>CM016620.1:8242909-8842909 GCA_005393395.2 Gossypium australe
TGACGTCATCCTCACCTTCCTCCGGCTTATCACCGGCAGTCTGCTCAGGGTTCCAAACTCAACGGTGGCAACTAAACACGAGGGTTGCGCTCGTTGCGGGACTTAACCCAACACCTTACGGCACGAGCTGACGACAGCCATGCACCACCTGTGTCCGCGTTCCCGAAGGCACCCCTCTCTTTCAAGAGGATTCGCGGCATGTCAAGCCCTGGTAAGGTTCTTCGCTTTGCATCGAATTAAACCACATGCTCCACCGCTTGTGCGGGCCCCCGTCAATTCCTTTGAGTTTCATTCTTGCGAACGTACTCCCCAGGCGGGATACTTAACGCGTTAGCTACAGCACTGCACGGGTCGATACGCACAGCGCCTAGTATCCATCGTTTACGGCTAAGACTACTGGGGTATCTAATCCCATTTGCTCCCCTAGCTTTCGTCTCTCAGTGTTAGTGTTAGCCCAGCAGAGTGCTTTCGTCGTTGGTGTTCTTTCCGATCTCTACGCATTTCACCGCTTCACCAGAAATTCCCTCTGCTCCTACCGTACTCCAGCTTGGTAGTTTCTACCGCCTGTCTAGGGTTGAGCCCGTGAATTTAACGGCGGACTTAAAAAGCCACCTACAGACTCTTTACGCTCAATCATTCCAGATAACGCTTGCATCATCTATATTACCGCGACTGCTAGCACAGAGTTAGCTGATGCTTATTCCCCAGATACTGTCATTGCTTCTGCTCCGGGAAAAGAAGTTCACGACCCGTGGGCCTTCTACCTCCATGCGACATTGCTTCGTTAGGCTTTCGCCTATTGCAGAAAATTCCCCACTGCTGCCTCCCGTAGGAGTCTAGGCCGTGTCTCAGTCCCAGTGTGGTTGATCATCCTCCCAGACTAGCTACTAATCATCGCCTTGGTAAGCTGTTGCCTCACCAACTAGTTAATCAGATGCGAGCCCCTCCTCGGGCTAATTCCTCCTTTTGCTCCTCAGCTTACGAGGTATTAGCAGTCGTTTCCAGCTATTGTTCCCCTCCCAAGGGCAGGTTCTTACATTACTCACCCGTCCGCCACTGGAAACACCACTTTCCGTCCGACTTGCATGTGTTAAGCATGCCGCCAACGTTCATCCTGAGCCAGGGTCGAACTCTCCATGAGATTCATAGTTGCATTACTTATAGCTTCCTTGTTCATAGACAAAGCCGGTTCAGAATTGTCTTTCATTCCAAGGCATAGCTTTAAAAATGAGAAAATCATTAGAAATTAAGTTTCATAGATAGAAAATCATTAAATTAAGGTAAATCATCATTGCCTAGTTGGATTTTTCAAAAATTAAAGTCAAGAACAATCAAGAAATCGATCTCCCTTCTTTTCCATATTCTTACAAAAATAGAAAAAAAAAGTGGAAAATTGTGTTTTGATCTTAAAAACATAAAAAATTTTGCTAGAAATAAACTTTTCAAGACTGATTGATAAGAATCAAAAGTTTAAAAATTTATTTAAAGATTTGAAAGAAATTTTGAAAGAAAATGTAGAGCAAATTGTGTTGGGGAAATGAAATGGTGAGTAATTGTTCACTCCCTTCAATATTCACCATGGGTCCATTTGATAATGAAATAGTGAGCAAATTGTGTTTGTGAAATGAAATGGTGAGTAATTGTTCACTCCCTTCAATATTCACCGATGGTCCATTTGCTAATGAAATGGTTCCTTCAATATTTCAAAAACAAAATCTAATTTTCCATGGCATTAATAAAAAAATATTGAATTTTGAATTTTAAATTTTATAACAAAACACAGTTTTGAGTAACATTACAGTTAGCACACTTTAAATTGCCAACAAATAAAAGAACTCACACACCAACATTTGTATTCTTCAAAATACAGAGTACTTGTGAATATACAAATAACTCATAAGCAACCCCACTCACAGAAAAAGTATAAATTTAATGTATGCATCTAGTAATCTTCATAAACTAGGGCTCCACAAGAATCTTGCCAGTGGCATGGCCATCAATGCTCTTTGCCCAAGCATCTTCGGCCTTACTTAGAGGATGCTTCGAATCGATTATTGGCTTAAGCTTTCCATCTCTCACCAACTTAACAAGAAAATCGAGGTTCTCTTTCTTAGGTGAGGTAAACAAGGGTATGAGCTGCTTCTTTGAGCATGAAATCTTTTTCGCAGCAACACTCATCAAAGTACCGAAACCAGGAGTGGTATTTACTACCTTTCCTTTTGGAGTCAAGTTAGCCGAAAAGGTAGACCAAGAAATGTTGTGTGCACAGTGGATGATTACGTCGTATTTGCGACCAGAAGGGCTTTTGAGAGCCACCCCATCAGGAGTTTTGTAGTCAAGAACCTCATCAGCCCCCAGGCTCCTGACTAAATCCATATTACGAGCCCCACAAGTAGCTGTAATGTGTGCATTTGCAAGCTTTAGGAGTTGCACTGCATATTGACCTACACCACCTGAAGCAGCGGTAACCAATACGTTTACTTGCGGGCCAGTTCCATCAAGTTTGAGCCCAGCAAGCTGGGTGAGTGACTGGTGAGCTGCGAGGCCAGCAATTGGCAAAGCTGCAGCTTCAGGGGCTGATACCTCTGGAGGCCTTGGAACTGTGGAGCCTTCCTTAGCCACAGCATATTCAGCTAGTGCACCTCCATTCTATGATTACAAAATACATTCATATAATAAGAGATTGGCACGAAAAAGGACAAAAATGATGCTAGATAGCATTTAAAACAAGGAGATGAATAATAATGGCGAACAAGAATCTTATGGCTTGGCTGTAGTAAAACTTGAACCAACGAACTTGTCGAGTGTAACATCAAACATACATATGTTTCCCACATGCAAGTATGCAACAAACCCAAGAATAAGAATGAGTACTTACACCAAGTACGGCAACAACTTTATCCCCGACTTTGAAACTCTGGACACCTGATCCAACTTGTACGATTTCTCCTGCTACATCGGTACCTGCTCCACCAAATGTTCTTTAGCTAATGATTGAAAACAAGCATTCAAACTAGTACAAGAAAGAAATGTTTTGATGCTTTAAATCCATTAAAGCATTGAAAACTAATGCAAAATAAACCATTGGGCTGAACCATCTAGAGAAAAGTAAAAAGTACCAGGAATGTGGGGGAATTTGCGAGGTAAAAATGGGCGCGCTACCCCCTCCTGTATTTTCCAGTCGATTGGGTTAATACTAGCCGCCTCTACTTTGATCAAAACTTCATCCTTTTTTGGACTGGGAATCGGAACTTCAACATGCTGCAACACCCACAAAATTCCATATAAGGATTCAATTGATGAGTTGAAGAATAATTAAATTTTATCTCCAAATTATATTGGGATGAGATCACAGGGTTTAAACACTATGTAACTATCATTTCCATACAAGGATAATAATCCATTTGGCTATCCACTCTAACTCAAAAATCAAACTTAACATTTAATAAACAACCAAAATCCTGGACATTTCGATTTCACTTGTAAATTAAAAAAAAAACAAAACCTCAAAGAAAGAATGAAAAGAAGAAAAAAAGCGCCAGACATAAATTGATAAAGTTTCACGAAGGTGACGACGAGCGCCGCCGATGACGCTGACGCTGAGCCGGCAGACACGTGTAAGATTTTACCCAATGATACGGTGGTACGTTTTGCTACTTACTTATTTTCCCGCAAATAATGGTTTTCTCAAAATTAAATCTACTGTCTTAATTTAATTAGCTCATTCTACCCCCCCCCCCTTTCTTCACCCTTTTATCCATAAAACCCAATAAGATTAAGGACTAAATTAAACAAAATTTAATTAAATCTCCATCTTAAGCATGAAAAAGTAAAAAAAAAAAAAAAGAAAAAAACATAAGAGCAAGAATATAACCTTGAGATCAGCGGCTCCTCCGTTATATTTACTGTATTGAACGGCTCGCATCATATTCTCCGCCATTTTATTCCTTTTCTTAGAGGAAATGAAAACTGAAAGGTGGTGGGAAGGTGGTGGGAAGGCAAAAACTGAAGATTAGTATGTGAGGAAGAGGATGATATGATTTGGCGTCAGATACTTGGAATTTATAGTAAAGTAATGCAAATATGAATATGTTTCTGCCCAATTCAAAGGCGTGTAGATGTCAAACCATTGTGATGCGTCTAGAAACATTGAATTTTATTAGTCCATGTTAACAAAACATAGTCACTGTAATTTTCTTCATAATTTCTTTCTTAAATTAAATTATAATTGTGAAATTAATTAATAGAATAAATGGTTTAAGCTGTTAGGCCTTTTTCCATTATATTAAATACTTTATGTATCATTAATTTTATGTTAATTATTTAAAAAGTTTTAAAAGTTATTGTTATTTACCTGAAAGAAATGGTGAGGTAAATTCAATCCTGTGTGCAGCTGTCCTTTAATAAAAAAGTCAAAATACTACGATTCCAGGTATGGCGGCTGCTCGCTTTGAATACATAAATGGGCAACTTGCAAGTTGGTTCATCCTTTTATTATTAGTAGTATTATTATTTTGTGCGTGTCCCATGCATAGGTCCCTGATGCGACAATATGAATTCTAATTTTCTTATTATCCATTATTTTTAAATATTTTAAAAATATTTTTTAATTTTAAAGTGTTATTTGAAAGAATTGTAAAAAATTATATTCTACGAAAGTGTTTGATAAACAGATCAAGTTGTTTTTAACTGATTTAGGCACAAATGGAAGATTAAGTAGTTAAACCCTATAATTGTAGTATTGGATGGGTAGCTTTTTTCAACAGTTGATTGGAAATAAGATATATAGAATGACGTATCTAACCATGATTGTTCAAAAATGATTTATTTTGTCACATACTCTCAAACCTAATTGGGCTGCGCTCAGTTTCACTTTCACCTCCAAATTCTAAAGTAAATTTCAAAAAAAAAAAATGCCACCATGAATCTACAAAAATTAACATTGCCACGAGAAATTTTCAATCGAACTCATTCGTCCTTAAATATTTATATACTCTTAATTTATGTTCAATTTACTTGTATAAAATGATTTCTTATGCAACTTTATATTAATTGAAATATGCTACTTGATAAATTTATTCAGAGTGTGACATAACTGTCACTAATTTACATGCTACGAACATAAAATAATTATCATTAAGAATATAGTTTACAATTATATTGATACACTATTAGTATTTATCAATTTCCACAAGGTTAATATTTGCAAATTTCAAAAATATTCACTGATTAATTTCCATAATAAATGTTTTAATTCCTAGGTAATAGTGTTTCATTTCAATAATTTCACCCAGTAAAATATATCATGCATTTATTTGTCATTTTACACATATCAACTTTCAGCTCTCAATTAAGTTTTACCAAACACTTTTAAATAAACAGTTAACAAAACCAATTGATCAAACCAGCCACCACAATCAGTAGTCAACTATCAGCCAATTGCCAAACAGGGCCTTTATTATTAATTTTTAAACTTATTTTCAACTAAAGTTAAATTTTAAACTCTTACCTACTCAATCATTTTTCACATTTTTTTTATAAAAAAATATTATCAAACATGTGAATTAATTTAAAAAAATTCAAACAATTTAATCAAACAAAACAAAATGAATAAAATAAAAAATGATTGAGATGTTTTAAAATATATTTAGTCTATTATGGTTAAGAAAGGTATAGAGTACAGTCCAAGGCTGTTTGATATTTTGGTTTTATTTTTTATGATAATGAGCTGCCAATGTTGATTGGCATAATGTTTGAAATTGGAACCTTCTGGCATTTGATTAATTAATTAATTAATTATGTGTTATTTTATTGAGAATGGCCATCATGAACTGGAAAGTGGTGAAGATAAGAATAAGAATAAATGTAATTACTGCTATGATGATATGAATAATCAATAATTTCCCATCCTCATAGATTCTTCTTTTGATAATGACCCTATTTGATATACCACCTCATTTTTTTTTTTACTTTTTTTTTTTTTTGTGAATTAACTTTTTCTTCCTTTTCCTTCACCAATACTCTAAATATCATCATTTATTATATATATATATTTTTGATTATTTAATTGTGGGGTAGGTAGGATTGCTAGAGATTTATTTCATATATTTTTAATTTGTGTATTGTAAATATTAAAAAGTAATTATTTTGTACCGGTAATTTTTTTAAAAACTTAAAGTAATTCTTCCGTTAATTTCGTAATAAAAAATAATTTCATACATTTATAATTTACATATTAGTAAGGTGCCAAGAAATCTTGGATAACCTTATCTTTATAATGGAAAAAAATTCAAAATATGCTAATTGGGTGTTAATTTGATTGGTATAGATACTCTTGTCAACGCAGGAACAAATGGATTTAAGTACTTGAAACGCATTATCCTCCTATTTATGAATTGAGGTGGGACTATAGGTAATTCTAGGCATTGCATCAAAAAGAGCAGATATGATTAGATTTTGGTTCAATATGTAATATTATATATGAACTTTGATTTTGCATATTCTTATATATATAAAATATTAATTTAATTCATTTTTTCGTAAATTACTAACACAATTATCTATATAACATCATTATTACAATACAAATAATTATATATATATATATCTAATATAAAAATAAATTGATGTATTTATTCTTTTAAATATGTACAAATGAATCAAATTTAAAGTTTCGTGTATATATTTGTGAAATAAACAAGTTTGCACCTTATCCTAACGCAATGTCCACAATGATGTTTAAACACAATTTGGTGCAAGATAGTTTAAAGAAAGCAATAGGAGAATAAGGTAAAGAGAGATAGACATCAAAACTTTGTTAACGCAGTTCGAAAAATAATTTTACTCTGCAAAGCTTTACATAGTGAATGGTTTATTCAACAATCAATCCAGAAACTTGTTGGCTAAAGCCTAATTCACCTTTACATAAGAAGCAATTGCAATCCTAATAAATATATCCGACTTGTTACGGTCACTTACCCAAATAACTTCACCTGCAACATATTTCAACTCTCTAGAAAGGCCTATATGAATAGTGTAAAATACAATTAAAAATTACCAACAATTTCACAAGCAAATAAAGCAAAAACACTCTCTCCAATATGCATCAACATATGGATATGTGTTACCTATTTATAGGCAAAATATGACAACCTCTCCATATAACTTTGTGCGGATAAAATCAACATTTAAATTGAGACATTATCCAAGATTAAGCCATTCATTTTGAATTTCAAACAAAGTCTTCGATTCCAAGTAAAATAGCCAACTTGGTCCCTGAGTAAAAGAAATGAAGAGATAAGGATAAGGCTTGAAATGGGATTGTCGATCCTTCCTCCTCCTCTCCGAATTTAATCAACAACATAAAGGATAGATTAAAACATGGTTTGAGGATCATTTGCTAACTATGTAACACATCATGAAGATAAGAGTAAAAAGTCTCAACTTTGAATTGCACTTAGGTTGTCCTAAACAAATGTTCAAACCGTTTTCCCAATAGTTTATCTAAACAAATGTTCGAAAATGGCATAAAATAGAGTGTTCCAATAGGCAATTCAAGAAATATAGTTTTCGATAGCTAAGGACTCAACCCGTTAAAGTTTATTATGAGCCCCATACCATATCAAAAAGTTCATTAAAGCCCTTCTACTATTAAAAGGAAAATTTTAATCCTTGTACATTTGAGAAACTGATATGTTAGTCCTTACATGTTAACTTTGCCATAAATGGAAAGACATAGCTTAACGGTGGTTGACGTTGTATTAAAGCAAATTAAAAATATTTATTGGTCTTGAAAGTAAATGGGATGACGCGACCTAGTGGTGATTAACTCAAACCAAACTACAAATAATATAAACACAACACATATGTATATACAAAAAAAAATTAAACAAAAAACATTTTGGGGTAAAAGCAAAATCAATTTCTGAACTCTACTCATTATTCAAAACTATCGTTTAGCTTTTTAATTTAATTTAACTTACGTCAATCACCATTATGTCATGTCATTAACAGGAAAGTTAATGTATAGGGACTAAAAGTTCAACTTTTCAAACATACAGAGACTAAATTGTTCATTGTAATTGTCGAAACTTTTTTTTTGAAATAGACTTTTATTTTTAAAAAATGAGAATGGAGTCGCCACCAATCCTTTTTAATTAGGTGTGATTGAGTCACCTCAAAACTTTCTCATTTTAATAAAATGTTAGATTTACTAAAATTATTTTCGGTCTTACAAAATCCAGGAAATAGGTTAGGGAGTCGGTTACGTATGAAGAAGGATTAACATCCTCATAACACTCAAAATTGGTACCTAATTAATTATTTGATATCTTAGTGTCGAGAATTGAAAATTTGAAGAGAATTTAAAACATGATCCATCTTTGTATAATATTATTTGATTAAGATATCACTTAACTAAATTAAATTTTATGGAAAATGCCTTATTTCGAATTAATCGAGAAGAAAAGATCATACCCCGTAAGTTAAATCCTCAAAAACCAGAATAACCGCCATTTGATCATTACCTAAATTTTATTTTTTATTATTTTAATTAGGATATACGATTACTTCGGTTCTAGGAAAATGCCATACTCCTTAAGTTAGGAGCACGACTTTCTCGAATCCCAAAAATAATGAACATTGCCTCGGTTTTAAATATTTTATATGCGTTAGATAAAATTAGTGTAACTTTTAAAATGATATACATTTAATTTATTTGGGCATAGTGTAAAAACATATAAATATATTTTAACATGATGGCATGATGATTAGCAAAATAAGGTAAAATAGTAGAGGGTAAAAAATGAAATAATAATATTAGAATAATAAATAAATGAAATAAGAAAATAAAAAGGTTATGCTAGTGAATAATAATAACGATAATAAAAATACACCCATTTATAGTAATAATAGCAATAATCATGTCATGGTTACTATCATAATACTAACATGAACGATAAAAATAGTAATAATAATAATAATAACAAGGATAAATATAAAAGAGCATAATAAAAAGAAATATAAATAGCATATATTTTAAAATGTTAAAATAAAAGATAAAGTAAATAAAGAGGCAAAATTAAATAAACGAGGAATTAAATTGAAATTTAAACAACATTTAAGGTATTTATTGCAAAAAGAATAAATAAATAAATGGGTAAATAAAGAAAAAAAGAAATAAAAGGCTAAATTGAAAGCATAACAAAATTAAAAGTCTAAATCACAAAAAAAAACAGGACATAAAAAGATTAAATTAAAATGAGATAAATGTACAGGGACTCAAAAGGCAATTATCCCACCCACATTTACACATGTCCTTCCCTTAATGGGTTCACAATGGGTCGAGGGACTAAATTGCTCAAGAACAAAATACCAGGGGTAAGAATAAAACAAATAACACTGAAATAGGACGAAATTAGAAAGAACAAAGAAAGCGGTAGGACCAAAATTGAAAATATCCATTTTCCTAAAAAAACCACGCGGATCTTGAGGTATTTCGAGATGCGTAATCGGGTTGCACTTCAAAACGACGCCGTTTTGGGGTTTCTAAAGCCAGGCCAAAACGATGTCGTACTGAGGCCCTATATAAATCAAAATTTTCAAAGAAAAATTCACTTCTCTTGTGTTTAAAAAAAATCCTCTCTTTTCCTTTTGTTTTTCTCTAAACGCATCCCTAGGTTCAGCCATAGGGGCATTGGCACTCCGCCATGGCCACTGGTCATCGACAATGGCGGTCGTCGCCTTTGGTGGCTGGAGTTGTAAAAAAAAGGCATTTTTTGTCTCCATTTCATCGGGAACCCGAATTTAAGGCCGAAATACCTAAAATCCAACCAAAATTTGAAAATGCAAAAAGGGACCTTTCGGTTCCCTTCCTCCTCTGGCGCTGCCTTTCGGCAAATCCCCAAAGATTCGACAGCCTTTCAAGCCAGAGGGGATATCGACGATGGCAGCAAAGGTAAAAAAAAACTTTGTATTTTATTTATTGTTTTTTTTACATGTATATGATGTAAAAATATACATTTTAGAACTGGAAATTTTTATATCTCTTTGCTTTTTCTTTGTGTTTATTACAATCTGTTTATTTGGCTTTTATAGTAGAGTGATTACAAATATTTGTGTTTGTATTTTTTTTATTTTTATTTTTTGCTTCTGTCTTTTTCTGTCTTCTTTACAGGTCGCGATGGTGGTCAACGGTGATAGGAGTCACACCCTTGCCATTTCGGTGAAATGATGGCAAGGGAGGCAGTCCTCGAGTGTTGCATCCGCTGACGTGGCCAGGAGCAGTGACGCATAAGAGATCTAGGGTTTTCGGTTTTTTTGAAAAAAGTTTAGGTTGCAGGCTATTGGGCTTTGGGGTTTTGTATTGGTTTGGGCTTTGTAATTTGGCTTTTATTTATTTTGTTTTTATTTTGTCTTTGTTTGGGTTTATATATTGGGCCAGGCAAAATTAGGTTACTACAGCAATAGTATAAGGACTAAAATGAACTTTATGATATGGTACAAGGACTAGTAGCAAACTTTAACCGGACTCACCAATTTTAAGCACAACCAAAATTTTATATGTATAATTGCACCAAATCAAAATTCATGTATAGCATTGCACATTAAACCAAAGTTCATTTATAATTTTGAGATTTATCATATTTTAAAAATTTAAACAAGAATTTATAATTTCATTTTTAAAATTTGAATTTGCATTAATTAAATTATCAATAGAATATTTAAATTCATATAAAAAAATCGAATATCTGTAAATATCTAAATCTATTATGATCCTTAAGCAGCACGAATGTATTGTTCATTTTAAGTACCTTAGAGTAACGCATCATTAAGGGTTTGTCCTTAAACTCTCAAGAAGTTTTAGGATTCTTTCTATGTTTGAACAAATTAAATGGTAACAGTTGAAAAACTTTGCACATGGATGACTTGAAGGCATAAATAATATCTTATTCGGTTAGCGTTAACGAGTTTATTTTATAGTAGTAGTATTTCCAATAAGGACATCGTGCAGGTGAGGGATAGGAGACTTGATAAAGGGAGTTAACAGTTGAGGTGAATGAAATTAAAGGACTTGCCTAATAAATAAATATAACTGTATTTAATTATGATAAATTTGTGAGGAAATTTTGTTTAATCACGAGCGAACGCCAGAAGTTTCAAACAAAAACTGCGCCCATACGTGAACGTTGTCCAGTGGTGGTCAAAGAATGACATATTTTTTCCCCGAATGAATGATACCCTGATAGTGGTAGCATACATTCGTTTTCCTCATCTTTTTAGTGTCAACAATGAATGATGAAACAAAATAGACTTTCTAAGTCCAACTTTGTTTTTTTTTTTGTAAAAGTAAGATTTTTCCCCTCTTTTAGATTTCACCATTAAATCATTATATTATGCTTGAGTTATAAATTTAATTTATATTATTTTAGTTTAGTTATTTTTATTTTTAAATTTCAAATTTTTTAATTTTGACTAAATAGTAACTATAAATTCATTTGGTTATAAAAAAAAATGCCCCATACAAGGCCCTTGCCTCTAATTGAAAAAACGAAACAGCCCCTATGTTCATCGCAAATCCCAGCTGCCAGCCCCCATCTGAGACCCTCAAGACTCCTCCAACAGACAAACGCTGATAGCTGCTGGCACAAGCGTCGTCCGTATTTACCTTGATCCAACCAACCATAGGTGGCTACCACTGAATGACTGAATGACGCTAAGACCACCACTAATAGCCCGGTCCCTGCTTCGCCCCTACTGTAAACATCTCGCCCACCCAAGACTCGGCGAAACTCTTTCCGCGCTGCTGTTACTTACACCCGTAAAAGCAAACACATTTCGGCTCTTCCATAGGCGCCAGCTCACTATCAAGCAATGCAACAACAATCACATTTTGCAATTTACCACAAAACCATGAACCAAACAAGTGTGCAAAGAAGGAATTATGCAAATGAGAAGGAAGACTAGAACATCAAACTCCTCTCGCTAGAAGACAGTCTCGCACTACATGAACTACATAATTCCACCGCACTTCCGCACCGAGCAAAGTAAGCCGATGAGGCCATACTCCATCTTACTCGCACTTCATTTGTGAGTACCCCCATTATGCCACAATAACCACTAGAAAACCCAAACCCATTGGGCAGTATTACAACGCCAAACCAAACGCAAGTCAACCCCATTCCCTAAACTATCCAACTATCGTGACCATTCATACGTTCTCGCAGTCGAAAACTTGCCTGCAGTGGACCAGCGCCAAGCAACCCTGTTCTCTCCAGCTTCCTCTACAGGAGGCAAGATAGTCGCAATCAACTACAAATTCTGATAAGGTAACACTGGTGCGAAACGACCGCAATCCCACTTCCTAGTTGCAGTTACACACAAACGCGGATTTAGAATATTAAAGTTTGGTCCCTAAATTTTGTCAAATTAATAGTTAAGTAAGGTATAAAGATTAAATTGTAAAAATTGTAAAAAAATATGGCCATAAATTTTTAAATATCCAAAGGACCAATTGAGTAATTGGTCCAATTTTAAAGTGCCAAATGGCGGTGGATGTTGATTTCAATCCACTAACTTTGTTAATTTTTATTAAGAAAAGTTAGTTAAGCTTTAGTTAATTATTTAAGATTAATTAATTTTATAGTCAAGATATAAAAGAAAACTAATTGTTATCTTTATTTTCTTTTATTCTTCAACCGAAACCATTAAAGAAAACCTAGAAAACCATTGTTGAAGTTAAAGTTATTCCGCACTTGATTTGGTGAGTTCAATTTAATTTTTTTTTAATATTTATGTTTTTGGTATTATGGGAACTTGAATTAGTTAAGTCATATATTAATTTACAAAACTGTTAAAATTCTAAAAGTTTTCATTAATGAGTTCTTAACGAAATTATGTTAGAATTAAGTGACTCGAATACTTATTTAAATAAAATATAGTGGTAAAATAAAATAAAAGAAAAACGTCCATAGAACTACACTTCTTTTATTTTATTTTAGAATAAGGTTTTTTAAACCTTATTAAACTCCATCTATTTGATATTGATTAGAATAAGGTGTTTCAATCTTACTACACTCCTATTAGAATATGGTTTTACAAGCCTATAAATAGACATAGTTTATTCCTCTTGTAATCATTTAAATTCGACATAGTGACTTTTTTTTTCTTCTGTCTGTGGTTTTTTCCTGAAAGTTCCGTGTAAAATTTGTGTTTTTATTTATTTATTTATTTATTTTTCTTTTCTTTGCGATATATTTATCATTACCGACGTTATATTTTTCACAAATTGGTATTAGAGCTTCCAGGTTGTTCACCTCGATCACGGTAATGGCGTCTTTGAAGTATGAAATTTCGATGTTGGATCGCAACACCAGATTTGCATTGTGGCAGATTAAGATGCAAGCAATTCTTACGCAGATGGATCTGAAGGATGCCCTGCTAGGGATAGATAAGATGCTTTCGACATTAACAGATGAAGAGAAGAAGCGTAAGGATCGAAAGGCGTTAACACAATTACATCTACATTTGTCCAATGAAATTTTGTAGGATGTGATTAAAGAGAAGACCGCCGTTGCACTATGGAAGAGGCTGGAACAAATATGTAGGTCGAAAACTCTAACAAGCAAGTTGCATATGAAGCAGCGTCTTTATGCTCATCGTTTGGAGGAAGATGCATCTGTACACGAACACTTAACAGTGTTTAAAGAAATTCTCTCAAACTTGGAGGCCATGGAGGTTAAGTATGATAAGGAAGATCTAGGATTGATTCTACTTTGTTCGTTGCCCTCGTCTTATTCAACCTTTAGAGACACGATTTTATATAGCCGCGAGTCTCTCACAGTTGATGAGGTTTATGATTCTTTAACCTCGTATGATAAGATGAAGCATATTGTGGTTAAACCCAACTCTCAGGGAGAGGGTCTCATTGTTCGTGGGAGACAAGATCGGAATGCTGATGATGATTGTGGAATAACACAGGAACGGAATCCTAGCGGTAAATCTACAGGTAGATCGAAGTCTTCAAACAGAGGTAAAACTTGTAACTTCTGCAAGAAAAAAGGGCACATTAAATCTGAGTGCTATAAGTTACAGAACAAGATTAAAAGGGAGGCTGCGAATCAAAAGGGAAAACAACCAGAAAATTTCGGTGAAGCTAATGTTGTAGAAGACTACAGCGATGGTGAGTTTCTAGTCACTTCTGTCAACAATTCTAAAGTGAGCGAGGAGTGGATACTTGATTCAGGCTGCACATTCCACATGAATCCCAATCGAAATTGGTTTATAACTTACGAAACAGTGTCTGAAGGTGTTGTTTTGATGGGAAATAATGTTTCGTGTAAAATCACAGGTGTTGGAATAATTAAAGTTAAAATGTTTGATAGAGTTTTCAGAACACTTAGTGACGTACGACATGTTCCAGAATTGAAGAGAAAATTAATTTCGTTGAGTACTCTTGATTCAAAAGGGTACAGATACACAGCTGAAAGTGGGGTTTTAAAAATTTCCAAAGGTTCCCTTGTTGTGATGAAAGGGTAGAGAAAGACTACCAAGTTATATGTTTTGCAGAGTTCTACTGTTACTGGTGATACAGTAGTCGCTTCCTCTTCCTTATCAGATAATGATATTACTAAACTTTGACATATGCGTCTAGGGCTTATGAGTGAGAATGGCATGGTAGAATTGAGCAAAAGAGGACTTCTTGATGGGCAAGGAATTTACAAACTGAAATTCTGTGAGCACTGTGTTTTTAGGAAGCAAAAGAGAGTTCAATTCACCAAAGGAATCTATAACACGAAGGGAATATTGGAGTATATTCATCCTGATCTGCAGGGGCCATCTAGAGTGCCTTCAAGAGGTGGAGCTAATTATATGCTAACTTTTACTGATGATTTTTCTAGAAAAGTTTGGGCGTTCTTCCTGAAGCAGAAAAGCGATGTGTTTTCCGCATTTAAGTCTTAGAAAATTATGACTGAAAAACAGACGGGAAAATAAATAAAGTACATCCGTACAGACAATGGCTTAGAGTTCTGTTCTGATGAGTTTAATAGACTGTGCAAATTAGAAGGGATAATGAGACACTCGATAGTTCGTCATACTCCACAGCAAAACGGTGTTGCAGAACGAATGAACAGAACGATCATGTAGAAGGTTCGATGTATGTTGTCAAATGTCAACTTACCAAAGTTGTTTTGGGCAGAAGCGGCCTCTATTGCATGTTTTTTGATCAATCGATCTCCATCCGTTTCCATTGAGAAAAATGCTCCACAAGAGGTATGGTCTGGTAATCCTGCTAATTATTTTAATTTAAAGATCTTTGGGTGTCCTGCGTATGCTCATGTTGATAATGGAAAATTAGAACCGAGATCCATTAAATATGTTTTTCTTGGTTATAAAGCTGGTGTAAAATGGCATAAGTTATGGTGTCTTGAAAATAGAAAAGTTGTGATTAGCAGAGATGTTGTTTTTGATGAAACTGCTATGCTACCTAACTTATCTCTTAAAGACTCCTCCAATAAATATCAAAAGTAGGTGGAGCATCAAATTAATACAGAGTCGACTCTTCAAGCCAGTACAAAAATTGAGAATAGAGTTGTTTCTTCACCACAATATTCTATCGTCAAAAATAGAATTAGAAGAGAAATTAAACCTCCAAAGAAGTATGCCGAGGCTGATCTAGTTGCTTATGCTTTAAATGTGGCTAAAGATATATATACAAACCAATAGCCATCTAATTATTCTGAGGTGGTTAGCTGTAAAGACTCAGAAAAGTGGATGTTTGCTCTACAAGAAGAGATGGAATCACTCCACAAAAATAGAAAATGGGATCTTGTGAAACTTTCTAAAGGTAAAAAGGCTGTTCGCTGTAAATGGGTGTTTAAAAAGAAAGAAGAGACTCCGGGAGTTGAAGAACCCAGATATAAAACAGGGCTTGTTGCAAAGGGTTACAGTCAAATTCCAAGAGTGGACTTCACAGATGTGTTCTCCCCAATTGTGAAGCATAGTTCGATTCGAACTTTGCTTGATATTGTGGCCATGCATGATTTGGAGCTTCAGCGTTAGATGTAAAAACTGTATTTTTGCATGGAGAACTTGAGGAGGATATTTACATGCAACAACCAGATGGTTCTACAGTATCAGAAAAATAGGACTATGTTTGCTTGCTAAAAAGGTCCCTTTACGGTTTGAAACAGTCACCAAGACAGTGGTATAAGAGGTTTGATTCCTTTATGACTTCTCATGATTTCAAAAGAAGTAGTTTTGACAGCTGTGTTTACTTTAAAAAAAAACAATGATGGTTCTTTTGTGTATCTACTTCTTTATGTTGATGACATATTGATAGCAGGAAAAGATAAATGAGAGATAAGAAAGGTTAAAACCCAACTAAGTGAAGAATTTGAGATGAAAGATTTGGGGCCAGCAAAGAAGATACTTGGTATGGAGATTCTCAGAGATGGAAAAGTAAGTAATTGTACCTAAGTCAGAAGGGTACATTAAGAAAGTTCTTCGCAGGTTCAATATGCAGAGTGCTAAGCCTATTAATACTCTTTTAGCAGCCCATTTCAGACTTTCATCGACTTTGTCTCCACAATCAGATGATGAGATTGAGTACATGTCACATGTTCTATACTCTAGTGTAGTGGGATCTCTCATGTATGCTATGGTTTGTTCATGATAAACCGTAATATAAATATATTTTAATCCCATATTTAACATACTTTTGGATGATTTAAGCCCTGAATTGTGGAATTTGATGCTCTTAATCCTTTATTTCCATGTTTCATACTTAGGAAAGCACCGGAGGATGAAAAGAATGAGAAACGGGCCTAAAATGGAGTAAATGGGCCAACTTACAAAATCGACACGGCCTGGGCCCAAGACTACACGGTCGTGAACACGGCCTAGCCACGATTCACACGGGCGTGTGCCATGGGCGTTCCCCTGTCGTGACAAAGAAGAGTTTCATTCGGATTAGGGTACTTAGAGGTAAAGAAAGTCATTCCAAAAGCCTATATAAACACCCTAGAGGCCAACCTTCAGGGGGGTGTCCAGTTAGGCCGAAGAGCCGAGCCAGAGAGGCCAGAATTGAGGAATTTACTCGAAGAAAGCCAGTTGATTCATCTCAAGAAGCCAGAGTTATACTCAAGACGGAAGATCTTCTCTTCAATTCCTTCAAAGGGTTTTAGGGTTTTTCTTATGTTTTGTTTTATATTTTCTTCTGAGCTGTATTCTTTTATTATTATGAACTAAATCTCTCAAATACCTAAGGGGGATGAAACCTAAGATGGATCTTGTTATTGTTTTCTGAACCATATGATAAATACTTGATTTGTTCTTAATTATGTGTTCTTAATTCTTGCTTTGATATTTCAAGATATTGATTCAAGTATTGATGTGCTTAGGCAGTTGAGCAAAAGTCCCTGCTTAAGAGTAGATCTAGCATAATTAAGCGGAGTTGATCGCTACCCTAGAAATAGGATGATGAAAATCTACCGGATTAGGGTCAAACTTAATATGGGAATCCATAGATCGAGTTAATGCAATTCTAGGGGTTTTAATTAGAAAGAGATTTCAATTAATCAACCTAGGGTTAGACGTTAGTAGCCTCGAAAGAGGTATTAATATAAATTAGGGAATCCTACGGATCAAGTCAAGTGAATAAATCGTCTGGTTCAGAGTTAAATAATAAGTGAAGTCTAGGTGGATTCTTCCTCAGGTATTGTCTTAATCAATTGGTTTTTCCCACAAGTATTTTCCCAATTCATTCTCTTTGTCTTAGTATCTTTAGCTTAATAGTTAGTTAATTTTAGATTAATTAATAAATCCTTTAATTTCTAGGCTAAATAATAAAAAGAAAGTTAGTATTAGTACTTTTGGTTCCTTTAGGTTCGACAATCCGGTCTTGCCACTAAACTATATTACTGTTCGATAGGTGCGCTTGCCTCAATCATTGTCATAGTTAGTTTCTAGGCTCGATCATTCTTTTTATAAATTTTTAGGACTCTGACATAGCGATCAAGTTTTTGGCGCTGTTGCCGGGGAACTAAAATATTAAGAACACTCAATTTTTATTACTTTAGCCATTTTTATTTTTGGAATTTTTTTTTATTTTTGCTTTTAACTTTACTAATTTTCCTTCTTTTATTTGTTCTTGACAGGTACCTCTAGTTTATGACTAGAAGAAACCCGACAGGACCCCTGATTTACGACAGTGAAATTGAAGGTACTGTTCGCAGAAATCGTAGAGAAATAAGGCGAAGCTTAAATTACATAGAAGAAGAGCAAGAAGTCGAAACTAATACCACCTATGAGATGGCTGAGAATAATCTGATACCTCCGGTTGTGGCCGAACATCATGCTCCTCGAACAATGTATGATCATGCTAAACCTAATTTAACAGGAACTAAGTCAAGTATTGTTAGACCTGCTATTACTGCTAATAATTTTGAACTGAAACCTAACACAATTCAGATTATACAGCAATTTGTTCAGTTTGATGGTTTGCAGGATGAAGATCCAAACAATAACTTGACAAATTTCCTAGAATTTTGTGATACTTTCAAAATAAATGGCATTTTTGATGATGTCATCCGTCTTCAGTTATTTCCCTTTTCTTTGAGGAATAAAGCCAAACAGTGATTGCATTCTCTTCCACGAGGATCAATCACTATATAGAATCAAATGACTGAAAATTTTTTATTGAAATACTTTCCGCCGGCTAAAACGGCCAAATTAAGGAATGATATCTCTTCTTTTGTGTAGATAGATTTAGAAACATTTTACGATGCATGGGAGAGATACAAAGATCTATTGAGAAGGTACCCACACCATGGATTACCCTTGTGGCTACAGGTCCAAATTTTTTACAACGGTGTGAACCCCTCAACTAGGCAATTAATCGATTCAACTGCCGGCGGAACATTGAATAACAAAACACCTGAGGCTGCCTATGAATTCATTGAAGAGATGTCACTGAATAACTATTAGTGGCAAATTACAAGGACAAAGCCAACAAAAGCAGCCAATGTCTTCAACCTCGACGCAGTAACCATGCTATCAAATCAGGTAGAGATGTTAAATAAAAGGTTGATGGGTTATGTAGTTCTTTGCAAGTACATCCAGTTATGTAGTGCGATACGAATGTAGGAGGGATGAACAACACAGAATATCCACATTACAACCCGAGCGCTGAGAATGAGCAAGTTCACTATATGGGTAATAATTTCAAATCTCAAAATAACCCTTATAGTAATTCTTATAATCCAAGTTGGAGGAACCACCCCAATTTTTCATAGGGTGGTCAAGGAAACCAGAGACAACAACCCCCTCCAAACTTCCAACAACAGTCGTACCCACAGGAAAAGAAGCCGAACCTTGAAGAGATGCTGACAAAATTCATCGTAGTTCAGAAACACGTTTTCAAAACACCGAGATAACAATCAACAAGATCGATTCAAAGGACCGAGAACCAATTAGGTCAACTCGCTAAGCTGATCTCAGAACGACCACAAGGCAGCTTACCAAGCAACACTAAGAATAACCCAAAGGAGCAACTTCAAGCCATAACAGCTCAGGATAGTATAGGGTTAGATGAGCCTAAGTTAAGCCAAGAAAATATGTTAGAGGAAGGTAAGAATGAGGTAAGTCATGATAAGTCAAAACCGGTAATTAAAGAATACCAACCTTGTATACCTTATCCTGATGCGATGAAGAAGGACAACACAGATGAACAATTCGGTAAATTTCTTAAACTTTTAAAGAAATTACATATTAACTTACCGTTTTTTGAAGCTCTTTCGCAGATGCCAGATTCAAGGAAATTTTTAAAAGATCTTTTAACAAACAAACGAAAGTTAGATGAAAAATCGCATGTGAAACTAAACGCAGTGTGCTCAGCAATGTTGCAAAACAAACTACCACGAAAATTAAAAGATCCAGGGAGTTTTACAATTCCATGTTTAATTGGTAGTTTATCTGTTGATAATGTTTTAGCTGATTTAAGGGCAAGCATCAATGTTATGCCTTATAATTGTTTAAACAACTAGGTCTAGGGAAACCCAAACAAACTAGGATGAGCATTCAATTAGCTGATAAAACTGTTAGAATTCCTAGGGGTATAATTGAAGATGTTATTGTGAAAATTGATAAATTCGTATTCCCAGTAAATTTTGTCATTTTAAACATGGATGAGGACAATAGTATCCCCTTAATTTTAGGAAGACCCTTTTTAGCAACTGCTAGGACTAAAATTGATGCCAGCGTAGGTGAACTCATACTTTGTGTAGGTGAAGAATCAATTAGTTTTCAGGCTCTTGACTCAGCTAGGACATCGAGTAGTCAAGGTGAGAACATAAATTCTATTAATAACCACTCGGTTAAACCTTCTTTTCAGGAAGCACCATGAAACTACACAACTGAGCCAGACCCTAGACCTCATACCAACAAGTAAATAACTCATGAGGAACGAAAGCTTCAGATCGATGAACTAGACGAGTGGAAGACACACTTCAAGGAGAAATTAGGAATACATAAAGAAAAGCCAACACCGGTCCGTGGGACAAACGAATTTAAGATCAGAGATCAGGTATTGTTAGATAAGGTAGACCCTCGAATACCTCTTCTTGACCCTAATACAAACGAAGAAATCACTTTTAGGGTACTCAATGTTTTCCCATACGGAACAGTCGAGGTAAGTAATCTTATATTCGGCACTTTTAAACTAAACCTACCACAGCCTTAGAAATCACACCCACCTCGCGAACCATCTAACAATAAGGACTCTTCGATCCATTAATCTTTTCTTTTAATTTTATTTTACTTTCTATTTTCTTTCTCTTTATCTTTCTTGTCTTTAAATATATATTTAGTATATTTTGAATTATTATCATTATTTCCTGGCTAATTCTTCACGAGCTTCCCAATTTCTTCATCTAGCGCAGAGATTGTCGGCGGCCACCACACCACGACACTCCCAACTCAAGGAAGCCATCCAAATTCAGGAAGTTTCACCTCTCCCTATCTCTTAAATTTCATATATATCTTTGTACATTGAGGGCAATGTACATCTTAAGTGTGAGGGGTGAATATTTATTTCGAGAAAGTTCCTAACTTTCTGCATTATTCTCAAATCCCTGAATTATGCCTTGAATTATACCTTGTTCTTAAGTAATTTTCCTATATTATGATTAGAACGAAATTTCTTTTGATTTATGATTTTTATTGATAAGTTTCAAATTAAGTCATTGATAATTGTGCAGTGATGATTTAAATTTTAAGAGACTAGAGAATCAAGCATGATGAGTCTATTTTAAAATTAAAATTTGTTAGGTTGTCTACCTGAATCGAGTTATTACCTTAAAGTTTGAAATTTACAAGATTGGTATCAAAAACTCATAATTTTTGTGAGATTTTGAGCCTGTTAGAGCATACATTCTTTCGTGCTCACTTTTTTATTATGAGTGTGTTAACATTGAGCTGTTATTCTAGAACTTGCTTCGATTATACATGTCAAGATCACATTATTGATTTGATATACAGAGATGATAAAGGCACTTAGTATTTAACCCACTCACTCCACTAAAAAGCGTACTCTCACAATTAACCCCTAGTGAACCCCTTTGATCTTAACAACCCTTTTTTTTACTCGCCCACTAATATTAACCTAAAACCCATTCTGTATTTGTTATCACCATTCCTTGACTCCTTTTTTGTCGAGATTTGATTTTGAACAGTTTCCTAACTATGTTCTATATTTTAGTTGTTAAGGTTCTTCCTTATTATTGTTGTGATTTGTTCTTAAAAAAAAGAAAAAAAAAAGAAGTATATTCAATATCAGCTCTATGTAATTGAGCTTATACGTTTAAATTCCACATCTTGAAGAAAAAGCTCGTATTATTAGTATTACAAGTTTTTCATTGATATAATTATTCAGGAGTAATTCATTTCTCTAGTTAGGTAAATTGTCAATTCAATCTCGATTCTAACCCTTTAATTCAACCTTTATCCACACCTTTAACCCAAGCCCCATTACAACCCTTTTTAAAAGACCTTTTGATTTGTGTATCATCTTATTTTACAGTGGTGGAGATTTGATTTTCAGGCAAGCTTATGGGATTAACTTTTCATGTTCGACTTTTGAGTGCTTGATTTTGAACCTTAAACACTTTGAGTGATTTGAGTGAATTTTTAGTGAGGATGTCAACTCTTGTCAATTTTGAATTAAAGGTGATTATTTAGGTAAGGGGAAAACACCTATATTTTTGTAACACCCCTCACCCAGGTCCGTCTCCGGAACAGGGTACGAGGCATTACCGGACATGATTCAAACTACTGTACAAAATTTAAAATGTAAAATCCGTATAAATTTAGAACTTTTTCCATATATAGTCGTCAGTACCCATAAGCAAAATAATCATTCATTATTACAAATAACAAAACAATTAAGCCTTCTATACATGCCATAATTCCCAAAATATTGTTTTCAAAATACCAAAAGAAGGCTGATAGTGTGGATGGATCTACGACGATCACCGGATCCCGAGCTAGCTTGATGACACCATAGAACAAGGAAAAGAAAAGAGAGTAAGCATATAGCTTAGTAAGTAAGTATATAAATAATTAATAATGGATTTATTAAGTTTACAAAACAACACAATCAAATCTAAAATCAATTTCATCATTTATTCAAGTTTGGAGCAAGCAAGCTATCTATTCGAGACATAGTCACTAAATTATTTTTATCTGAAGCTACAAAACTCTAAATTAAGATCCGTAAATTTTCCCTGGAACTAGACTCGTTTATATTCTCACCATAAAATTTTCAGAATTTTTGGACTTGCCAATTAGTACAGTTTATTCATTAAAGATTCCCCTATTTTGCTGTTCGACTACTCTGACCACTTTTCACTACGAACCAATTTTATCATTATACAGAATTCATATGATGATAAAATTTATTTCATTTGAAAATAGACACATTAAGGATTTCAATCATATAAATTATACCCCATAATTTTTTTTGTAGAATTTGTAATGATTTTTCCAAAACAGAACAGGGATCAAGTAACCATTCTGAACCAGTCTCACAAAAGTTTAAATATCTCAAAATATACAATTTCTTTACTTTTTCTGTTTCTTTTATATGAAAATAGACCCAGTAAGATTTAAGTAAATATCTCATACAACTTATAATTAAATTTCTACTATTTTTTGTGATTTTTCAAATTCACGTCATTGCTGCTGTCCAAAACAATTTTATTGTAAATTTTTGCTTTCTCTCACTTTAGTTGTATTCATTACTTACCTATAACAATCATTCAAATTTCCAATCACATATTGAGCATATTGCTTATACATTACACATACATATACATATACATATACTTATCACTACAACATCTCACATAATTTCATTTAGTCAGTTTTCCCGTTGAACGCTTCGGAATAATAACGAATATGCGGTGGTTTCGCACACAGCCCACCTTTGAAATCGAAGCTCTCTTGTACACATAGTGGCCTTCACCCAGTACCACTCATGTGACCTAGCTCTATTGTACTCACAATTCTGGCTCTCTTGTACATATGGTGGCCTTCACTTAGCACCACTCATATGACCTAGCCTTCTCGTAGCTCTCTTGTACACATAGTGGCTCACACCATATACCACTCATGTGACCTAGCTACATGCCAATTACATCTTTCGATTCCGAAGGTTCAAACGGGAAATAACTCACTTTTTAACACTTTATTTCATTCTTTCAATAATCAATTATGATTCAAAAATCAAATACAATACATTAAACATGCTGAAATATAAAACGTCAATAAAAATAATGAATTATTTACATACTACTTACCTCGGTGCAAAATATGGCGAAATTTGCAATTTCGTCCTTAACTTTTCCTTTCCCTCGTTCAAGATCGATTCCACGTTTTTCTTGATCTATAATAACACATTTAGCTTATTTAATATTTACATTATTTAATTTAATCCAAAAATCATATTATGGCAAAATTACGTTTTTGCCCCTAACTTTCACAAAATTATGATTTTGCCCCTAGGCTCGAAAATTAAACTTCATCCTATTTTCTTACATTTTGGGACATGCTGAACATTTTTCCCTTCTACGGAAACATCAAATTCTCACTCTAACATGCACTTATGAACATTAGGTATTTTTACCGATTATGTCGTTTTATTCGTTTTTACGTAAGATCGCTTAGCAAAAGTTGTTTAACATAATTTCAACCTTCGTATTCTATCATAAAACATCAAAATAAACACATTTCATCTATGGGTGTTTTTCCAAATATGAACCCTTGGTTAAAATATTGCTAGAATAAGCTAAACCGAGTTACCGGGATTCCAAAAACGTAAAGAACATGAAAAACGGGGCTTGGATTGACTTACTATGGAGCTTGGAAGCTTGGAAATCCTAGATATAGAGTCCCCCTTGAAGATTCGGCCTAAGGAAGAAGATGACAACCTTTTTTTCCATCTTTTTCCCATTTAATTTCTTTTATTTGACATTTTACTAAAATACCCTTTATTAAAATTTTAGTTATTTCTACCCACGCATGTCCATTTTTGTCCATGAAAATATAATGGTCTAATTACAATTTAAGGATTCTTACTTTAGATATTCACTTCAATTTAATCCTTTAGCATCTAGAACTCTCATTTATCAACTTTTACAATTAAGCCCTAATAAGCAAATTAGACATGAAATTCATAAAATTTTCTATCGATACTC
Source organism: Gossypium australe (assembly GCA_005393395.2). Classification (NCBI taxonomy): domain Eukaryota; kingdom Viridiplantae; phylum Streptophyta; class Magnoliopsida; order Malvales; family Malvaceae; genus Gossypium; species Gossypium australe. The sequence goes on from CM016620.1 coordinate 8,267,659, forward strand.
TAACACATGCATCCAATCAATCGGTAAATCATAAAAATTAATCAAAATAAACTTTTCTATCTTGGATTCGTGGTTTCACAACCACTATTCCGTTTAGGCCCTATTTCGGGATGTTACAATTTTCATGCTACAAAAACTATGACTTTGATTGTTTGAATCTTTAGGATCTTTCTATTTAAATTATCAATGTATGAATTATGATGGAACATTATTGATGAATATTATGAATCAAGGAAGTTCATTTTAATTGTGAGTTGAGAATTTTGCTTGAGGACAAGCAAATGCTTAAGTGTGGGGGTATTTGATAAACCGTAATATAAACATATTTTAATCCCACATTTAACATACTTTTGGATGATTTAAGCCTTGAATTGTGGAATTTGGTGCTCTTAATCCTTTGTTTCCATGTTTCATACTTAGGAAAGTACCGGAGGATGAAAAGAACGAGAAACGGGCCTAAAACAGAGTAAATAGGCTAACTTACAAAATCGACATGGCCTGGGCCCAAGACTACATGGCCGTGCCTCATTAACGGACCCGAACACGGCCTGGCCACGATTCACATGGACGTGTGCCATGGGCGTGCCCCTGTCGTGACAAAGAAGAGTTTCATTCGGATTAGGGTACTTAGAGGCAAAGAAAGCCATTCCAAAAGCCTATATAAACACCCTAGAGGCCAACCTTCAGGGGGGAGTCCAGTTAGGCCGAAGAGCCGAGCCAGAGAGGCCAGAATTGAGGAATTTACTCGAAGAAAGCCAGTTGATTCATCTCAAGAAACTGGAGTTATACTCAAGACAGAAGATCTTCTCTTCAATTCCTTCAGGGGGTTTTAGGGTTTTTCTTATGTTTTATTTTAAATTTTCTTCTGAGATGTATTCTTTTATCATTATGAACTAAACCTCTCAAATACTTGCGGGGGATGAAACCTAAGATGGATCTTGTTATTGTTTTTTGAACCATATGATAAATACTTTATTTGTTCTTAATTATGTGTTCTTAATTCTTGCTTTGATATTTCAGGATATTGATTCAAGTATTGATGTGCTTAGGCAATGGAGCAAAAGTCCCTACTTAAGAGTAGATCTAACATAATTAAGCGGAGTTGATCACAACCCTAAAAATAGGATGACAAAAATCTGCCGGATTAGGGTCAAACTTAATATAGGAATCCATAGATCGAGTTAATGAAATTCTAGGGGTTTTAATTAGAAAGAGATTTCAATTAATCAACCTAGGGTTAGACGTTAGTAGCCTCGAAAGAGGTATTAATATAAATTAGGGAATCCTACGGATCAAGTCAAGTGAATAAATCGTCTGGTTCAGAGTTAAATAACAAGTGAAGTCTAGGTGAATTCTTCCTCAGGTATTGTCTTAATCAATTGGTTTTTCCCGTAAGTATTTTCCCAATTCATTCTCTTTGTCTTAGTATCTTTAGCTTAATAGTTAGTTAATTTTAGATTAATTAATAAATCCTTTAATTTCTAGGCTACATAATAAAAAGAAAGTTAGTATTAGTACTTTTGGTTCCTTTGGGTTCGACAATTCGGTCTTGCCACTAAACTATACTACTGTTTGATAGGTGCGCTTGCCTCAATCGTTGTCATAGTTAGTTTCTAGGTTCGTATAAATTTTTAAGACTCTGACATAGTGATCAGTTCACGTCTAGATTTATCATATGCAGTCAGTGCAGTTAGCAGATACATGGCGAATCTCGATGAAGAACATTGGAAAGCAGTTCAGTGGATTTTAAGATACTTACGAGATACTACTGATGTTTGCTTATAGTTTGGAACAACTAAAAATGGAGTCATTGGGTATGTTGCTACTGATTTTACTGGAGACTTTGATAGAAGAAGATCTCTCACTGGTTATGTCTTTACAATCGGAGGTTGTGCAATCAGTTGGAAAGCTACTTTGGAAACTACAGTCGCTTTGTCTACCACTGAAGATGAGTACATGGCAATTACTGAGGCTTGTAAAGAAGTTATTTGGTTGAAGGGACTCTTTAGTGAACTCAATGAAGACCTTCAAATCAGCACAGTATTTTGTGACAGTCAGAGTGCCATCTTCCTTACAAAAGATCAAATGTTTCATGAGAGAACAAAACACATCGATGATCGGTATCATTTTGTTCGTGATATTATTGCTCGTTGTGATATTGTTGTGAGCAAAATTAGTACTCATGAAAATCCTGCAGATATGATGACTAAGTCGCTTCCTATAATTAAGTTTGAGCATTGCTTAGACTTGGTTGGTGTTCATTGTTGAAATTAAACCCTTAAGGGGTTTTATGGAAGAGGTGGGGAACTTGTTCGTTGAGAGTTCGCGATGGGGAACTTGTTCATTGAGAATTCATGTCAAGGTGGAGATTGTTAGAATTAAGTGACCCGAATCCTTATTTAAATAAAATACAGTGGTAAAATAAAATAAAAGAAAAATCCCTATAGAACTACACTTCTTTTATTTATTTTAGAATAAGGTTTTTTAAACCTTATTAAACTCCATCTATTTGATATTGATTAGAATAAGGTGCTTCAATCTTACTACACTCCTATTAGAATATGGTTTTACAAGCCTATAAATAGACATAGTCTATTCCTCTTATAATCATTCGAATTCGACATAGTGAATTTTCTTCTCCTTTGCTCGTGGTTTTTTCCCGAAAGGGTTTTCAAGTAAAATCTATGTGTTCTTTATTTTTATTTCTCTTTTCTTTGTGATATATTTGCCATTACCGACGTTATATTTTTCACAAATTATTACTAAATTGTTATATTTTAAGCTTAGAAGTGAAAAAGGATTAATTTGTAAAGTTTAATTGTTAGTTTTTTAACATAGGAGCTAAAATGTATGAATTTCAAAACTGGTGAAAAATTCTAGTAATTATTGATAGTAGAGGGTTTCAAAATGTCTAGCGGAACATGTCTAGCGGATCGACGAGAAACCCACACTATCTCGTCATTGATTTGGTAGTCTTCCAAATGTTCTAAAGTCCGATTATGTGGCATGTATATAGGTGTTATACTTTTGTTAACTTGAGAATGGAAACTTTGATTTGAACCTTGATAATGTTTGATTTTGGGAAGGCTGATGTTCATATATATATATATATATATATATAAGTGTATATTTTGGTAATGTGATAATCTATAAATATAACACTTGAATGATAAATTTGAATGTGAAATGGTATGGTAAAATGATGATATTGAATAATTAAATGTATGGTTGAATAGGTTGAATTTGTATAAGTTGAATTGATAAGATTTGGTGCCAAATTGTGGTATATTGGATTGGTTGATTGGAAAATGGTTAAATGTAATATTTGGAATGTATTTCAGCATGTTTTTATGCAAGTAAGTTGTGCAATTATGCACCAAACTTAGAATTTGAGAGGTTGACATGAAATAGGTACCAAATGACTCAAATTTTATCAAAAATAAAGTACACGTACCGACAAGCAATCTTCCTCATCGCAACATCGGCCAACAGTATGTGATGTTGAGTGGTCTAATGTTGTTACATGACAATCTGTTTTGTGACGTCATGACATTGGTCTTGAAATTTTAAAACTTTACAATTTGGTCATATTTCATGCTCGGGTCAACCAAAGAGCTTTCATAAGCTTGATTAAGGTTCGGATTTAATTACGTATCATAATGAGAAAGTGTTTATAACATTTTTTAATGTTTAAATTATTTATTTATGGTATATTTGACAGTAGTTGCTCCGGCAACGAATGTGGCATATTGTAGCTCGGACCAGATGATTGGGACAGGGAAGGGGTGTTACACCATATCACAAACTTAAATCGATTTATCCAATACAACTGAACCTAAATAAGAGAGCATGAGAGGGCCAGCATCAACAACCCATACATCATTCTACAAGTTCACAAACTGACCATTCCTAAGAGACCAATAAACGCTAGTAAGAACATCTGACCATACATTGGAAAGACAACGCCAAACATACGAGCACTTGCCTTGCTCAATGCTCTGTGGCAAGGATGACACGCACAAATTGAAAAATTATCCAAAATTTTTAAATATCCTTTTCTAACCATACACCTAATAATATAATAGTAATATGTTATATATGTAAACTTATCTATGTAATATATTGTAGGGTAAACTACCCATAAAATCACTCTAAAATTGATGTGTTCCTATTTTGGTCACTTCTCAGCTAAAAACCAAACGGAATGCTGGCTGTACTGCCACGTTTACATGAGTTTAAATTAAATTCCGTTAAATATTAAATTATGAAACAAGATTGTTTCAATCCCCTCCTTTTTCTTTTTTTTCCTTTCCTTCTCCTTTCCATCCTTCACTCCGTCTGACCTGGTTTTAATTTCTGGTTTACGATTGGTCAGGCTAAACAAAGGCATTCTGAGATACCAGGTCAACTTCTTTATGCTTCTAGAATTGTTGTTGAGAAGGCATTCTTGATGGGTTTTGGGTTGTTATCAGTAATGGTCCAAGTAAATGTAAGTTATAATTTATCTTGAACCATAGTTTTGACTTATGAAGTTAATTATTCCATTTCCATAAGATCAGATCAGGTAGGAGCACTTGGCATTAGCCGACTTCGATGTTTGTAAACTTGTAACAAGGTTAGATTAGGGCCTAAATAAAAAGCTAGAAAGGTAGAATATTCATAAAATTTATTCAAGAAAAACCTCTCCCGCTGACAACCTTTCCATCGCTCTCCACAAGCTTCACCGTCATGTTTTTCATTTCTACCCTCCTAAAACCACCCTCATCGATTATTCCTCCACACAGAAGAACTTTTCCCCTTTCTTGATGCCAACAATTATGAACCTTTATCAGAATTAGGTATTGACACAATCCCAATCTCCACCACTTTCTCTTTATTCTTCGCAAACACCACCGCTTTCCCACCGACGACCTTACCCTTACTGCAGTTCTTGGACCAAACAAATTCCTCATTCTTGATCAATCCCTACCCTTACAATCTATTTCGACCCAACATCGAGATCCCTCTTGGGTTTGCTTTATTCCAACTTTTAACTTCTGAGATGATTTGGTAATTGGGGTTAGGTATTTCAAACTATTTGATATGATGAGAATGCAGTGTAACAACCAGGGCAGTGATGGCGCACATGATTATCCCGATGGGCATTGCAGAAATTGGGTGGCCAAGCTGTGAAGGTGAAGTAGGAGAATTAAATTAGGGGCTAATTTAGTCAATGTTTTGCATTACTGTGAAACACTTTTTGAGAAATAAAATATTTATTTTATACATATTATTATAACTTCTTAATATTTTAATATATAAAATATAAATTTTAAATATTTTTAAGCAATACATATTATTTATTTATAAAATTTAATTAGAATATATAAATTATTTTAAATATTTGTAATTAGATATTAACACATTTGTATTATTTTAAAAATAGTTTTTTATTTTTAATTAATGATTTTAACACATTTGTAATTAAACACCAAGAAAAAAATATTATATAATTAGAGAGGTGAAAAAGTAATTAAGCACTAACAATACTTTTGAAAAAAAAAACTAAAAAATTTAGCTTCTCCTTTTCAAAAGTCAGAAGTACTTTTGAAAAACTAAAAAATCCAGCTAAAAGTAATTTATTTAGCACTGTTTTTCTTCCAAAAATATTTTTGGAGCTAAAAGTATTTTTTTAAACACTACTAAACAAACCTTAAATCATTTGAAGTCGAGTGTTGAAACGATGTCGTTTCATGCTAAATGGTTTAATTTCTTTTTTGGAATTTAATTATATATGCTTAAAAATATATACACATGGCAGCATAGTCAGTATTCCATTTGATTTTTAATGGAGGTGTGATTAAAACAAGAACAGTTTTTAATGACCGTGTTAAAATTGATAATAAAAGAATTTTAAGTGATGAAAATTAAAATATGGTAATTTTAGAATGACTATCTAGACAATTTACCCTATATTATATAATATAATAATAATATATTAAAACTCTTTATATGTATAGTAGTTTCACTGATTTCTCATCTCATCAGCTAAAAATCTAATGGGACCCAATAGTGAATTTCCCCTTTAATTTATTTTCCTTGATCTACTTTTTGGTTCATTCTTTTCATTTGAGAGATAAAAATGATAGTGGATAGTTTGATTCAGTAGCATAGCTATGTGGCTGGCAGAAGTACGGCTCTTAAAATGGAAAATTGTTGATTTAAATTTTTAAAAAATTTAAAAATTTTAATTTAGTAAAAATAAAATTACATTTTATTTTCTTTAAAAATAATAAAAAGGTAATTTAAATTTTTAAAAATTTTAAAAATATAAACTATTAAAAATTACAATTTAATTTCACCTACTAAAATATTTTTTAACTTCGCCCCGGTTTGGTTGAAGGAGGCATTGCATTGGATACATCGTGGACAGCAAGAGAATAGCAGTCCATTGAAAAGTTAAGCCAATTTTGGAACTACATCCAACTAATGAAGAGCCTATTGTACAATGGTCTGATGATAGCGATAGGACACTAGCCTAGTAAACTGTGTTGATCCCTATGGTAGGTTGCAATTATCGTTATGTTCTCTTTTCGTCACTGTAGCAAAAGAAAAATAGTGTACGAAGCTTTGAATTACCAAAGGAAGTCGGACATGGCTAGATTAATAAGCCAGTTCCAAAGAGGGAATAAAAGCATAGCACTTACTGCTACAACGACAAGTACAGCTCCTGTGGGAAGAAAAAGAAAAGCCTAAAAGCTATGGGAAAAGGGTTTAAAAGATGTAGTAACCAGAAAAAGCAGATCCTCGAAATTACGACCCTCTTTATTATCTAGCCGTTGGCAGCAGGACCCATGTTATGGCATCTCATCAGAACTAGCTAATCTTATTAATTACGGCATAAATAAATTTCATAGTTCAAGGATGTGTTTTGAAATTACCCCCAAAAAGTAAACCACCAAGACCAAACGAAAATGCCCGTTTGAAGCACATTAATGAATGATTAAAATAGCAACATAAAATTACAACATTCCATAAATTTATTAATTTATTCAATGAATAAAATCATACAATTCGAGAGAATCATAAATATTCGTTGTACACGTTAAAAGATAAGCTCTATTAACATAACAAAAATTTTAATTTCAACTTCAATAAAACATTATGACACGTTAACAATTAATGTATTTAAAAATTTTACTAACTCTAAAATAATTTGGAAGTCTCTCTTGCTACAAATGAATAAAATCTGATTCGATTCGTGATTGGATACTTGCTACAAATGAATAAAATCTGGTTCGATTCGTGATTGTGTATCCATCAAAGAGTCACACTTGGAAACTTACAGTGACCAAAACCTGAAAAGAAAATTAAACAAAAATGTAATTATATAAATTATATTTACAGTCAAATTAAGTAATCATGATCAAGAAAAAGATATACTTACTTGGATCTTTAGCCGTCTGAGTAGCCAAGCCGTTAAAATAACAGGTGGCGCCAGTCTTCCTGTATTGCGACCAATAAGAACTAAACGCGTAGCTCGCGTGCCAAAACAAAGAATCCGGTTTGAAGCATTTCTTTCCGGGTTGAATCGGGTCACAAGTCTTATTCCCCTGCGAACACGCGTACGACAATGCTGAACTCAGCGCAGTCTCGTTAACTCCTTTAGCCGCCACGCACCAAATCTTCCCCTTATACGGCTCGTTATTATCTGGCTTCGGCAACGGCTCGAAACACGAATCCGGAGTCTTCCCACTCAAATCGATCCCGTATATGTTTGTCCCGTTAGGATACAACAACCCGAAATGCCGCTCAGTTCCCGGACCCGGTTTCTGGTTCTCATTATACAGAGCAAATATTAGAGAGGGGATAACCCATCCGGGTCGTGCCGGCGTGCCGATCGGGGGTTTAGCTGTTAGCTTTTTTACAACATTTCGGTTGTAAGTAGCGGCATTGTAAATGTTGGCTCCGATTTGATCGATATCGCCGGCATTTGGCCAACCTGTTTCCGCAATCCAGATCCTAATATCCGGGTACCCGAGTCTTTTCATTGCGAAAACAACCGAGTCAACCATTTGGTCGAACAAATTAGTGTACGTAAAATTGGAAACCGGGTCGGTGTATTTGATAGTTCGGGACTCGAAGAGTGCGTACTCGAGGTTAATGTTTTTGGGGTCCATGACCCAAGCGAAATAAGGGTAAACATCAAGGAAGTAGAAAGATTTGGTTCGGTGAAGAAACTGTAACAGCGGTCTAACAATCGAATCGGCGATGTCGGATCGGAAAGTGCCGTTGGAAGGCGGAAACGACGATTCCAAGACATCCATTGCCATCGAGGTACTGACTTTGATTTTGTCGAGGCCATGGGTTTTTAACGATTTCTTTATTTTACGCATGGCCGGCACGATGTTGGGCCAGATATCTTTAGGGGAACCGCTGATGACTTCATTGCCGACAAGGAGGTATCGAATTTTGGTTGTGGAGTAAAAAGGGACGACGTTGGTTTTGACCCAGGAATCAGCTAGCTTTTGACTGGTGGAGATGTTGTTTATGATCTCGTTGGGGACCATGATGCAGACTTGAAGGTTTGTACCTTTGAGAGCATTAAGGATGTCGTGATTTGCATCGTAGATTTTGACGCGTTTGGCTCCCAGAGATTGGATTAGCTTAACCGATTGTTTCGGAGATGGCAGATCGTTCCCCAGCTGACCGTAGTTTACTCCCACTTGACTTGAGAACTCCCCACCTGAAAGACAATAAAGGAAGATACATTAAAACCACAAAAAAAGAAGTAAAAATGAACATATTTCTGGGTTTTCAGGATTGAGCTTACTCGAAACGGAAAGGAAAAGAAAGAAGAAGTGGAGAGGAAGAAGGCCCATTTTAGTAATCAGCAGAGAAAGATTGGATTCTTTTTAATCAGTAACCAACAACTGCTGAGGAAGGTGAGAGGGGGTCATATGGATGATTTATAGAGAGTCCAAGGGTTGGGTTTTGCTTATCGATAAGTGTATTGGAGACTCTAGCGTGGGACAGTACACTGCTTTCTGATACACACTTTATAAAGGTAAAAGGTAAAAGATAAAAGAAAAGAAATAATAAAGTGATTATTCTCATCAGGAGAAATATATTGATTGGATATTTGTATTTTATTTTTTATAAATGGTGAGTTTAGATGTGCGGTATGTTTATCTGTTATTAGTGTAAAAATAACGATAGCGATAAAATTAGATATTATAGTGTGAGACAGAAAATAAACTAAACACATCGCATTACACTCAATCAGTCTATTCATCCAAATTGGTCCAAATAATTGAGGAAGAAGTAGATATCCAAATTTGTAAAATATCTAGGGCAAAATATTTTTTTAGATTTAGATATCTTTTTACATCTATAATCCAAAAAAGTAAAATAGAATATCCAAATATTAGTATCTATACTAGTGAATTCAAAGGATCAAGTGATTAAGGACCAGTTTAGTATTACTTTTTAAAAATACTTTTGAACAAAAGTAAAAACTTTTTACTTCTGTTTTTAGGACAAAAAATATTTTATCTAAAAATACTTTTAAAAGTTCAAAAACATATTACTTAATAATGTTTTTATCTAAAGGTGCTTTCGAAAAATAATGATAAACTAACCCTAAAATTTTTTGTTAGCATGGTTCAAACCCAAACAATTTCATCCCCTCTCTTATTCACCTCCATTACAAATAATTCAACTTACCCATTTTAATGCGTAACAGATAAAATAATATAAGATTGGTGACGGGTTGAGATTGATTTAAGGAATCAAAAGGGGGTCATAAATAAGACATAGAAGGTTGGGTCTGTTGTCTAGTATAGTTATAGCTTTTTCTTCAGCTTCCTAGAAACGTAGCGAAAAGCAAGGAAATAAAAAAGGAGATGGTGACTCGGAAAAAAGGGAAGAGAGCCGTTGCGTGGGGATTGGGCGTTGGGCTCCACAGTCCTTCGTTTCATGTTGGTGTGTCGGTGATATTGCGGAGAGGAGTTTTGCAGTTACGCAGGCTGTACCCAAATTAGTCCCTCAATGGTATAAGGATGGCGTAATGTCACCACTAGAAGTAAGAAATGTGGATATAGAGGCTATCTTTGCAAAATATTAGCTATAGCTATCTTGATTCTGTCTCTCACGAGGGAGATTGGTTGGAGAGACAAAATCAGACGACATTTGATCAAGGGAGGCTAAAGTCCCTCCCTGCTCCTCTGGTTTGTCTCTTGTCTCATATATTCAATTTGGCACTCTATAGATAAAGTGATTGAGTGATGGATGTTAGACGACGGCACTTGTTAAAGTTGACTCGAAAAGATTTAACAAAATGAGATGTGATTAATTGTGTGTATCATCCGGAACTACTTATATATTTTTTGAGAATTTGAATGAGTGTATTTGGTGCGACCACAAGCACACTTCACAGTAAGACTTATGATTGTTAAAACATTTGCTGGTTCTAGAGATAAGTTTGCACGAATTTGATTACAAGTCAACTTGGAAGAGACATCACTAAAACACGCCACAATTGCGGGTGGCAATCAGAAAAATAGCTTACGAAAGGGTTTCACGTCCATCTGCTCTTCAATGTGGAATAGCTGTCCAAAATTTAAAAACTTGCAACCAACGTCTTTGCCTGGCTTGTTGTTTTTTGTTTTTAAGAATCAAAATTAAATATTTAATTTAACTTTAATTAATTAATCTACACGTGGTTTTGTCAGCAATTTGGACTTAATTTTTACAAATTGGGATTATTTGCTTATATAATTAAAAAAAAACGAAAATGGGGTATGTTGTATATTATTCACAAGAATAGTATATTTCTGAAACAAAATTAATATATTTCTGAAACAAAATTAAGTACGATGAATATATCAAGTGGCACTATTTATAAAAAATAATATTTTAATAAAAACAAATAAAATAATAAATTAAACAAATAATATTTTAATTTAAAAAGAGGTGACGGCAAAATATCAGGTGGCACCCCTTTTTCATCATGACTTTTACTCTTTCTTAAGTTGGAGTGATTGTGATATAATTTTGAATTTCATATATTTGTTTTATGGAAATTAGAAGTTAGTCTATTTACTTTAATTTATTATAATTTGATCTTTGTATGTTTTCAATTTTAAAAAGTTAGTTAAATTATTTAATATAATTAAATTTGATTATCAAATTATTTACTTCAAGATCAACCGTTTATCAAAATCATATGAAAGGAATTAATAAAATCATCAATTCAACAATTTATATGTGGCGAATTAGAAAAGAATCAATGGTTCAAGTTTATATGTTTTTATCAACAATTGGATTAATTTTAATAATGTACGAGGATTGAATTTTAACAAATTAGAGCAAAGGGAATAACTTCTCAGTTTTTATAAAGTAATGAGATAAAAATTCATAATTAGTCCTTTAAAACAAACTTAGAAATACTCAAGGGCGAAACAAGAAAATTTATTTAGGGGCAGAATTAAATTGTATATTTTTACAATAACAAAAATGCAATTTCACCATTTTAGTAGCCTATATCTTTATCATTTTTAAAGGATTAAATTAATTTTTTATTATTTTGGGGGTCAAAGTGTAATTTTATCATTACTAATTTAAAATTTTATAAATTTTAAAGAGGCCTAACTGAAAAAAATCATTTTAGGGGGGTTGGGGTCCCTGCCAACCCCCTAGCTTTGCCACTGGCAATACTAGACACTGTATGATTATAGAAAACATATATGATACAAAAAAAATAAATAAATAAACTTTTCAAAATTTACTAATTTGTCACGTGTAAATTGTTGAATTGATGATTTTATTAATTCCTTGCATATGAATTTGATAAACAGTTGATCTTGAGGTAAGTAATTTGCTGATCGAGTTTAATAGAATTAAATAATTTGACTAAAATTTTAAATTAAAAAACATCAAAGATCAAATTATGATAAATTAAAATAAATAGACTAACTTCTAATTTCCATTAAATAGATGTATGAAATTCAAAATTATACCATAACCACTCCAAATTAAAAAAAAAAAATTAAAAGTGATGAAAAAGAGGTGTGCCTAACATTTTGGCATCACCCCTTTTTAAATTAAAATATTAATTTTTATATGTGATACAGCCTAACACATTAACAACACTTAATTTTACTGTAAAAAGCATACTATTCTTGTAAATAATACAACATATCTCATTTTCGTAATTAAATTTTTTTGTATTATCTAAATAAAAAAACCCTACAAATTCACATATTATCGAAAAATATTTTTTTATATCAATTTGATTGGTGCATCCTTATCACTAGGGGTGTTCAAACATTGGTTAAAACCGGATTAACCGATCGAACTAATCTAACTTAGTTAATCAGTCGGTTAACCTATCTAGTTCGGTCGGAGGTCAATTAAAGGTTTTCTGGAATTTCGATTAACAATTAATTCAGTTCGAAATCGGGTAATCAACTGAATTAATAGAATCAACCGAATTTAATAAATAATATTATATATTATATGTATTAGGCTATTACTAGTTTGGTTAATTAAGTTAATCCGGTCAAATGAACGTTACAATTTTTTTGATATGTTTTATACTTATTTTAACAAAAAAATATATAAATTTTTGATTAATTCGATTAACCGGCTGAATTAGTCAAAATGTTTCGGTTCTATTAATTTTTTTTTAAAAAAAATCAGTGTAATTAATGATTAAAATATTAAAAAAATCGATGTTGGATTAACCAATCGATTACCTGGTTAACCCTACTTCTCACCCCCAATCAATTATCAGATGTTAATGTTACATTTTCATGATTCACTGTTGCCCATAATTATTCTTTATTTAAGAGTGAAAATTAATGTATAGGAAATAATTCCTTACATAATTAACCAATATATTGTAAAAGGAATATTAGGTGTTAATAATTGCGCCTTAAAGTTAATTTCTCTTTCAAAAAGCAAGAATAAAGTCCCTCTATAGAAAAGTTAATTATTCTCAAAAAAAAAAAAAAGGAAAATAATTGAAAAGTCCTTCAAACCAATCATCAATGTATCTCTAAGACTAGACATAACAAAAAGGAGAAAAGCATTTCAAGCTCACTTTGGTAAAAGCCAATATAGAGGAAGGGTAAACCACACTTCGAAAATTTCTTTCGAAGGAGTCGATCTCTCTCTACAATATTGTATTTTAAGAATTAATTTGTTCTCATCCATGATACAATATTTATCTCTGATAAAAAATAAAATGATTATAAAGGTCAATATACCATTTGATACATAAGTTTCTTCCAGTTTTGTACTTGAGTTTAATTTCAATATTCAAATGGGTACCTATATTTTTCAATTTGATACTTGCATTATTTTCTCCAATCAAGCACTTGAGTTTGAATTTACTTTTCAAATTGGTACTTAGTGTTTTTTGGCCCGATTGAGTACTTATGTGTTTTTTTTTTACCATAACACGTGTTAAATATTCATTGTGTCACATAATGTAATTTGGTCCGAGTAGCAAATTAAATATTGAAGTTAAACTTAAGTACTAAATTGAGAAATAAAACTCACGTGCCAAATTAAAAAAAAAAAACTCAAATATCAAATCAAAAATGTGAAACGCTATGCCTTTATTTTTAAGAAACAGTCTTCAAACCATAAGACCCAAAAATAACCTCCAATGATAAGATCTTTTAACTAAACGGAAATAATATTAGGCTCCGTTTGTTTTACTGAAAATAGTTTTTAAAAAATGATTTATTTTTTAGGAAATAGTTGTTTTCAATGAAACAAACGTACATTTGTAATTTTTTAACTTTTCATTGTTTAATTGAGGTTATTTTTTATATATAAATTTATATTTTACACTGTTTTTGCATATATTAAAATTATTTTGTTAAATTCAGGTTCATTACAACATTATTTTTTAGTTATATGATTATTAAGTGAGTATTTTTTATTTAAAAATGTGACATCAATAAAATTGACAAAAAAAATTAACAGTGTTAATAATTGGACTTGATTTTCAAATTTGAAAACTAGAGGGACCAAATTCTTGAAAATAAAAGTACACGGACTAATAAATTCTTAAAAATAAAAGCATAGGGACTAGATACCAAAATTGTGAAGAGTATATGGACTTATGACATATTTTAACCTTTATACTACAAAACATTTATTATTAATACATATATAATTGTAATAAATATTTATTATTAAAATATTAATATTAAATATTTTCAATAATATTTGAAGAATATTATTTAAAATCATTATTTTTAAGATTTATTATTAAAATAAAATTGAAATATTTAATAATTTATTAAAATGATAAATTATATTAATTATATTAATAATTTATATATGATTAAATATAAATAATTAAATATGTATTTTAATAATATTTAAAATGATAATATTTTTATTAATATATTAATAATTTTAAATATTTTAAAAATGAAAATAAATTTTATTAATAATATAATAATTTAAACTTTATTTAATTTAATTTTATATAAAATTATCAAAAACAAACTTCCAATGATAAATAGGGAGATAGATCCATTGGACGTCTAAAAGGCCTTAACATACCATAAGGCCTCCAATGGAATCCAAGAAGAAGATCATTTCAGCCCATTACCATTACCGACGTCGCTTCCGAGGTTTGTTTATAGAAATCCAAACACCAAATTTTTACAAAGTTCAGTGAGTTGGGAGAGTGAAGATCAAAGAAATTAAAAAATGCGATTCAGCAGGGCGTTGAAGGTTGCTCCGATTCTGCTTCTTCTGCTGATCCTTTTCACATTTGGTAAGTTTTCAATCCGATCAAATTTCATCTCATTAACCATACCGTCTCGTTGTTTCCAGATCTAATCAATTTTTTAAACTTAATTTCGTGTTTCGATTTAATCCTTCTTTTTTTATTTGTAAGGCAATTTACGCTACTGACGTTTATTATTGGCTTCTTCTTTTTTTCTCTTCCATCCTTCAGCGAATGCCAAGAAGTCAGCCGATGTGACCCAGCTACAGATCGGAGTCAAGGTATATCTCTAAATGTGTTTAAACGGTATTTTGTAAGTGCTTTAGTGATTTAATCCGAGGTAATTAATTGTTCTTTTTTTTTTTTCATTTATATAATAATATAAATTCATTCTTCTTCGCTTGCATTGCTTTTTCATGGTTGTTTATCTGTGAGCATGGAGTTTGTTACTTTTGCTTATTGAATCACATCAAATGAATAATTTAAACTCTTAGTCTGCGTTGTTAGTTTTTATCTTATAATTTGGTAACAGCAGTTTCAGTTCTTGACCTTGCCTTTACCATGTTTGTTTGTTCATATATTAGAAATTGATTCCTTTTTTATTGCCGTTCTTTGTTGCGTGTTGTCTTATTATGTATTTTTTTTTTCTTCACTTTTTCACAGCATAAGCCCAAATCATGCGAGTTTCAAGCTCACAAAGGTGATAGAATCAAAGTGCACTATCGGGTATGTTGGCTTCAGCTTGATATTTTATTTTTGTACTATAATTGCTCGCTTGACCCTTAAATGTAAGTAACAAATATTTGATTGTGGATTTTTTTGGTGAACTTTTGAGAAACATATTGGATCCTTCTTTTGAAAATTTGAATACGATAGTATCAATGGAGTTCTTTAGGTGCTATATGTCAATTGGTTTCAACATCTCGAGCATGTTCCTTTTGTTGAATTTTGACAAGAGGAGTTCGTTTTAGACGTTTAGTAAATTTTCTACATGATATTTTAAATTTCAGAGTGAAGGGCATTGACTTGGATAGTTTTGTGGCTGTTATGTATTGTCACAAATGGATGTTTGTAAATTGTAATAATCCTTTGATTCTGCCATTTGTTCTCAGTTTTGAATCCATTTGTTTCTTTTCACTAAAAACTGATTAAAAGTAAATTATTAGTCACTTTGAACTTTTGAGAGCATAGTGCTCATTGAAACTTTTATGGTTGGAAACTTACAAGTAATTGTTTTTTCATGTATTGTGATCCCTTTCTGCAGGGGAAACTCACTGATGGAACTGTTTTCGATTCAAGTTTTGAAAGGGGTGACCCAATTGAATTTGAGCTTGGTAGTGGTCAAGTAATCAAAGGTTTGTTCCCTCTAGCAACCACTCACAACCTTAAGCTAAGTTTCGGACAATGGTTCATTCACTTTATGACTGGATTGTTGATTGTGACATGCATGGAGTTGATTGATGCTTGAAAAAAATTCTCTTTACAGGATGGGACCAAGGACTACTAGGAATGTGTGTCGGTGAGAAGCGGAAGTTGAAAATACCCGCAAAGCTTGGTTATGGTGACCATGGTTCACCACCCAAAATCCCAGGTAATTCTTTTGTTGCTGTTGTCCTTATATGGATGATAGTAACTACTTCAATGGCTTAAGTTGGTAACGATAACCAACTGTTCACTGCTCATCTAATTGGAGGACCGATGTTATTAAGCAAAGCAGCAATACATAATTGCATAAAAAGCCATTTGCTTTTTATGATCCAATGCAAAGGAAAATATGACAAAATTGTGGATGTGCCAAACAGGTGGAGCAACACTAGTATTTGAGACGGAGCTTGTTGCAGTCAATGGGAAGCCATCCAGCGGTGGGGATAATACAAGTGAAGATGAGCTATAATAACTGATGATAGGCACTCGTCTGAGCAGCTTTATCCTACGTTTGTTTTCCTTTAAAAATGCTAGCAGTGGTAAACCTCACCAGCCTTTCTGGCTGGGATTTAAAAAACAAATTCTGGTGCCATTTTTCCATAAGCAAAAAACTATTTATTGAGACTTAGTTGGAGAAGCTAATATTTAATTTAGAATGTTTTTTTTTTTTAAAAAAAAAAAAAGATAGTATGGTGAAAGGGGAGCATTCGATCGAGTCAAATCAAATTGAGTCAAAAAAATTTGAGTCAAGTCTAGTTGAGTTAACTTAATGATTTTACTTTTTAATTTAATGAGTAAACATTTATTAAAATGATGTAGTTTAATTTTTTACTTAATTATTTTGACTTTTAACTTTAGAAAAGGTAAATATTTATCAAAACTATATAGTTTTGTCTTTTCTTATTCAGATTTTCGGATAACTCGAATTGTGTAATTTATATTCTAATTAAATCGAAAATTTTGATTTTTTATTCGAGTTGATTCGAATAACTCGAATAATTTAAACTAATTAATTCAAAATTTAAATTTTTTATCGGATTTTTCAAATCGAATTGGACCCTAGAAATGGTTGTTGTTAGGGTCAACAAGGTGGGTGATCTTGAAATTAAAATCATAGATGTCCCATGTGGTAGGGTTGGTTGGTCATAAAAGTTTTGGGCTACGTATTTATCATGAATTTATAGGATCAACTCAATTGTCTGAAATATTTTAATTAAAAGTTGCTAATAAATGTTCATTAACATGGATAAAAATTAAGAGTTGGAATTCTAAAACTTACATATAAATCTATATTATTAATTTCTAAATCAATTTCAAAGTTTGATTCACCATTCAATTTTAAGATCTATGCATTCGAGGTTTTCAAAGGCTCGGTTTAATAAATTTTAAATTTTCATCAATTAAAAAATATATATAAACTATATAAATGGTTACCCAATTATGTTTGGGTTTTTTGTTCCTCAATTTTAAAATTTTTCGATTTAGACACTGACATTAGAATTTGTTCATGTTTTGGTCACCCACAATTAAATTGATACTTGAAAGTATTTTTTCTAGCTGGTATAATAACACATTTAGTCCTCAATACTTGGATATTCTATCAATTTTATCCTAATTCTAAATAATTTAATAAATTTAACCCTTCACATTTATAAGTTCTATCAATTTGATACTTAAACTTTCTAACCAAAGCTTTCAGCTTTAACAACAAAGGCATTTCACATCTATTAATTGTTTTATTTATAGTTGAAATTATCCAATTCGGTATATAATCCTTTTTACATATATTTCTAAGAAGTTAGTGTTAAAAATTAACTACACACCATTAAAAACAATAAATTCTACAAATTTTAAAAATATAATATATAATAAATTAATAAATAATTTAACATTTGTAAAAAAAAATTCACTCTAACTAGCATAATTTTAATTTTTAATTAATTTGGTAAATAATTTGACACTAAATCAGATTATTAGTGATACACATTACTTATTGTGGAT
Organism: Gossypium australe; assembly: GCA_005393395.2. Classification (NCBI taxonomy): domain Eukaryota; kingdom Viridiplantae; phylum Streptophyta; class Magnoliopsida; order Malvales; family Malvaceae; genus Gossypium; species Gossypium australe. Next base: position 8,285,819 of record CM016620.1, read on the forward strand.
TTAAAAATTAAAAACAAATGCTTAAAAATAAATAGAACACGTAATAGTCTCTTAACCAATTTATAAAATTAAAAAAATCATTATCAATGTAACAAGGAAATCCAATTAATTCTTTCACATTATTTTTCTTATGAAAAATTAAATATTAATAATTTTTCTTATGTAATTATTTCTCGAGACTTACAAAAGTAAAAACTTACTTGAAAATATAAATTAATAGATAATAACAAGTAGGGTCATATCCACAAAGATGGTAAAAATTGAAAACTAAAAACTAAGTAAAAAGAGATGGTAAAATAAAATAAAATAAATCAATGGGGGGAAACTGTAACCAAAGGTGAAATCTTCGTTTGATTCATATATTCGATCATCGACACAAAGATAACTTCAATGCCTTTAATAAATTAGTTCTAATTGTTGACTCAACTTCGAGCAACCAATCTATCCATACTTTTTCGGTAACCTAGAGATAGGTCATTTAAAATTACTTCTCTAACCGATAAACAACCTCAAAACTCAACACCCAAGATTTAACTTACCAGCAACATTAAGAACTAGAGAGACCTAATTATAACCAACAAACTCACCTCAACGAGGTTCATTTAAACTAGATCATTGGAATAGCCTGTTTTTGGGTCAAATCGGAATAGTAGTTTCGAGACCACAAATATGAAGTAGAAGTATTTATTTTATTATTTCTTTAAGGTCTACAGCATGATAGAATAATTGTGTGAAAGTTTCGTTAAGAAATTTTAGCGATTGAGTGCTCAATTTGTCTAGAATGACTAAATTGCAATAGGTGCAAAATTTGAATTCTATAAGTTAAAGGTGTCTAATTGCTATCAAATTTAAATTGGAAGTCCTTATGTGGTAATTAGACCATTATACTTTAGGATGCATTAAGGGCATTTTAGTAATTTGGTAAATAAAGACAAAATTAACAAATAAAAGTGTCCGTTTTCTTCAATTTAGTCCCCCATAGTCGAAAATTGCAAGGGAAGACATAGCTAGGATTTGGCCAAGCTTTGAAGCTCGATTGTAAGTTCGTTCTTGTCTCGTTTTTAATGATTTTTTTATTTGAGATCGTTGCAACTTGATTTAGCTATTTCAAGGACTAATTTGAAAGAAAGTTAAAGTCTAAAATTTTACCCATGTTGAATATGATTGTATTTTGATGTTTGATGGTAGAAAATGCATGTTCGTTGATAGTTAAACAACGTTTGTAAAGTGATTTTCGATAAAAATGTTAAATAGGGACTTATTTGTAAAAGTCTATAAAATGTGCAGAAAAGTGTGAATAAATGAAAAACGTGGGCTGTTATGAGTGCAAATAATATTCGGCTAGGCTTGGGTTGTGATGAAATTGAAAGAAATTCATTTTACGAGCCTAGGGACTAAATTGTAAAATGCTAAAAAGTTAGGAAAATTTTTCCATAATGTGTTTTTGGGCTGAATTGAATAATTTGATGATTAAATAAGTTAAATGTGGTATTATAGATCAAGAAAAATGAAGTTAGGGTCTCTATCGGGGGAAAAATAAAGTAATTGACGAATAGATCTCTTTAGCCGTTTTTGTAACCGAGGTAAGTTCGTATGTTCAATAAGCTTTATTATAATTGTATTTTAAATGCTTTAATACTTCATGAATTGTGTATATGACTCTATGGACACGTTCGACGACGTTTTGGCAAGCGAGAAATCCCAATCGAACCTTAGGAATAGATTAGGATACAAGTGACATGTCACTAGGGTTTTATGTTATGTGATCCGGGTGCTGGTCCTGTACGTCCTACTGGTGGCTAAGTATACCGGCATATGTTGCAGTTACTTGACAACTTGTGTGAGTAGCACCGAGTAGCTACGTCTTAACTAACAGCTTGTATGAGCAGGCCCGTTAATGGCTTGAGAGCGAGCATATATGTGTTATGATATAGAGGTAGAAATGGCTACATATGTGGCACCTTGTGTGCAAGTTTTTCCTGAGTATCCGATATTATTATCCGAGTGGTTCATTGGGTATAACAACGATGAGACTAAGTGTGAAATTATTACGAGATGGTACAGGTATGTACTTAAAGCTTATGATTATTAATTCGTGAAATGACGATTTCAAGATAAGTTTGTGATGGAAGTGAATTATGATCATGAGATTATGTTAAATTACATTAACTTATGTTATATTACTTGCATGTTAATGTATGGTAGGGTTTGCTTATTTCTTTCATACGAGCTTACTAAGCTATATAGCTTACTCCGTTTTACTTTCCATGTTTTATAGTGTCACCAAACTAGCTCGGGTTGGAGATTATCGGAATTCGCATCACACTATCAAACTATTATTTTGGGTACCAATGATTTTAAACATTTTGAGAATATGGCATGTATAGGGACTTGGTCATTTTGTTATATGTGTCGTTAAGAATTTGGCCAAATGTATTGGCTTGTAATTGTCAAAGGCTTGATGTGATATTTGGCCATGTAACTTGGTTCATTTTGGTTGAATTGGTTGTAAGCTTATATATATTTATATATGCATGCATGTGCAATTATATCTTATGTGATGTGGTTTATAAATGCTTGGTGAATGGTTGAATGTGACTTAATGGTTTTATTGTTGAATGGTTGAGATTTGCTCATTGGTATACTAGGAAATTTAAGAAGAATTATGCATGATAAAAGTATTTGTGTTGGTACTTGTGGATGTGAGTTTGGGTATAATTTGGTTTGTTAGAATATGATGTTGTAAGTATGATTATGTATGATAATGAAATGATATGTTTTAACCTTGATTGTGGATGTTTTGGTTGCCTAAGTATACCATGATTTATGCCATTGAACTTGAGTGTGTGTAGGTGTAAATGAGGGTGACAAATGGCTTGGTAAATAGCCTTTATTTTGTCTACACGGGTAGACAAACAGGCATGTGTCTAGACCGTGTATGACACACGGCCTGTCCCATTGGCATGTGTCTTGGCCGTGTGTCCCCTGCACCATAATTTTGAGAAACAGAATGCTCAGAATTGAGCACACGGGCATGTGTCTCAGTCGTGTGAGGGACACTGCCTCAAGCACGGGCGTGTGTCCTGACCATGTGAAGTGTGCACCTATTTTATGAAAACTTAATTAACCACACAGCCTAGCACACGGGCATGTGGCTTGGCCATGTGACATCAATTTGTTCATGCTTTGCAAAACAGAGAGTTACACCGATTAAGGACGCGGCCGGATGTGACCACACGGCCTGCCCACATAGGCGTGTCCCAAGCCACACGGGCGTGTGACCACTGTTTATAGCAAAAAATTTCTAAGTTTTGTAAAAATTCTCTGAGTTCTCGGTTTAGTCCCAAACCACTTCCAAAGCATGTTTTGGGCCTCGTAGGCTCGTATTAGGGACATTATGATTGGATACAAATGGTTTTAATTTGGATGCAAATTTATGACTCGATTTGTATGTTTGCTTGCGATGTAAGTCCAGTAATGCCTCGTATCCTGTTCCGGAGTTGAATACTAGTAAGGGGTGTTACAATCACACATCCACACCACATAATCGTAAACTACGACATAAACGAGTTATTCAATTTGTCACTAGTATTAGAATGAATTAAACAATTACAAATGTAATTATCCTAACTGACTCGGCAACCATTTTAAGCTATTCAATACTGATCATTTATTCAATAAACTTGAACAATTATAATTAAATCAACAGATGCATGAATACTAAAGATCAAAGAATAATTAAAGCATAAATTAAGTTTTACGAATTTATTAAATCAAACTTCTATAAAACCTTTGACTAGAAAAGCGGGTTTAAAAACCCATAAAATAAAGAAAAAAAATAAAACATAGAACAATTATGTCTCAATCTCCTTTAATCTCGGCCTAATAATGTCTATTTATAGGGAAAAAATAATACAATGGAGAAAATACAAAAATGTCTTTAATTACATAAAGTAGAAATTTTCAAGGTTTCTTGGTAATTTTCTCATCAAACGACTAGGCCATTTTTGGACATTTTCCTGACACTTTTTGGGCTCAAGCTTTGAAATAACTTTGGTTAGATCCTTCAATTCTCTTTGAATCGGTAAATTATGAGTCCAAAATGGAGGTCTATAACTTAAGTTATTGCTAAAATACTGAATTTGCACGATGCTGAAAGTCCAAACAATAAAAACTTACTAAAAATAAACTTCAAGTTCACTTTTTTTTCCAAATATTCCCTAAATCAAATATAAATAAAATGTAAATATAAATAATACATTTAAGAACATAAATATCATTATTCAAGATAAAAAATATCACAAATAAATAAAAAATTTGTGTACTTAATTTCAAATTTTAAGAACCAACTTTGAGGACCATTTCCCCTCCCAACGGCTTCTGCTCTCTTTTTTTCTAAAATACTGCCCTCCCTCCCCACGTTACTGTGTAGCCATGAGGTTAGGGGTGTTCAATCGGTTAACCAACAAGAACTACCATTAACCAAATTAACCTACTCTTTTAAACCTTTAACCATTAACCAAACCGAAATTTTTTCAAAAAAATTAACTGAACCAAACTTTTTCGATTAATCCGGTTGGTTAACCAAATTAACCGAAGTTTATATATGTATTTTTTTTATTTTTGGTTAAAACAAGTATAAAACATATAAAAAATTAACCGACTTAACCAACCGATTAATTTATATTTCCAAAAAATTAATCGAACCGACTTAATACTTATATATTATAATATTATTTATTAAATTCGGTTAATTCGGTTAACCGACCAATTTCGAATCGAATTAACCGTTAACCGAACTTCCAAAAAATTATTAATCGACCCCCAACCGAATTAATTCAGTTAACCGATCGATTAATCGAATTCGGTCGGCTAACCATATTAATTCAGTTTTATTTGAAATTTGCACACCCCTACATGAGGCTATTAAAAAAACCAAATTTGGCCTACCATGTGGAATATCTAAGTTCCTGTAATTTTGGCTTCCACAAGCATGGGAAGCCATGCATCAACACCTTTTTTTTTTTTTTTTAATTTTGTAATATTTTTAGAGTTTTTAGTAATTTTATAAAAATATATAAAACTTATATGATAAATGTTTTTATAAAACAAGTTTAAATCATATTGTTTTCCTTTTTAATTTATTATATTAATATTTATTTATTATATTTTCTACTATTTTGTTAATTTTACGTTATAATTCATAAAAAGATTTTATCAAGAAAGAGATAAACACACTTAAAGCACTCAGGGTGGGTCTAAATGGGCAGTGCAACTAATCAATAAATCAAAATAAACAGTTAGTAGTTACAGAAAATTTTTATTATATTTTCAAACAAGAACAAGATATCAATTTAACCGTCTTTATATTATTTAATTGAATAATTCGAGTGGTTAATTAAAAATTAAAATAAATTAATTAACGAACACGACAAAGAACAATTTATCAAAATAATCGATTTACAACCAATAAGTAAAATAATACCCATGAAAGAATTCACCTAGATTTCATCTGTCTCTATCAATCTAAATTACATGATTTCTTTATTTAGCATCTTGATCCGTAAAAATCCGTAAATTATACTAATTTCTTCATTTTTAACATATTTTCTTATGTTTTTACTTTCAGTTTTTTCTATGTGTCATCAAGTCTTTTAAATTTTTTAGTATTAAATTAAAAATAAATGATATTTTAATTAATACATTCAATCAACTTGTGAATCGTACAGGAAAGAAACTAGTTTATATATAAAGAAAACATAAACATGAATCTAAAAAGAAAAAAATTAGATTAAAATCTGCGAGAAGTCCTTGAACTCATCACAAATTTGGAATTTAGTTCTTATACTTTTATTCCTGGGAATATAGTACCTCACTTTTCAGATTTCAAAAATCAGGTCCAACTATTAAAACTGTTAAAATTATTTTGCTAAATTTAAGTTCATTATAACACCATTTTTTTAGTTACATATCCACCGAGTAGAGTTTTTTTATTATTTCAAAATGTTACACAAAAATTAAAAATATTAATAATTTGACTTAAATTTTAAAATTTAAAAAATAAAAAAATTTAAATTTCTGAAAATAAAAACACAAATGCTTAACTTGTGAAATATTTGTGTAGTTAATTTCTTTTAATTTTTTAAAACTAAAATTCTATAACTTTAGTGCCCAAAAAGGTTTCTAAAGGGTGAAATAGGAGTAGGAAAAAGGTAAATAAGAGAATTTAAATTTAAATATGATGTCATTACATAGAAAGATAAAGAATAATTAAATTATAATGGAAAATAAAAAAATATTTATAGCATATAAAATAGGTTAAAACTATGATACAAAAGTTTTGTAAGACAAAATAAAACGATAAACTATATAAATAGTCATTTAATTATTATTGTGTTTTGTTTTGGCCAGTCAGGTTTAAAAATTTTTATTTTAGTCATTAATATTATCGAAATTTAATATTTTAGTTACTCCTCCATTAAATCACTAACGAGTTATTGGCGTAACTTCTTTTTTATTGGCATAATAAAAAAGTTTTTAAATGTTTACACATTCTATTAATTTGGTCCTAATGCTAAAATATTCAATGAATTTAACCCTCAACTTAACACATATTGTTAATTTAATCTTGATTCTTAAAAGTTTCAAATATAAATTATAAAATAAAAACTTTAAAAAATTAAAAGTTCATTTTTTGATAAAAATACCTACAAAATTATAAAAATATTTATAAATAAATATATATTTTCTCATTTTCTAACATGACATTTATTTATTAAATTATTTTATAAATAAAATAATTTAAGAGAAAAAAAAAAACCATGACGAAGACTTGAGTTGATTCATCGTTTCTCTTATTTTTTTCAAGACTAATGACCACCATTTTTAGGTTGGATAATAAACTCTAGCTTGAGGTTGAAAATGGTAAAAGTTGATGGTTTTAGGTTGTCGTCCAAAATGAATTTGTTACATTTGAGGTTGTGTTTGGGGTTGGGTATAACTAGGGATATATAGGCAAGGATGAAGTCTTGAAGACCTAGTAAATGGAAGATCATGCCAGCTCCTGATTCCTAGTTTGATGACATAACAATGGAGGATGTAGAAATCGAGGAGTTTGGAGTAAGTTAATTGATGCCGGTGGTTATGATGAAGGCAGTACTTAGCGCTTGACAAATTTGGCAAAAACTAATGAATAAGGCGAGACATATAATAAATAGATTATTATTTGTAAAATAAAACTAAAAAAAAAAGAAAAAAATTGAATTCGATTCAAGTATTTTTTGGGCTTTTAAAAAAATATTTTATTCATAAAATTATTATTTTAAGAAATAAATTTCATGTCAGAAAAAGAGAAAAATGGGTATTAATTTATTTATAATTTTGTGCGTATTTTTATCAAAAAATGAACTTTTAAATAATTTTTTATTAATAAATTTTATTTTTAAATTTTTAAGAATCAAGACTAAATTGAAAATTGTATAAAATTGAAGGTTGAATTTATTGAATTTCTTAAAATTAGAATAAAATTGATAAAATCTGTATAGATTCAAGGGATAAATTTATTATAAAAAACCCTAACTTTCATTTTTTTTCAAAGCAATAATGTTGAAAGTAAGTGAGACTATAGAGCTGAATGATTGATAGGGTCTAGTCCACTGCCACCCTTGATGCACTTATATAATTAAAAGATGCTGTTACATGATATCTTAATGTTGGTGCTTTTGCTATAAGATTATTGCACCAGCAAATACACAAATTTTACATTACTTGGATAATATTCTTTGTATATACATTGCACAGCAGCTGTTCTGGAACTTCAAACCAGGACCAAGTAATGGTTATTAGACCTCAACTTTCATATGGGATACTTGATTTGACCCTGCATTAATACAATAATCAGTCTACCATGAATGACTTATTATATAATTATGTGTGAGATTATGACTTTTTCTTACCCTGGAAGTTTTCTCATTGTTACCCCATTCCTGGCTAAGATTTTGTGAAAATGAAATTAGCTAAGGGGAAGTTAATTGGAGGTAAATGGGTGTTGAAGTTGGGGCCATATTGCAGTATCCATTGGCTCCACTGAGCATTGGGTCATTGTCCCATTAGAAACATTGCTATGCAGTGCAAGGTTTTGCTGCTGCTGCCCAAAAATGGCTGATGCCCAGGAATCAATTGTGGATATTGGATGTGCAAAATTGTTGTTTGATTGAAATATCTGAAAAAAAAAAAGAAAAGGGAAATTTAAAGAACTAAAACATTGTTCTTTAGAGAAATGAAATAAATATATAATTGTTGACATTAAAGCTTAGACTTACATCCTCAGACATGACACTATCCAGCGTAAAATCCAGTCTGCTATTAACTGAAGCTAGCTTCATTGAGAGGAACTTTGCATGGAAAAAAAAATGATCATAACCATTAGTCATGAAAATTTGTCTAAGGAAAAATTTTTGATCACTATATATGTTCATCAATAAATGTTAATCTACCTCAACTTGTCTCTGCAATGATTGAACGTATTTTATAATTTCATCCAGCATAACTGCTTTTCCAATGACCTGCAATTAGAGGGTTTGATCAGTAAGTTTTCACGTATCACAATAAAGGCATTTCCAAATTACCTTGTTGCAACCTGGAACAAGATCTTGCAGAAGCTTCATTCTTTCACTAATTTTCTCTCTACGGACCTGATCAAGTGACAAATTTATATAGCCTTTGTTAAATGCAAGAAAAACCCAGTTGGTCATGCTTGAATTCAGAACAGTATATATACGATTCTCACTCTTTCAGCTAAACTATGGCTGTCAGTGGCTTCACCCCTTCTTGCTCTAACATGAATATAGTCCTTGGGAGGTTCTAGAGGCTTAGTATTGGTATTGGTGTTGCTCCGTTTTTCATTTGATTCTTGGTTTCTTTCAGACCCCTGGAAACGGATATAATTTTAGTGTCTTAAATGTTGAAACAAATTTTCTAGAGTTGCAATTTTGAGACCTTAAAGTCTATTATACCTTTGCAGCAAATGTTGGTGAAGCTGAAGTTTCCACTGTTTTTGTTCTTTTCCTTGAATTCCAATATTTTGAAGCTTCCAAATCAGCATTGGGATTCAGGAATGATTCATTTTGAGAAGTGACAAACTTTGATCGACCCTGCAATGGAGAAATGTTGTTGTTGTTCCCTTGAAAACCACCAACTTGAGATGGCATTGAACTCAGGGGGAAGTGGAAGTGTAGACCATAATAATCAGTTGGTTGTTCACAATGTTGGGAGCAATTCAGCTCGGTTGCATGAATGTCCATGGCGGAAGATAGGTAGTAGGAAGCTGATAGGGAGGGTTCAAAGTGGAATGGTGGGGCATTGAGGGAAAGCTGGTTGTCCATGGAAGAAGGAAAGGTTATTAGGTGAATGTGAAAATCCAGATGAAGAAAGGGGCAATTTGAAAAAAAGAAAAAAGAAAAAAAGAGTGATAAATAGTTTGATAGTTGAGCTTTGGATTCTTTATGTTTGGGAAAGAGAAAAGAGGTGAACTGTGAATGGAAATGAATGTGTTGTATTTGTGAGATCAAAATGATCACATTACTTTTTTATATATAGAGAAGAGAAAGAAGAAGATTGGTTAGGCAAAGAAATGCCAAGGAGAAATAAATAAAGAAAAAGAACGAGGGAAAAAAAAAGGGTTAGGATCATTTGACTTTTAATTTTATTTTTTATGGGTGAAGTGATTCGAAATTATTTTATGAATCATTCCACTAAATTATTTATGGTCTTTTTTTTAATTATTTAATGATATTTCAGTAATTTTTGTCATGTTATTAACACATATTGTTGGTGCTTTTTTTATTCCGAACCTTAAACTTTAAATCCCAAACCCCAAACCTTAAACACTAAACCATAAACCCTAGATCTTGAACTCAAATATTAAATTATGAACCCCTAAACCCTATGTTTAAGGTTCAAAGTCCAATGTTTAGGGTTTAAGGTTTAGTAGCGTTTGAGTTTGAGTTCAAGGTTTAGTGTTTGGTGTTTAGTGATTGAAGTTTAGGGTTTTGTGTTTATGGTTCATGTTTTAGGGTTTAAGTTTCAAGGTTTAAATTCGAGTTTAGGGTTTAGGATTCAAGAGTTAAGGTTCAGAGTTGAGTTTGGAATTTATGGTTTAAGGTTCAGAGTAAAAAAAAAATCAAAATAACTTGTTAGTGACATGAAAAAAATTGTTGAAATGTCATTAAATAATTGGAAAGGGATTGTAGATGATGTGGTGGAAAGAGCCCATAAAATAATTGCTGCTATTAAGACACGATCCAATTAATCTATTCACTATTAAATAGTTCAAATTAATTTTGTAATATTAAAAAGAATTAAATAAAGTCAAATTGGAATAAGATTAATATTTATTGTTTTAAAATGATATGATTTTTTTTTTTCATTTACTATTCAATTCCAAATTGAATATTTCGTCAACAAAATTATAAAAAGAAAAAGGAAAATGTAAATTTTAAAGAAACTAAAAGATTTTTTTTTTCGTTTTGTAACTTTTGCAACGGAATATAAAAATGCAGATGTGGCAGGTTCAGTCAATTTCTCGTTAATGAGATAACAGTTGAGTAACCATTTTGAAAAATTATTCTAACGACAGTGACTAAACTAAAAAAAAAATTAGAATAACCCAAATAAAATTAATTTAGTCAATGATTCATGTCATTCCTATTTTGATTGCTCTAAATTTAATCCAATCAATGGTACACATCTTACCAATTGAATCATTAACTACGTACTTACATAACCATTGACTAAATTAAATTTTGATGACGTTGAATTAATTATTTATTGAAATATGATATGATTTTAAAATGAATTAATTAAAAAGTAAATTAAAAGAAAAAAAAGTTTCATGTGAGTATCTAAATCATGAATCGAAAGAAAGCGCTTCTATTTTTTAATTCGGTACCTAAACTATGAAAGTTTAGATGGTTATTGGAGGATTCATTTTTAAAAGAAAGATAAATTTATGGAGTAGAAGATAATGAGTGTTGTTGATGAAGAAGATGGAATTGGTTTATTATTATTATTTAATTTTAGTTGAAAATAAAGCTTTGGTGTAATTATGCTTTAATCCCTTCAAATTGTTGTATAAAAAAGGTTATATGACCAATTGTGCCATGGGTCACCTTTTAATTGTAAGCATGCCATATCAATGAATTTTTCACTATTTTTTAATGTCAAATTAAGGAAATATTCAATACCAAAAATGTATTTCGCGCATGTAATCTAAAAATTCAAGCGTGCCCTTATTTGAGCATATTTGGAACGTTGGGATCTTACGTGAGCAATCTTTAAAAGATTAGACCTTATTTAAACATTTAATCTAAATATTTTAAACGAAATTAATTTTTTTTGTCTATACCCATTATTGAACTTGATTTTTTTTTTCCAAAATTTCTCAAATATTAATTAGATTTCGTATTTGGACAAATAATCTAACCTTTGAACCTATTTAGTATTTGTGAGAATTTTTAATTTTTTTTGGACTTGATAATTTTTTTGGGGGGACCTTAATTTGATGAATAAATGAAAATGAATGAGAAATAAATTCAATTGAAAAGGGAAAATTCCATGGCTGACCCGGCACATATATTTGCTTAAATATTGGTTATTCGTCTCTTTCTTTGAACACACTTGCATTTTTCCTTTTGGATTTAAATGAAGCATCAAGTGTTTGCCAACCCATGTGATCTCTCATTTATCGTCTTCACTTTATACTATAAATAACAAGAAATTCGCATTCTTCATTTAAAAATCTAAGTGTTATATGAACGCTACAATATCTAATCTTATTGTTATCGTTGTTTTTACACTAACTACAGGTAGATGCATTGTCCATCCAAACCCAACTTATTAGTTCAATTGTTAAGATGTATAATCATTTTACTGCCTTGTAACTTAATACAACATTTATTCTTTCTATACAAAGATTCTTCTTATCTTTTCAATCATAGAAACAATTGATGTCTTGGTTGGTGGTTTAAATCTTCACGCATCCGTATTTCACTATTAATTATCTATACAACCTTCAGTTGCATACTCTTTTTATCAATCGAGGTGTTCTCACTTTCTAAATCTACGGGCTTTCTGCGGAGTTAGGAGACAAAACCTAAATCTGAGTCAATACCTTCAATTGTTAAAGGTAACATCAACTACCTAACGCACGACAAATCGAAAAACTCTCCTACAGGAGTCAATCTCCCTCGACAAAACCCATAAATATCACTTACGACAAAAATTATAAAAACTATATACACAATTTTTAATATTTTATATATATCCACTTCTCAATTTTATCTTTCCAAACATAGCATAAAAATTATCTTGAAAGTTGAAAAAAAATGACAAGGAACTAAAGAGGACATGGTTAATTTTAATAAGTAATATCAACTCAATGAGAATAGATATATATTCATGCAGGATGTGTGAAATAATAAAGGTGGTCAATATTCAACTACTACTACTCCATTAAATGGTGGTCTTGTGGCATGGCTGACCAGGCAACTCCCACAGTCCTATCACATTCAACTACTATCTCTACTTCCAACTTTTTTGTTTTCTATTATTTTGCCAACACTTTATAAATTAATTATATCCCTCTATCCTACTATCTGCACCATCCACAAAAAGGTGGTCAGCTCAAGTTGATATATATAGGAAGCTCAAAATCATAGGTTTATAGTTCCAACTAGTTAATGTCTTTACTGCATATATTTAGAGGGCCAAACACAAATTTATTACCAAAAAAAAGAAGAAGAAGAGGGGGAGAGGGGATGCAGTCAACAGCTTTCGAAGATAAAATGTGTACAAATTAAGGGAGAAAATGATATAAACCATTAAAATGTGAAACGAAAACCTTAATCATTGCGAATGTTATTTGTTTTTCTTTTTTATGGTGAATGATTAGCTCTATCAACATAACAATGGTTTCAATCTCAACATCAATAAAATATTATGACACGTTGACAATTGGCTATGTCACAACTCAAGCAAGACATGTTTGGAATGATTGCAAACACTTAATATGATAAGGAAATCAGTCTCAGATGGTCTAAAACGGCGAGCAAAAATCGACAAAAGAATCGAGCATTCCCCAAACTAGAGAGGATAATAACATAATCATCCCTAAAATCATTTGTAAAACTACTATTACATGCCTAAGCAAGACTAAAAACGTGTTAATTCTAAAACTGAAGACTTATTAAATAATGGAAAAACAAACAAAAACATATAAAACTTGAGACAACACGAGTCTAAATCGACACGTGAAATCATTTATTAATCTAAAATACCATCAAAATAAAAACTAATTAAGAATTTAACGAAAAGTCACCAACTTTCCAAAAAATTAGTGCAAATGCCATTTGCTTTTTTAAGTTGGTGTGGCTTATCCATATTTGCATTAAAGCAACGGGAATTGGGAGGGCAAGACCCCAAAATTGACCAATATATATTCCTAACGCACGCCACGCATTGCGGGATAAGATGTTCCCCTGAATGCACCGCCCCACCCCAATCAGATCTAAACTTTCCTTTTTGGGCTTCGAGTTGGGTCAATACTTAAATGTAATGACTGCTGAGTTTTGGTTTTATAATAATTATAGTTTAGGGTTTCATAACCCAGTTTTGATGGAAGCACCAAATTTGGGTCAAGGTTTACAACAAGCTTAATAATAATAATAATTAGGAACAGCACTCACCAATGGGCCTTAATGGATTTTTGGAATGAAGTTGGAGAGGTAATTATCCAAATAGGGAAGATTACATGATCACATCCTCTTCAATCTAAATTTGGATTTCAACACCTCTTTTGCTCACCTTCACGTAATGCTCCCTTCCTCATATATAACGACAAAATCCCTCATTTAATTAACACCACTCTCTATTTCAAACCCAACCCAAAAATAGATTAAAACAAAACCTATTAAACCCACCCATTTTAATGGATGAAGTGATTGTGTAATTCAATAATTGTATTTATCAGGGTTAGCGTTCAATCAAATCGAGTCGAATCGAATCGAATTGAGTAAAAAAGTTTTGAGTTAATCGAGTTTACAAGTCATATTTTATTATCCAAACTTTATTTATTTATTTATTTATTTTTGAATCGAGTTGAGTGAAATGAAATTCAAGTTGGGTCAAATTGAGTAAGATTGTTCGAGTCAAATTAAAAAAATTAAACATGTCAAACAAAAATATTGTTATAGTATAACTAATTCCACGTTAGAGAACATAAATTTGAAACCATATATATTTAAATTTTTTTTCAAAGAAAAATATTTTAAAAATAAGATACTTGAATATGATAAATTTGAATCATTAATTAGATTCCAAAATTATTATTTTAGAAAAATTTTAAATTTTTAAAATTCTAACTTTTTTTATTTTTTTTAGAGTTTTTAAAATTTTTTATAATTTTTAAAAATATAAATTTTGAAAATTTTATAAATATTTTGAATTATAAAATTTATTTTGAATTTTTTTAAAATTATTTTATTTTTTGTAATTTTTGTTGTAAGAGAGACCAATTTGTTTATTTTCAAAGTTGATAGGGACCAAAAGGGTATTTACATTAGTACATTATTCGAATTGTGAAATTCAACCCAATTCAAACTCGAAATTCAAATCAATTTGTTTGAGTTAACTCGAATAACTTGATTCGGTTAACTCAAAACTCGAAAAAGAATTCGATTTTTTCAAACCAAATCGAGTTTTGCTCACCCCTAGTATTTATGCAGGTAGAAGTAGGGGTGATCAAAACTCAATTCGATTTGAAAAAATTGAATTTCGAGTTAATCAAATCAAGTTATTTGATTTTTTCGAGTCAACTCAAATATTTAATTCGAGTTTTGAATTTTACAATTCGAATAACATATTAGTGTAAATACCCATTTGATTCTGATAGTTTTAAAAATAAGTAAATCGATCTTTCTCAACAAAAATTACAAAAAAAAATATTTATAATTTTTAAAAATTTAAAAAAAAATCTAAACAATATATAATGAAAGTTAAAAATTTTAAATTTTTTCTAAAATAATAATTTTGGGACTTAAATAAGTTAATTAACTTTTCAAGTTTATTATACTGAAGTATCTTAATTTTTTTTCTTTAAAAAAATTCAAATATAAACGGTTTCATATTTAATTGCTATAACATGAAATTAGTTATACTATAATAATATTTTAATTTGACATGTTTAATTTTTAAATTTAATTTGAACAATTTCACTTAACTCGATTTGAATTTTTTTTCATATCGAATTAGAATAATAAAATAGGAATTGCCAACTCGATTAACATAAATCTTTTACTCGATTCAATTCAAACACTAACCCTAATTGGAACCCCCAAAGCACCATTCTTTTTCTCTCGTCACACAAAACAAACACCACAACGTTAGGCGATATATTCTTTTCAGAAGTTTGTATGTGAGTGGCGCGATGATAGTTGTCCCTTCCTGATGGGGCTTAGGGTTATGAACACATGGAAATTATTGCATCCCGTTCAGAAAGCTAAACTCCAAACTCATTTTATCCACTAAACTCATGCCATCCATCCATCCCTCCCTTTATCACACTCTCTATAAAGCTATAAAACAAGCAACACTATGTATCTTTGTCCTCAATTCAAGGCAAACAAAAGATTCCCCATCACTCACATGTCTTGGACTTCAAATTGAAACCTCCAAACAATGACACATTGTACCCACTTGACGGCTATTACCCCCGTGTTGGATTAACAAGTGAAAAGATTTAATCATGACTATATTGACACAATATATAAATGTCGAAGGTTAAAATTGTTATTATGTCAATTTTAAGGGTGTGTTTAGTTGGATGAAAAAGTGAAATGATGGGAGAAAAGAGTGAAAAAGTAGAAAAAAAAGAAATTCTGAGTGTGCTTAGTTAGAAGAAAAATGAAAGAAAAGACGATCCTTGTTCATCTTGATGCATAAAAAAATATTTTTTTTTTCAAATCAGGATGATGAAAAGAGATAAAATAAGATTGACGTGCATGTTAGTTGAAAACTATATATTTTTCAAATGTTTTATTTTCTTTTCTTTAATTTTTCAACTTTACCAAGTAATAGAGAGAAAAGAAACATATTTTCTATCAAGCACACATATGAAAAGACAAATTATATTCTTCATCGGTCTAGTTTTCTACCTCTTCAATTTTTCATCCTTCCAATTTTCTTTCCGCTCAACCAAGCAAAGCTTAAAAGCTACCACTATTAACCTATTGGTGACCCGAAAAAGATAAAAATAAATAGTTGAGTGATTATTTTGTAATTTTTCGTATAATTGGATGACCAAAGAAAGAATTTTACTTGTAATTGAATGACTACTAGTATAGTTTACCCAAAATTTAATGTCCCTTAAATAAAATTTTGGATCTAAATCTCATAGACATGAAAAACTATGTTAAGAATTTGTTGAAAGAGATAACTACAAACCCCAAATATGAACTATGAAACGGACATGTAAAATGACAAAAAAAATTAATAATATTGAGAATGTTTATTTTGTTTTAAAAGTCTAATTCGACTTAACATAAAATTTGACGAGAATACTCTTTACCTACATGATAATTATATTTGAAAATATGCAATTAAAAATCGTTCTAAAAAGCATGTAATCGTTAAACAATAATATATATATATATATATATATATATTTGAACTACTCATAGTTTTTCTCTAAGAGAATAATGACGTACTCGAACCCACGTTTTTTTATATCGACAACAAAAACTAATGCGAACGAAGTAAAACGATAATTATTTGAGGATGATGTTACTTTCATTCTTCTTTCACATGGTGTATCATTAATTTCAAAGATACTCTCTAGTACATGATCCCATAAAAACTATAAATTAAAAGACTGTTTAATTATTCAAACACCTAATCATTAACTTATATTAAATGTGATCCATTCAGAAATAAATCATTGATTTGGATCTATTTTATTCCAATTATCTTTTGATGTTAATCAAGCAACTCTGTTTCCATTTATTTTAATTAACATTGCCTAATGCCCTTCTACCATTTTTACAGCATTTAATTAATTTACATGATTATGAAGATACACAAAAAATAATAATAATAATAATAATAATGTGAGAGATTTGGGGGTTAATTGTATCAAGCCACAAGTCTTTTCTCTTGATGGGTAAGTTAAGGGCATAATAGTCACCCATAGTCTCATCAGTGATGGGATTTGACTTTCATCTTCAGTGCTCCCCGAGATTTTTCCACCTAAATTTCTTTTTGTTTTCTATTTAAATTTTTAATAAATTAATATTTAGTCGTATTAGTGAGATGATTAGACGTCTAAATCCAAAAAAAAATAGAGGATTCAAGTAGAAATATAGGTTTGAAAAATGAGTTTGGATAAAAAAATAAGATTCGTTTTTTAAACGGGTCGAGTCTCGGGTAAACTTTTATAGCCCAAGCCCGACCCGAATTTAAAAAAAAATGATGTTGGTTTTTCACTATTTTAATGAAGTTTCACTATTATAATACTACTGTTTTATTGTTATTATTTAGATGTTGTATAACTTTTGTTTTATTGTTAATTTTACTAATATTTAGAGGCATTTACTTGTTAAGTAGTATTTATCTTATAAATTTATTTTTAATTTTTTAAGAAATATTTATTTTAATGTTTTTAGTGTATTTGATTTTTTATATTTTTTAAATTTATTTTTATATAAAAAATAATCTAAAATAAATTTAATACTGGTGGGCCGAGCTAGACCGGACTTGGGTAAAATTTTAAGTCCATTTTTTGAGCCGAATCAAACCGAAATCGATGAAACGGACTTAAAATTTTGTTACAACCGGATCCGACCATGATCACATCCGGAGATGATATATATAAAAAAAAACGTGATTAATACATAATTTTAACTTAATAGTATTAATGTATTAAAAAACAAAGTTCTATAATAGGAACACGTGTTAGCAAAACTCTAAATTAATTACCATTTTATTTTATTTTCATTTAAATAATTTATATTTAATAGAATATTAGTCTATTAATCCTAGAAATACATTTTTAGCAATGCAGATGGTCCTTCCTTGATATTTGAGGAGACCCTAAACTAAAAATCAGCCGCGATTTCTGTTGAGAAAACTATGGATCTTGACTTTGACCCAAAGTCCTATAAGTAATTGGTAGGACTACCTACTATTGGTGTTCTCCAGTCCAGCTTATACTTCCCTCAACCCCTCGCCATAATTTCTTACCTTGTCTGACATGTACTGCCATCTCCTACTGTGTGCCACCTGTTATACCTTTCATTTCATCTACTTGTACTAGACTGATGTGAACTTATGCCACGTTTCCAACCAAACCATTAAAATGTTCGAATCAAATCGATGTAAAATTTTAAATTTATTTTTTAAATTTCGATTTGATTTAATTTGAAAATAGATTTAAAAATTTGTCTAAATTTAACTTAAATTAAAAATGTTAAATTTCAGCTCGCATTGACTGTATGAATTTTTTTAGATTATCTTTTTATATAAAAATAAATTTAAAAAATATAAAACATTAAATACACTAAAAATATTAAAATAAATATTTTTTAACAAATTAAAAATACATTAAAAAATATTTATAGTTAAATATGACTAATATAGTTTTAACTTAGTAAGCAAATCTCTCTAAACTAGTACCAAAATTAAAAATAAAATAAGAGTTATAAATTTTTAAATAATAATAATAAATAGTAACAATATAATAACGAAATGGCAGGAAAACAACAACAAAAAAGAAAGTTCGGGACAGACCAAGCTCGGGCAAAAAAAAAATCCTACCAAGGCCCAGTTCGTTTAGAAAACAAGCCTTATTTTTTGTCCAAATTTATTTTTAAGTCTATATTTTTATCCAAATCTTTTTTACTTTTTGGACAGGCCTAAGCAAGTGACTCGATCTAGAATTCTACTAAACCTCATAATTAAAAAGGAAAAAAAATTAAAAGGAAATTATAAATTATTATTGGAATTATTTCACTTTATATTCAAAAAAATTAAAATGTTATTTATTTAATAAAAATAAAAGGCAAGCGTGTTGCCAGCTGTATGCATGTTGGAGCATGTGGGTCCTTCATGCATTATGGAGTACATAATTTTTCTAAAAATTAATTTGGTTTGTTAAATTCAGGCAAATAATGTGTTTACGTCATAATTTAAATTTGTCATTCATCCACACGTGATATATTTTATACTTCACTCATCTTAAATGTCCAAAACCATGTTTTTTTTAAGACCAAATCGGTTACGATGTAATTGTTCTTACATGTTCAACAATTTTCAAATTTAGGATGGCTAAAATTTCTCAGTAAATAAATATTCAAAAAAAATATGATTCAGAAAATACAAAATTATTCGTCTTTATTTATTTTGGGAAATGTTAAATTCGAATCTATACAATATTTACTAGTTTTTTATCCCATGTATTAGTTGTATGTATTAATTACAAACTATTAAATTTATTTAAAAGCTTATGCATTTTCACAAAAAAGTAATAAAATAATATATTCTGATTGTTGTATAAAATATTGTATATTATAAAATATTGTATATTGTAAGCTATTTAAATATTACATTTTACAGTATTAAAATGTTTATACTGTACAGTATAAAAATCTTATATTTAAATTTTAAATATAAATATAGAAAAATAGAAATATGAAAAATAAAAATAATATATATATAAAACGGGTAAAATACCCAAATATACCAAAAAATTAATTTAATTACGGAAAAGGGCCGGTTTCAAAAAAATTTACGGAAAATGGTCGTTTCCCCCCAAAACGCGTCCACGTCGACGCGTTTTGGGGGGAAAAACCAGCAAAGTGCGTCCCCAGGAGCGCGCTATAGCCTGCAACGGTAAAAAAAATGGCCAAAATTTTTTTGACCGTTGGGGGCCCAACGGTAAAAAAAAACCTATAAAATCCCCCAACCCTTTTATTTTTTTCATACTTTAATCCTTACTCATTCTTTTCTCAAATTCCTCTTAAATTCCTCTCAAAATTCTCTTTAAGTCCTTCAAACTTCCTCTAAAATTTCGAAATAGTCCTTTAATATTTACAAAAAAGCCCTTTTTAATTTTTTTAATATATTTTTTTTTGAAACTTTTAAAACTTTCGATCGTATTACAAATGGCCGGGGAATTACTTCGTCTAGACAGCAAGCTGTCTAGAAACCTCGTACACTTGAGATGGCTGCTGAAACTTGTTGAGTTTAGAGCAGCCGGTGAATTGAGTTGGGGGTCTGACGTGCTATCGAGGTTGTATCGGAAGATGTGCGGGGCGACGCGGTCGAGTAAAGTGAAAATCGGAGGTTGTTTATCACTACTGCAGCCATGGGCACGGTTCCGATTTCCATTTTTATATCCTCGACTCGACCACCCATATTCATTCCCACTGATAACGAGGTAAATTTAATTTTATATTTTACAATTATTATGTAGATTTATTGTATAATTGTATGCTAAAAATTTATTTAATTAGGAGGAACCATTCGGCGAGTTATGCTGGAATACCTACCTCGCTTGAAGATATATGGCTTCTATTGGACCAACGGTCGGAATAACAAGTAAGTTTCGAATTTCGTATTTATAATTTAGTTTTTCGTATTTAGTGTTTAGTATTATGTATATAACTAATATTTTGGTAATGTTAATATAGTTTCAATGGACACCGTACGAGGATCCAGAAATTCGGGCAGTAATTCCGGAGGAGTTCTTGCAAAATCCGAACAGTTGGCACGTGAAGGTTCCATTGATCACCTATGCGACCGTGGAGATGCACCAGTCAGATCGGGTTCTGCGACAATTTGGATTCCGGCAACTGATTTTCGTGCCACCTGAGGTGCTCGATGATGAGCACAAAATGGACTTAAGGCAGTTGCATATGGATTAGCCAAGATTTTGGTCAGCATATATCGAGATGTGGGAGAACCGATATGACTATTTACCTATTTGGGAACCGATCGTCGTTCCTGAGTTAGCGTGCGTGCCAGAATACATGCCATGGTTTAGGATCCATGGTGAGTCGTATCTGTTGTCGAAAGCAGAGAGGCGACGACAAATTCGTCAACAAAGGGAACGTTGGGGCCCCTTAAATCCAAGGAGAAGGGGTGATGAGACGGGGCCATCAACAGCGCCGACATAGTCACCGGGCCTATCAATTCTGCCGACGACACCGACATCGCAGCCTTTACCCTTTATGCCAGGTGCGTACCCTACCCCTTATATATATCCTAACCCATATATGTTTCCTATTCCCAGTCCCAGCTCAGGTTGGAATACATGGCCGGGTTCGAGTCCGTTCCCGACTACTTCAGCTGGCCAGCCGATCTTGAGGCCATCGTCGCGTGAGGGATCACAGGAGGCGCCGTCGGGGAGCACTTCTTTCTACCAGCCTCCTTCGCCATACGGGATTCAGACACCCCCGCCGTGGTTTATGCAAACACCTCCGGGGTCGTTATTTTATCAAGGTGGGTCATCCTCGCAACATCCACAATCAGACCCACTGTCGGAGGAACCGGAATCCCCGCTCGAGGTTCCACGACCCCCGCCGGAAGCTAGAAGAAGGAGGAATCCAGCGCGTAACCGCCGACCACCCCCGTGTGGCACTGATTCCGACCGGCATCAACATTGATTCAGATCGGCTTTTTTATTTTTTAAATTGTAATAAATTTTTTATTTGTTTAATAAAAAAGTTATTTTTATTTGTGTTTGTAATTTAATTTTAATATCTTCAATAAAATAGAAGTTGTTCATTTTTTATATGTAATTTAATTTTAATTTTTTTAATAAAATAAAAAGTTATTTGTTTTTTATTTTTAATTTTTTGTAATTTAGTTTTAATATATTTAATAAATTAATATTTATTTAATATTTATTTTAATTTAATTTTAATATATCTAATAAAATAAAAGTTTTTTATTTTTTATTGTAATTTAATTTTAATATCTTTAATAAAATAGAAATGGTTTAATTTTTTTATTATAATTTAATTTTAATATATTTAATAAAATAGAAATTGTTTAAATTTTTTATTGTAATTTAATTTTAATATATGTAATATAATAAATAAGAATTTGTTTTTTTTAATTTTTTGTAATTTAGTTTTAATATATTTAATAAATTAATATTTGTTTAATTTTTATTGTAATTTAATTTAATATATTTAATAAAATAAAGTTTTTTATTTTTTTATTGTAATTTAATTTTAATATCTTTAATAAAATAGAAATGGTTTAATTTTTTATTGTAATTTAATTTTAATATATTAATAAAATATAAATTGTTTAAATTTTTTATTGTAATTTAATTTTAATATATGTAATATAATAAAATAAGAATTTGTTTTTTATTTTTTATTTTTTTAATTTAGTTTTAATATATTTAATAAATTAAAACATTTTTTTTTTTTTATAATTTAATTTTAATAAATTTAATAAAATAAAGTTCTTGTACAAAAGTTCACCGTTTTAATAAAAAAAAGAAATTACATAGCCACCAAGAGACAAAAAGCTAAGACACGACGGTTGGTCATTTCTCGGATATCCATATTGTTGCGTATTCTACTCGAGCAAGGTCGACCTTTTAGTTTGTGCCTCAGTTGTCTATTCGGCAACAGCTTATACAGTGCAAGCAATACCGACGGCCACTTATGTTCATCTGGGACTGGTGGGAATACGTGTCTCCACACGTTGTACATGTTTTCTAATTTATACACTTCGTCGACATATCTCATGGGATCAAGACGGAGATTCTGACAAGCCGCAAGTACATGAGCGCATGGGTAACGAAGTGCATCAAATATCCCACAGTCGCAGGTCCTATTTGTCAAGTGTACACGATACTGCCCGCCAACAATACCTTGGTTCGGTCTGTCAAACTCCGTGACACGAAACCATAGGCTATCGCGATCGTGACACACTGTGTGCATGGTGTTGGCCCGTGCCTTCCTCCTGTTTATTTCTTGCAAGACATTCGGGCTCCATACATGGCCTCCTTGCATCTGACCTTTATAATTCGCTGCTCGTTTCGAAAATAGTGCCGCTAAACGAAAATATATCTCTCGCACAACTGATGTTATCGGCAGATGACACGTTCCTTTTAGAACAGAATTTATGCATTCTGCCAGGTTTGTGATCATATGACCATATCGTAAGCTGCCGTCATATGCTTGTGTCCACTGTTCAAAAGGAATATTGCACAGGTAGTTTGCGCCTTCTTCGTTATCTGATCGCAAACTCGCCAACATCTCTTGAAAACGGTCCTTATTGATCTCGTACCCTACCAATATACGTTGATAGCGAATATTACATACCACTCTTCAATTGAGAATAAATTGAATATTACAAATGAAATTATATTAATAGATATTTCATACCCATATTGGTCACTTGCCGTCGCTGACTTTTAGATCGATGTTGCCCATAGTAGTTGGATGCAACATGCCTTAGGCAATATCGATGGTGTGTGTGATGCCACATGCTTCCCTGGCGTTCTATTGCGACTAGTATTCCAGGGCCCCGATCCGATATAACGCATATATCAGGTTGGGGGTAGACATGCCTCCTTAACCTAGATAGGAAGAAGTCCCAGTCATCAGCTGACTCCCCCGGTGTTATTGCAAACGCAATCGGAATGATTCTCTCACAGCCGTCCTGTGCCACAGCTAGCAATAGCCGATGCGTATATCTACCATACATAAAAGTACCGTCAATTTGTACCAATGGCTTGCAGTATATAAATGTATTTCGGCATTGCTTAAATGTTTAGAACAGACGCTTGAACACTGCGCATCCACGGAGCAAATGATCGTTGTAGTACGCCGGTTCCGTTTCAAGGTCTGTTATGCTACCTGGGACATATCTCTCCAGCACCTGACACCACTGCCACACTTCATTATATGAAGCATCCCACCGACCATGCAACTTTTCCAACGCCTTCTGCTTGGCTATCCAAGCCTTCCTGTAAGAGGGCGTGTACCCCAATTGGCTACGAATATTGCCAATTAAGGCCGGCACTGTAGTATTGGGATCAGCCTTCACCGTTGGGATTATTAAGTCAGCCAACATGTTTGAATCCATCTTCGGATGATCTTGTGTAACACTTGTCAACGAACTACGTTAAATAATGCAACATTACATAATATCAGTATTGTTTAAAAACATTGAACACATTGTGGTACTGTACCGGCAAGACATGTATGTGGACCTTTGTACTTTTTGATCTCCCACAAGCCTGTCCTTTTCCTCAACGACGCCATGATTTTCCATGAACATGTACCGTCTTGCACTGCACACTTCGCATCGTACTTATCGAGCTTGGATTTAACCACGTTGTAGTTAACCCCATTCTTGATGTTGTATTGTTTCAATGCAGTAAGAAAAATATTTTTGTTAGAAAACTGGTTACCAACTTCTAATTCGTCCAAATCTAACGACGAAGTTGTACGGTCACGCGTCCGGTGTGGTAGTTCAGGAAACTCCAATGCATCGTCTTGAGATAGATCGACATTATGCATGTGGGCTGGAGGCGAGTACGCCCTGAATAGAGGATCTTCTTCTTCTTCTTCTGAACCACCCTCAACATCTGTAGGCACAATTGGAACAGGCTCCGGTTCAGAAAATAATCCAACTTCTGCACCATCTGGCCCGGGCTCCCGAGATGGATTCACATCGGACTCATCATCTGACCCACCATAATCTGTAACAAACGAGGGCCCCTCGCTGGTGGATGTTGTAGGGAGTACATTATCCCTCCTTAAACATCTTTTGTAACGTTCCCAATCATATGTGGATTGCCAACCACTAGAAGTTGATGACGTCCCCCAATACGTATTTCTATCGCCGGACGTCGAAGGACGGATATGCATGTCCCATCCACCAACCGAGTGTCCTGCAGTGGTTATGTTTTCCATACTACCACCGAACACGAGCACTTCCGTGTTTTGTCCCCCACTAACAAAGTGTCAGCTTGGGGTCGTGTATTCCCCTCGAATAGCAGTAGATGTTGAGGTCGAAGAAAGATCACTTGGAGATGAAAATTGTACATATACCTCAAGATAGGGTGATCCACTGGCAAGATTAGTCTCCACCATTACCTCAAAGCTCCGAGGACCTTTGATGTCGAATAAGTCATATCTCACCGGATCAACCGAAGCGTAAAATCTATACTTAATAGACTGGATTTTTATTGGTGTTGTTCTGAATATTTTACGCCTAATTCTTTTGCGAAGTTCTACCAAATCGATGTTTCGATTAAAACCTAGTCGCGCTGTGTTCTCCGATAAAAAAACAACACCATTTTCGGTGTCACAAACCTCACCATCGTAGTAAATAACATCATTAATACGTTCACTCATTTTCAGTTTCTATTTTTCTTTTGCCTCAATTTCCCTTATGCAACCTGAGAATAAAATTTGGCTGGTTTATAGTCTAATTTTACCGGAGACTACTGTAGCAAAAGAGCATCCACGTGGGAGCTCTTTTCATTACTCATGCTGACAGTGCATCCTGCTGGAAGCGTTTTGGCAACTGTTTGTTCAGAAACGTCTTCTCAAAATTATTTTACCGGAGACTACTGTAGCAAAAGAGCGTCCACGTGGGAGCTCTTTTCAAAACTCCTGCTGACAGTGCATCCTGCTGGGAGCGTTTTGGCAACTGTTTGTTCAGAAACATCTTCTTAAAATTATTTTACCGGAGACTACTGTAGCAAAAGAGCATCCACGTGGGAGCTCTTTTCAATACTCCTGCTGACAGTGCACCCTGCTGGAAGCGTTTTGGCCACTGTTTGTTCAGAAACGTTTCTCAAAATTATTTTACCGGAGACTACTGTAGCAAAAGAGCGTCCACGTGGGAGCTTTTTTCAGTACTCCTGCTGACAGTGCACCCTGTTGGGAGCGTTTTGGCCACTGTTTGTTCAGAAACGTCTTCTCAAAATTATTTTACCGGAGACTACTGTAGCAAAAGAGCGTCCACGTGGGAGCTCTTTTCAGTTCTCTTGCTGACAGTGCATCCTGCTTGAAGCGTTTTTGGACACTGTTTGTTCAGAAACGTCTTCTCAAAATTATTTTACCGGAGACTACTGTAGCAAAAGAGCGTCCACGTGGGAGCTCTTTTCAGTACTACTGCTAACAGTGCACCCTGCTGGAAACGTTTTGGCCATTGTTTGTTCAGAAACATCTTCTCAAAATTATTTTACCGGAGACTACTGTAGCAAAAGAGCATTCACGTGGGAGCTCTTTTCAGTACTCTTGCTGACAGTGCATCCTGCTTGAAGTGTTTTTGGCCACTGTTTGTTCAGAAACGTCTTCTCAAAATTATTTTGCCAGATACAACAGTAAAAAAAATTTAATTAATTTTTTGAGCTAATATATTTTGCCCAAAACCCTAAATATATTTTTACCCTAGCCCAGAAACCTTAGAATGTCATACCCTAATTGGACGGGGAGGGAGGGCAAAAACGCGTCCACGTCAGCGCGTTTTCCTAGTGATTTAGCAGCAAAGCGCACCCCTGGGGACGCGATTTGTGCCACATCAGCAAAGCGCGTCCACGTAAGCGCGCTTTGCTGATGTGGCACAAAGCGCGGCCCCAGGGGCGCGCTTTGCTGGTTTTCCCCCCAAAACGCGCTGACGTGGACGCGTTTTGGGGGGAAACGATCATTTTTCGTAAATTTTTTTGAAACCGACCTTTTTCCGTAATTAAATTAATTTTTTGGTATATTTAGGTATTTTACCCATATATAAACACCATTAATTATATTTAAAAAATTAAAAATTAAAGAATAAAAACCCGTGTTTAATTATTGTTTATTCAATAAAATCCTAAAAAAATTGAGGAGAGTTTTGACATGCACAATCAAATAGTAATTAATGTACTAATTTTGAAGGGAAAAATCCCGCGAAAGAAAACCAGAGTCTTACGTGGCGAAATCCCAATTAAACGCAAAGGTGGACAGAAACGCATTAAAGCGGCAAGAAACCTTCCACACCGGGAAGGGAAAAGGTTAAAAATGAAAATAAAAACATAAAACAATTATTAATAGAAAACAAAAAAAATAAAAAAATAAATAAAAATGGAGTGCGGTGAGCAGTGAAAGGAAGAAAAAGATAGCAGAAAAGTATTAAATTGTCGTTGTATTTTTCCTTTTTAATAAAATATCCGCAGTTCAGAATAGAGAAAAATGAAACAGAGTATTCTCATTCTCTGTTCTTTTCTCCATTGATAAATTTGTTTAACGGCTTTGATTTCTTTTTGATTGCGTGGGATGGCGAAAACGGGGTTGTTGAGTTCGGATCCAACGGTGAGAGCCAAGGCAATGGAACTGAAGAAAGAATTGCAGAGACTGGTTAGGACTATCGTCGACGACGATGATTACAGCATCCATGCCATCGATCGAGCTAAAGATGCTCTTTCTGCTTTGAGAGGCCTCATTATGTTCAATAAACGATCCTCGCCGGCCACCTTTAAGTTACGTGAAGCGGTGCCCTGTCCTGAAGAGTTCAAATGTCCTCTTTCTAACGAGCTTATGAGAGATCCTGTTATTTTAGCTTCTGGTCAGGTAATGAATGACCTTTGCTTTTGGATTGGTTTCTTCAAGATTGAAAGGAAAAGAAAGCGATACTTTGAGATTTCATTTTTGGGTCTTTTCTTGATGAAGGTGGTTAGTTTGTTTCACTGTTTGGTGATAAGAAAATGTGGGTGCATGTAAATGATTTTTAGGTTGACATTCTTTGTATATTTTTCTTGTCTGCATTTCCGGTTTCAATAAGAACTTCATGGCCACTTACGCGTGATTCAGATTAATTAGTTGAACTTGAAGATTTAGAAATACTACTATCTGAAGATTTCAATTCCTTTTTTTCTCAATATATATCTGCTGTACAATCTTTCAAAATGGCGAATGCTATTGCTCGATCTTTCTGTTTTAGAGACTTGAATTCTGGGAATGCATGGATTTGCTTATATAATATACTGAGGATTCAAGTTCACCAGTTGGATTGGTTGTTCTAGTTTATGTTAAAAATGGATTTATTGACTCTTTGTGGAACTTGGTTCTTGATTTGGTTTCATTTGAATTTGCAGACATATGACAGACCCTTTATCCAGAAATGGCTGAATGCGGGCAATAGGACTTGCCCTAGAACCCAACAAGTTCTTTCTCACACGATTCTCACTCCCAATCACCTGATCAGGGAGATGATATCGCAGTGGTGTAAGAGTCAGGGGATAGAACTGCCGAACCCTGTACAGTGTGGTAGGGAGGAGGGCATCACGGAAGCAGAGTGTGACCGTTTCTTTTCTTTGCTCGACAAGTTGTCCGCTGCAGTGCCTGAACAGAAGGAAGCAGCAAAGGAGCTTCGTTTGTTGACAAAAAAGGTGCCTTCATTCCGAGCTCTTTTCGGTGAATCCGTTGATGCCATTACTCAACTGCTCACCCCGCTCTCTAGATGCAACTCTCAGAGTGGTGTTCACCCTGATCTCCAGGAAGATGTGATTACGACACTCTTGAACCTTTCGATCCATGACAGCAATAAGAAGCTTGTTGCTGAAACACCAATGGTTGTTCCCCTTCTTATGGAAGCACTGAGATCTGGAACTATTGAAACAAGGAGCAATGCAGCTGCGACCCTTTTCACTCTATCGGCACTTGATTCTAACAAGGTTCTTATTGGTAAATCTGGTGTCTTAAAGCCTCTCATTGACCTTCTAGACGAGGGTCATCCGTTGACAATGAAAGATGTGGCTTCTGCAATATTTAACCTATGCATTATCCATGAGAATAAGGCAAGAGCTGTGAGGGATGGTGCAGTAAGGGTCATTTTAAAAAAGATTATGGATGGTGTGCATGTAGATGAATTATTGGCTATCCTTGCAATGCTTTCGACCCATCAAAGGGCTATTGAGGAAATGGGGGACCTTGGAGCAGTTCCTTGCTTGCTTCGTATTGTCAGGGAGAGCAGTTGTGAACGGAATAAGGAAAATTGCATCGCAATCCTGCACACTGTCTGTCTTAATGATCGAACCAAGTGGAAGGCACTAAAGGAAGAAGAGATTAGCTACGGAACAATATCTAAGCTTGCTCAAGATGGAACTTCGAGATCCAAGAGAAAGGCTAATGGAATTCTCGAAAGACTAAGAAGGGCTGTTAATATTACTCATACTGCATGAAGATATCACTTGATGCAATATCACCAAGTGCATCTATAAATTCTGTTTCCAACACCCGGTCACCACTTCCGCGTATCAGCAATTTGATCTTGTAAATTCTTGTCCCTCATCAGAGTTTTAATCTCTGGTTTAACGGTTAGCCGCCGCTGTTAATAAAAACGTTGGGAGCTTATGTTTATGAGATGTTCTCTTTGTTTCATCCAATAACTTGTAAGTTGTTTTCCTTTGCATCCACACACACCTGTTATTTGAATACCAATCATGCATTAGATTCTCTTCTTTTTTTTTTTTTGTAGATCCAACAGTTTGTACACAATTCACATGGCCATTTTTAGCAGCTTCTTGAAATTTACTTGCCATATATAAACTTGAACCCTTTTTTCTACACTAGTTGCATGATATCTCATCCTTCATTCTTGGATTTATGGCAGAAAGATTTAATCTTCTAACTTGTGCATTGTCCTTAGTGTTGTCCATAACCAATTCATCGTATGACGACGTAGATACTTTGAAATTTTGTTGCATTAGTACATGCTGACTCTATCACTCGGAGGAATGAATGGTTCTTAAATATGGAAGGGGAAGAATGTGTCCATATTGAATGGTTTGTTGATTTCTGGTGTTGTGGTCCAACCAATTGGCAGCCTCCCAAAGTCTTCAATGTAACAGTTACCACCCTAAATAGAGTGATGCAGAAGCCTAGTTCCTTCTTGTTCTCGTCTCCTTAACCTCCTTGGTTGAAACTGGGTTTATGATAGTGACTTGTATCCATCATTTTCATAAATGTATTTTCATAAATGTATTATTTCATTACATTTCTTGAAAATCCTGAAATGTTGGTGCCCAAAATTTTGAAGATAATGGTAAAAGTACAGAGAGAGGTCGTTAATGTTGTATGGTCGTTAATGGGTCTACCATGTGCCTTGCCAACTGCATTGGTCGATACTTGCTCCTAGCCTTCCAAACTGAAACGCGCATGCTTTGTCTGCCCGCTGCTCTCATACCCTTTATTCTCTAAACAGGAGCCGATTGGTGACTGCTGTTTCTACCAATAAAATATATCAAATTTCGAGGTTTTTGCTTGAGAAACTTGGAATTTCATGTTTAAATCTCACTATATATGGGTTTGAGTTTAGTTTAAGTCAATTAATGTTGTTTGTAGTTATTTGGATGATGATGATGATGATGAATTATTGTTGTTGATGTGATACACTATAATTGGTTCATGTGCTGGCTTTTCTCTTTGCAAATTCCAAAGCATTTGTGAAAGACATGAAATGTAAATAAATATCCTCATATATGTAAGAAACAAAATCATGTGTATTGAAGTGGCCTTACTGATAAGAAAGCAAAGAAAAGGAGTGAATTAGGTAGGATTGCAGATAGGCTTTTCTCCCTCATTATCCACACATAAATGCAAATTCCTAAATTTCCCTTTTTCTATATTTTAATTTCCTCTGGATTCTCTAGGAAAAAGCCTTCTCTGGCTTTTACCCAAATTTATCCTCCTGTCTATACTTTAAATATTATTTCTTTTTGTGATTTAGGAAAAGTTAACCAAGGAAAACAAAGGATTAAAAGAAAAAAATTTTGAATTTTATCTTTCTACTTTAGGAAATTAGTTCTATTGTGAGTATACACATCAATTATTTTTACTAATTTGTATATAAATCGTGCTTTGCCTATGAATTAACCGAAGGTGAGAGATGGAATCACTTAATATTGAACCCGAACTCTCATGTCTCGCAACTTAATGTTTTTGTCACTACGCTAACAAATTGTTGGCTTGAATTATTAAATTAAGCTAATTAATGATAACATTTCATATTATTACCCAATTAGACTGATCAAATTGTAATTACTTAATGTAGATAAAATTTACAATTTAACCATAAAAAAGTCTAAATTTGATATTTTTTTTTGAAGGCGATCTTAAGTAACATTTGGTATGATGAAAAGAAGTCACTTTCATAGAAATTTAATCAATTGAAAAGTGATTCCAATGTTTGGTATGTCAATTTTTATTTACTTAGAATCTAACTTTCCCATGAACATGGAAATATAATTTCCATGATAAAATTGGGAAGAAAACTTTCCCATGTATATTGGAAAGTTAAAAGTAATATTAATATAAAGTTAACCCTATTTTATATTGGTTTATGGTATTAGTCTATTAATAAACGTAAAAAAAGAAAAAAAGAAAGAAGAGAGAGGAGCTATTGCCTTCTTCCTTTGTCCTAATTAAAAAATTAATTAAAATTTATTATTAACTATTTGATCCAAATGTTTGTTAAGAATAAAGTTTATTATAAAAATTAAATACAAGAATATTATTATCTTTTATTTAATAAGGATAAATTCGTAAATTATCATTACATTCTTAGGAGAGAACTTAGTGAACCAAACGTGTAACTTTCCTGCAATTTTAATCAATAGCTTCTAATGGATACCAAACGTTATACAATAACTTTCTCAACAATCAGAGTCCCAGCAATTACATTCTATCGGAATTATAACATGGGAAAACACCAAAGGTTACCTTATAGGCATGAAACAGTAGTTTGATTTGGCCAAAATCTGTGGTCTTGATAATACTCTAGAATGACATATTTTTATGTATTAGTTATATGTTTATTTTGAGTATGATCCTACTAATTTGAGCTATTTATGGTTTTTTATCTTACAGGGACTAAATCGAAGGCAAAAGAAAATTTGGGAGCTAAAAGCGTGAATTTAAAGATGAAATGGGCCAACATGCGAAGTAGGAGAGAAGTAGTGCCAGAAATGTAAAGTATGGAAGACTTGGAGGGCAAAAGTGCAAAGAAGAGATTTTTAAAAACACAAGACTCTATTTAATTTTTAATTATATTAGGACAACTTTTAAAGATTATTATTTAGATTTAATTTTAGCATTTATCTTTATTTATATTTAATTATCTTTATTTATTTGTATTTATCTTTTAGAATTTAAGTAGGAATAGAATAGGTTTCCTAGTACTATAACTAGGGGATGGAGTGACATAAATTTGACTCATCTTTTTTTGTAAACAGTCCCTCTTCCAAAAAGCTTAGCCTTTGTTCATTTCATATTATTCAATAAAAATTCCATTTTCATTATATTTATTTCTTTTTCCTCCAAAAGCATGAGCCACTAAATTTATCTAGCCAAAAGTTGTCGAAAGTCTCCAAAATGGTTTATAAGGCTTAGAATCCGCGCTTAGCCTTCTCAACGAGTATTCATCGTTTCTCCGCATTACAGGGTTGACGCTTCCGTCCATGTCCCTTAAAAAGTGATCTTTTCAACTTGTGCAAGGAACGACAACTTTGTATGTTTTGGGAATGTTGCACAGTCGATTCGTTAGCTTATTGCGTCAGAGGTTGGCGAGCCCAATAGACAAAATGGCGTGGCATTCGCCATTGAGAAGTGATGATCTAGCATAAGATGTTCCCACAAAAACGATTGTTGGCTAGAGTCAGGTTCCTCTAAATCATAAGTCTAAAATCTTGGAGCTGGTGGTCGTAGGCGTCCTCTTCCACTATAACTGGCTTATTCTATTTGAGAAGGATCACCTAAAAGCCGAGGATTGAACCCAAGGCGGATCGAGACAATCGGAGGCTGGAATCTCTCCGTAAGAACTCTTTTTCATCAACTTTATTTATCTATACTATTTTAATTTTAATTTTCGTAATTTCCATTCAATCAAAACTTTTAATTCTATTTTTTTATTTTTTTCCAGGTACGCAGGATTTCTTGGACACGACTCTGTCCGGGATTTCGAAGAACAAGCACTTGTGCAAATCCAGTCCTTGAGAATTTGATCCTAATTCCCTTATACTATTTTTTTCATTATTTTATAGGGATAGGATATTTTTGGTGCTCTAAACGACTGCATCAAATTTTGGTGTCGTTGTCGGGGACTGGTAACGTACTAATCATGTTTCTTTCTTTCTTATGACCAGATCTGCTCTAGGAATTCTTGCATTTGATTCAGAAATAGAGAAGACTACGAAAGCCAATCACAAGGAGATAAAGTTACGGAAAAAGCAGTCAGAAATGGTTGGGACTTAGAGTAACCCACCACTAGAAATAGAAGTCGACGACGAAGTAGAGTTTAGGGTTAATGAAAACCCTACTGAAACACTTGAAAACGAAAAAGTAGAAGTCGATTCACCAGAGGAAGTGCTTAACGCTAGGGTTAACGAAAACCCGAATCTAGGACATCAACCAATGGCTCAAACGATTCGGCAACTAGCCGAAGCTCTGGTAAAACAACCGCCATTTTGCATCGCGTATCCTACTATGGATACTGATTTTGAACTGAAGTCAGGTCTAATCCAGCTACTGCCAACTTTTCGTGGGTTGCAAAACGGAAATCCCCACAAACATCTGAAAAAGTTTCGTATGGTTTGTCTTAGTATGAACCCTCAGGGGTAACTGAAGATCAAATCAAATTGCGTGCTTTCCCTTTTTCCCTAGCAGATTCAGCTAGGGAATGACTATTTTATTTACCTCCTAGATCTATTACAACTTGGGCTAATCTTTCTCGTTTGTTTCTCAACAGGTTTTTTCCAGCATCACGTGCAGCTTAGTTAAGAAGAGAGATCGTTTGAATAAGGCAAAAAGAATCATAGTCTCTTTACGACTATTGGAAGCGATTTAAGAAGTTGTGTGCGAGCTGCCCACAACACGGTATAACAAAACAATCTCTTCTCTAATATTTTTATTAAGGCTTAAAACCCATAAAGATGAATATGGTAGATGCTGTCAGTGGAGGAGTGTTGGTCAACATAACTCCCTAATAAGCAAGGGACTTGATATCCACGATGGCTGCAAATACTCAGCAATTTCGAGCAGATCTTGAACCCCCTAGAAGGGTTCACCAGTTAAGTAATTCAACTTTAGAAGATAAAGTTGATAGACTTAATAATATTGTGAACTCTCTTGTTGCAGGAAAAGCAAAACCAGCTCGACTATGCGGAATTTGTGCAACACCTGAACATAAAATTGATGCATGTCCTAGCTTGTATGATGATACTATGGCCCATTTGGATGTTGTGGGGAACTTTCCTAGGCCACCACAAAGATGATATGACCTCTACACTAACATCTACAACCCAGGATAGAGAGACTATCCCAACTTGAGTTATGGGGTAAACTCGTAGTATAACCAGCCATACCAAAATCGATTTCCACAACAAACGCAAGATTCAGGTACCTTTCTAGAAACCATAGTCAATAAATTAGCAGCTAATGTGCTTGATTTCCAACAGCAGATACAACAGCAAACTATTGATTTCCAACAGTAAATACTATGACAAACTCTTGATTTTCAAAAGGAAACAAAGGATTTTTAATAGAAAACTGAGGCGTCTATAAGAGAATTGACCACATCAGTTGAGAAAATGAACTCAGAAGGGAAGCTGTCGTCACAAACGGAACCTAATCCAAGACAACATGCAAATGCAGTGACGTTGCGAAGTGGAAAATTACTGGAACCAATTCCTTGCAGAAATCTTGGCCAAGATTCCACCCAAGAAAAGCCCGAGAATGATGAACAGGTCCGAATGAAACCTCTATTGCCTAAAATTCAACCTCCATTTCTAGGACGATTGAACCAATGTTGAAAAGGTAAAAAGGACAAGAAGATCCTCGAGACATTCAGAAATGTTGAGATCAACATACCATTGTTGGATGCCATCAAACAAATTCTGTGATATGCCAAGTTCCTTAAAGAGCTCTGCACCAACAAGCAAAAATTAACTGCTAATGAAAGGGTAAGCATTGGTGAGAATGTATTCGCGGTGTTACATCAGATGATGCTAGCCAAATGCAAATATAGGGGCATGTTCGCAATACCATGCAAAATAGGCCACTTAGGAATTAAAAAAGCTACATGTGATTTAGGGGCCTCCATAAATGTCATGCATTTTTCTATTTATGAATCACTTAACGCGTGTTTTTTGACGAAAACAGGTGTTATCATTCAATTAGCAGACAAGTCTATTGTGCATCCCGAATTAGTCATTGAGGATGTATTAGTGAAAGTTAACGGACTTATCTTTCCTACAGACTTTTATGTGATAAAAATTAAAGAGGATAAAGCTCCTGGGTCTTCAGACATCTTGTTGGGCGACATTTCCTTAGTACAGCAAATACTAAGATTGACGTGCGTAGCAGAACCTTCACGATGGAGTTTGACGGGGAGATCGTGAAGTTTAATGTTTACAACACTATTAGTCACCCAAGTAAAATCTTGAACGTAAACTGTGTCGACATAATTGACTCATTAGTAGAGACACTTTTGAGTCGACTTGTGGAGATAAATATAAAATGATTTTTGATAATTTTAAATTTGTTAATGAATTATTAGCTCCTATGGATACTAAACTTCTACCTTCTGTTGTGTAGGCACCAGATCGGAAATTAAAACCACTTCCCGAGCATTTCAAGTGCGTATTTTTGGAGAATGATGAGACCATTGCCGACTTAAAAGGGATTAACCCCTTGACAAAAACACATAAGATTTTCTTGGAAAATGCGAAACGAAAGAAAGAGGCACAATGACGATTGAACCTAAATATGGTGAATGTGGTAAAAAAGGAGAATTTCCAAGCCCATACGAATGAAAGAATTCAGTTGGAACAACCCAAATACTAGTTGAGGCGTCAAGCTAGCGACGTTAAACAAGCACTTATTGGGAGGCAACCTAATTTTTTTCTATTTATTTTTATTTTATTTTATTTTATTAATTATTACTTTATTTTATTTTATTAATTATTACTTTATTTTGTTTGGATATTAATGAATTTCTCTTCTTCTGTCTAGGTAAACAGGCGAGGAAAAAACTCAAGAATTGGCATGCTTTCATAAACATCCCTTATTCTATCCCTATTCTAAGTAGGAATAGCGCATCCCTGCTTTATACTTACCCAAAACCTGCATCCAAACACCCATCCTACAGCCAAACACTCTTTATTCTACACCTTTAAACCCTAAACTTTTCCCTATTTTTCACCAAAATAACCCTCCAATCGCCGAACCCTCCTTCGCTGTCAACAGCCGTCGGCGACGATTCCCGGTACCCCACACGAACGCCTTCCTCTCCTTTCTCTCCTCCACGCGACGCCGAACCTTCTCCTCCTTGCAGCTATGCATGAATGACAATGACTACATAAGGAGTTTTTCTAAACCCTTTTACTTTCACCTATTTTTCTTTTTCCTTTTTCTTTCACATCGATGACAATATGTTTTAAGTAGGGAGAGGCATTCCTCATTATTTTTGTCGTTTTATCTATTGCTTTTATTTTGTGTTACTGCTGCTGCCGCTTTGTGCTCGTTTATGCCCACATTTATTTTTTTAGAATATTTTGCCTCTTTTCATGCCCAAGATTTTTACTAAGACTTGCCCACTATTTGACCTACGAGCATAATTATTGTCTGATGAGTTAGTTATGATTTTGCTAAGTTAGATTTCATCTCCATTATTTTATTTTTATTAGGCTAAAATAATTATGATTAATAAAATTAACCTTATCTTACTTTTTGTAAAATCGATTAAGTCTAAATGCAAAGAGGACACTTAACACAATTGCATGTTAAAATTTATGTTCATAACTATTAGGTGATTGCTGAAACTTATTTTTGACACTTGATTGTTTTTTTCTAGTCCTCCTAATTAAAATTTTGTTTCATTAATAATAAATTTTGATGTTTTCGTGGTTATGATTACAATTTAAAAAGTGATTGATTGAGTAACTGGGTAGGGTGTTTGGGTTGTCATCCTATTTCGCGTCAAAAGGTTGTGTGGCGTGTTAGGTAAAACTCTGCTAACCGGAATTAAACAAATTTTTTTAGGACTGTGTTGGGCTGAGTAACCGAGGTGAGGTGTTTGGCTGTCATCTCTCTTCGCGTCAAAAGATTCAATATATTCTTACACAAAAGAAAAATAAACAAAAAAAATAGAAGAAGAAAAGGAATTGTATTAATAAAATTGCATTAGGGGACTAAAGGTCGAAACAAATAGGGTGTCTTGGTAAGTTTAGTAAATTACCTGATTTTCATGAAATAATCCAAGTCGATTTTGATTTTTGTGTGTATTAGTTGAAATACTTTTTCAGTTTTACTTAAAACAAGCTAAAGGTTCTCTTTATTTTTCATATGCATTATGCCTACTTCTTATAAAACTTTGGAGTGATATTTCTTTCATGGAAAAATTCTAAATTTCACAGTGGATAGGAATCATATTTGAGGGCAAGCATGGGCTAAGTAGGGGGAATTTGATAATACTCTAGAATGACATATTTTTATGTATTAATTATATGTTTATTTTGAGTATGATCCTACTAATTTGAGCTATTTATGGTTTTTTATCTTACATGGACTAAATCGAAGGCAAAAGGAAATTTGGGAGCTAAAAGCGTGAATTTAAAAATAAAATGAGCCAACATGCGAAGTAGGAGAGAAGTGGAGCCAGAAATGCAAAGTATGGAAGACTTGAAGGGCAAAAGTGCAAAGAAGAGATTTTTATAAACACAAGACTCTATTTAATTTTTAATTATATTAGGATAATTTTTAAAGATTATTATTTAGATTTAATTTTAGCATTTATCTTTATTTATATTTAATTATCTTTATTTATTTGTATTTATCTTTTAGAATTTAAGTAGGAATAGACTAAGTTTCCTTGTACTATAAATAGGGGATGGAGTGACACAAATTTGACTTATCTCTTTCTGTAAACAGTCTCTCTTCCAAAAAGCTTAGCATTTGTTCCTTTCATATTATTCAATAAAAATTCCATTTTCATTACATTTATTTCTTTTTCCCCAAAAAGCATGAGCCACTAAATCTATCTAGCTAAAAGTTGTCGAAAATCTCTAAAATGGTTCATGAGGCTTAGAATCTGCGCTTAGCCTTCTCAACGAGTATTCATCGTTTCTTCGCATTATGGGGCTGACGCTTTCGTTCATGTCCCTTAAAAAGTGATATTTTCAACTTGTGCAAGGAATGACCGCTTTGTATGTTTTGAGAAGGTTGCAGTCAGTTCGTTAGCTTATTGCGTCAGAGGTTGGCGAGCCCAAGAGACAAAATGGCGTGACATTCGCCAAAGAAGTGATGATCTAGCATAATATGGTCCCACAAAAACGATTGTTGACCAGAGTCAGGTTCCTCTAAATCATAAGTCTAAAATCTTGGAACTGGTGGTTGTAGGTGTCCTCTTCCACTATAACTGGCTTATTCTGTTTGAGAAAGATCACCTAAAAGTAGAGGATTGAACCCAAGGCGGATCGAGACAACCGGATGCTGGAATCTCTCCATAATAACTCTTTTTCCTCAACTCTATTTATCTCTACTATTTTAATTTTAATTTTCGTAATTTTCAATCAAAACTTTTAATTCTGTTTTTTTTTTCCAGGTACGCAGGATTTCTTGGGCGCGACTCTGTTTGGGATTTCGAAGAATAAGCACTTGTGCAAATCCAATCTTTGAGGATTTGACCCTACTTCCCTTATACTATTTTTTCATTATTTTATAGGGATAGAATATTTTTGATGGTCTCAACGACCGCATCAATGGTCTTCATTAGCCGGCATAGATGGCTAAATCAACAATTAGGAGTATTGATATTTATGTATGTTCTGGTATATGGGTTAGCAATAAATTAATTTAATTGGTAATATTTAGTCATATTTATGACTTATTTTTAGCAAAGAGAAGGAAAATTTTTCGTTTATTTTGAAGAGGTTTTATCTTTACAATAATTTTTACTCATTTTTCTACTTTTAAGTTTAAATTTGTACTAACTTATATTTATTTTTTCTAACTATTGTAATACATACATAATAAATAAACTTATTCCTTATATATTATTACACTAATAATCAAACGAGGCATAACTTAATTATCTATTCTTTATCTCATATAAAAAGTCATTAAATATTAATTTTCAACACGTTTTTTTAATATTAAATATTTTATTTTAATAAAATAAACTTAAACAATTAATATTTGTATATTTGTTGCATGTAAATAGTAGAATTGTTTTTTTTTATTGTTTGCATATAAATTATGGAATTGTTGATTTTTACGTCATTGATTTAAGGAATATGTTTAGCAGTGTTACTTAATTGAATTAACTTTTTAGTTTTCATAGAATATAAAGACTAAATTATAACAAATTAAAATAAACGGACTAACTTATCAATTTTAGTAAAGTAGAGGGATGGAGTAAGAACTATACAATTTCAAGTTCAAAAGAATTTATGCACATTAAATAGAAAAAAAAAGTCAAAAATAACAACAGCCACACTGAATACTAGACTTTTTCTTACTTGGACAAAAGTAGGAGAATTAAAAAATGTGTTTAAGAGAAAAAAATTAAGTTGATTAATATATAGGTCGAGCTTGAGCTTCAACCTTCAAGGTTCGAGCTTGACTTGTTTTATATTTTTATGATTTTTTTATGTATAAATATACTCAAATTCATGTTCTCCTCTTGATTGTTGCAACAATAATAACGCCAAACTAGACCTGCTCATAGGTCGGGCCATCAGGCCTGGCCCAAAGGTCCTCCGAAATGTGGAAGGATTTGGGTAAAAATATAGGCCCAAAAAATGGGTTTGGACAAAAAAATAAAATCCGTTCTAAAATGGGTAAGGCATTTTTGGCCTGGGCCTAACTCGGCCTGAATTTACTAAAGGATAAAAAAAATCTGTTTTTTTTTAATATTATTTTCTTGTTGTTTTCTCCCTATTTTGCCGCTATTTTACTATTATGTTGCTACTATTATGTTGTTATTGTTTGGATATTGTATAAAACTTATTTTATTGTTAATTTTATTATTATTTTAGAGACATTTACTTGTTAAGTTGCATCGATCTTATTGTTATTTAAGTATACATATTTTTTAAAGTTTATTTTCAATTTGTTGGGAAATATTTATTTTGATGTTTTCAGTATTTTTGATGTATTATCTATATTTTAAAATAATATAAAAATTAATATGGGTCGACCGGGTCGAGTCCGAGTTTTAATATTTTTATCTAGGTTAGACTTGGACAAAATTTTATGTCTATTTTTCGGGCCAAATCCAAACTCTAACAAATAGGCCTAAATTTTTAATTGAGCCCAACCTGACCCATGCATAACTCTACTCCAAACGAACTAAAATTTAATCATCTAAATATATAATTATATAATACTACGTAAACATTAAATAGCAGACAACACGAAAACATTAAATAGTTGAGAAACAGCCAGACAGGAAATTGACGCACAAAATAATTTGAGACAAGGAATTAATTGAGACAAAAGAAATTCAAAAACATTAATGATTTCGATTTTTAAACTAGTTTTTCTTTAATTTTTTAAATTTTTTTTGGCTACGTGGTAAGTTATGATTCGAGACTAATAGTTAGGATAAAATGGGTAACGGTTTAATAATTTAGATACAGATTTTGATAAAAAAAAGTTTAAATACTAATTTTTAAAAAAAAAAACTAGTATAGTTTAAATAACATTTTATTGTTTAAGTTTTCTTTTTAATTTTTTCCAAAAGAGACATTAATATTCTTTTTCATGTGGGGGAATCAGTATCATATGATCATAAGCACCGTTAAATGTAGTGATGAAAATTAGCTGATGGGTTATTTTCAATGACAACCCATTATACCAATCAGAATTGGGATATGGCCAAACTTCACAATCTATTGCATTTTCAACCATGAATAGTCTTTTTTATTGGACCATTTATTATTATTATTAAATTTGAAATTTATTTATTAATTGTTAATAAAAAAATTTACCCAAAATTTATATATTTAATTGGAGCTGCAACATGCAAATATGTAGATGTTAAGGGAAATAGCAAAAATAAAATAAAATTAAAT
This sequence comes from Gossypium australe, assembly GCA_005393395.2. Taxonomy (NCBI): domain Eukaryota; kingdom Viridiplantae; phylum Streptophyta; class Magnoliopsida; order Malvales; family Malvaceae; genus Gossypium; species Gossypium australe. Next base: position 8,326,953 of record CM016620.1, read on the forward strand.
TCTACTACTAGTCTCGTCTTGTTGAATTCATTGAGTTCTATTTTTAAAATATGATATGGTAAACATATTATTCTATCTGTAATGTCATGTCAACTTTTAATTTTTACAAATTATTCGCTAATGACTATCATTTGCGTCAAGATTGAAATTTTAAAATTCGAAAAGTATATGAACTTAGAACAATCCACTTGATGAATATAGACTAGTTATTGAATTTAACCAAACCAATTTAATTACTATTATTTGGGTCAAAACTAAAATTTGATAAACTACCAAAATAGTCACTTTTGTTTGCCTTAGGTTACATTTTAGTCACTTATGTTTGAAATGTTACGTTTTAGTCACTTACGTTATCATGTTATAACATTTTAGTCACTAAATCATTAATTGCCATTAACGGTGTAACTAGAGGCGAATCTAGGGGGGCTACCATGGGCCCTGACCCCCCTAAATGGAAAATTGCTATTTAGGCCCTCTAAATTTTTTTAGAATTTTAAATTAGTGAAGATAAAATTACACTTTGGCCCCCTTAAAATTATAAAAATTTGATTTAATCATTTAAAAATTATAAAGATATAGACTATAAAAAATTAAAATTTCATTCGCCTCCTAAAAAATTATTCTGGCTTCTCTTCTAGGTGTAACAGTAAGTTGATATAGCACATTAAATCATCATTTCAAACAAAAATTTTAGGTTAAATTCTATAATTAGTCCTTATATTTTTTCATTTTGAGCAATTAAATTTTTTTATGTTCTTTTAACTTTCCTCTTTTGTTTCTCTCTTTCTTTTCCTCCCTTCTTCATTTCTTTTAACGTAGCTTTTCTATGTTTTCTATTTGTTAAAACTAATCCACAAGCTTACCACACTAAAAAAAATTAAATTGTTCAAAAAAAAAAGTATAGGGACTAGTTTTAACAAATAGAAAATATAGAAAAACTACGTTAAAAAAATGGAGAAGGAATGAAAACATAGAGAGAAGCAGAAGATAATGGAAAATAAAGGGAAAGAAAAGAAAGTTAAAAGAACATGAAAAGAAAAAAATAAATTACTCAAAACGAAAAAATATGGGGACCGATTGTATAACTTAACCTAAAATTTTTGTTTGAAATGATGATTTAACGTGCCACATCAGCTTACCGTTACACCGTTAACGGCTTAGTACTAAAATGTTACAATACGATAACATAAATGACTAAAACGTAACATTTCAAAGATAAGTGACTAAAACATAATCAGAAGTAAACAAAATTCATCAAATTTAAAAAAAATATAAAAACTAAATTAATTAAATTAAAATACAGAAACTAATAGCAGAATTGAAGCCAGTTGGAAGTGAAAAGAGGCTAGATGAGCATGGCATTCACATCTGGTGGGCAAATGATTGCCTTGGTTGGATGGAGCTTTACCACTGCCATAAATGAATGGGTAGACTAGAGTGGGTGGGTGGCATAATTGAGTCCACTTAGACCTACAGCCTATAAATGGCCCAAATCCATAATTGGTACTTGGACCAAGTCTTGCTGATTTTCCTTGTTGAAGGTTCTGCTTTCGGCCTCTTCTCAGTTGAAATTTTCTTGGTGTCTGAATTGCCATCCATCCATACATTACTGAAATTGTCGCCGTCGCCGCCCTTTTGGGTCAAAATGAATTTGATTCGTCATTGTTGACGCTCGGTCCAACTTTTCTTTAATCCTTTTATAAAAATAAGGGTAAACTACAGAGACAACTACTTTTGTTTGTCTCAGATTATATTTTGGCCACTTATGTTCGAAAGTTACGTTTTAGTCACTTACGCTATCGTTTTGTTACGAAGTAGTCACTCTGTCGTTAAGCTCCGTTACCTCCCTAACGACAATCCTACGTGGCAGTCCAAATGAGTTTTAAATGCCAACTTGGATATCCATCTGAGATGATAATAAATTTTTTAGTCAAAATGAAAAAGAAAACTAAAAGAAAAAGGAGACGAATGATTTTTCTTTTCCAGTTCAAGGTGTAATTACTTTAAAATTTTAAATTAAAAGCTTATTCTTGTCCCGATTGGACATCCAAGTTGGCATTTAAAACCCATTTGGACTTCGATGTAGAATTATCGTAAGGGAGGTAACAAAATTTAACAACATAGTGACTACTTCGTAACAAAACGATAACGTGACTAAATGTAATCTAAGATAAACAAAAGTGACTATTTTTATAATTTACCCTAAAAATAATTACTGAAGTGGTATATATGTGAATTGCTATGTCAATAGAGTTAACAAAACGTTAACTTTTTCATCCGTTTTAAAGTGTTTTTACAGACAATATAAATTTTAAAAAAGAGACGAAATATTAAACGAGAAGTCATTTTAACTTTTCTTTTTATAAAATTAAACGACGAAATAAATTATTATAACTTTGTTTTAATAACATTTACTAAATTATAGGTAGATTAGAACCATAGGAACCACATGAATCAGTGATAATAGACCTACTCTACCACATTTTAATTGCCTAAAACCTTGATAGGTGATGCCTTCTTGTCCTGCTCATTTGTAGCTTCCTCACTCTGCTTCCAGAAAGACGGTTCCTGTCATTATTTCTTATTATTTTGGCTATATATGTGATGCTGTTTAACTATCTTTACAATTATTAATTTAAATAATTATTTCATATTTCATATTTATGCAGCTAAGACTCGAATTTAAAATCTTAAATTTTAAGACTTTCAACTTTATTATTAAATTAAAATTTCGTATTTAAATATTATTTTAAAATATGTGAAGCCAGAAAATTCTTTTAGGGGCTGAAATTAAATTCTAATTTTTAATAACAAATTAAATGATCAAATCAAATTTTTATTATTTTCAGGAGGTCAAAGTGTAATTTTATCTTTACTAATTTAAAATTTTAAATTTTTAAAGGGCCTAAAGAGAGAATTTTCCATTTTAGGAAGTCTGGGCCCCACTGCAAATTTATATATTTAAAAAGAAAATAAAAATAGCTAATAATATTAAAACTAAATTGTTTTAAAAAATGCTAAAAAAATTTTTTTGTTTACATTTTTAAAACATTTTAAAAATTTTATATTTAATAATAAAAAGTTAAAAACATTTTAAAATACAATACAAAAAAAATATAAAATTTTATGCATTTTAAAAGTTTCATAAAATTGAAATAATAGTTTTAAAACAATTTTACAAGTTTTTAAACTTCAAAATATTATTCATATTTTTTTTTGAAAAAAATTTAAACAACTAAACAAAAAAAATCAAATTTTAAATAAATTACACAAATTTCAAACAATTTTTTTATGATTAGAATATGGTGCATCACATTAAATAAAAAATTAATTTAATAAAATATTATTATCAATTAAAAATATTATAAACATTAAATTGTATACCCTACGAATTTGTGGGAATAATATAGTTATAATTATTAGTAATTTTAATGCATCATATACATAGGAAGAAAAAAAAAAAAAGTAGATTTTGATTTCTTGCGGTCCAAGCACGCACCTTTTCTTTTTGATTGTGTAACTTCTTTGAAACCCCAAAGGTTAGACCTTTAGAAGCGCGTTTCTTGCTGTTTTTCTATATAATAAAAAATAAAATAAAAAGTTAAAACTTTATGACTTTACCAAGCAAACATCTGACCACCAGCACCACCACCCGCGGCTGAAACAACCCCTTCACGTTTTCTAGAAGCACCACTACCACCCAACTATTAATTTAAGTCTCGATAAAAAAAATAAAAAAAAAACGAAAAGAAAAAGAGAATCCCATTGATTGCACGACGTCTGGCATTTACCGCCGGAATTGCTCACGAGGCGAAATGGCATTCAATTTTGAAAACTTCCTCTGCAAGAAATTTTATTTATTTATTTATTTATTAAATAAGAAGAAATATTGAAAGGTTGAAACTATTCCTTCCTTCCTTATAAATTGTTAGCCACCAACCACCTCCCCAAAACCCCAGGAAATAAACATTAACACCAACCGGGTTTTATCAGCCTCCGCCATGATTGACGATCAACAACAACTCAATCGAAGACCACACCATTCGATCCCTACCTTGGATTTAGATCGCTTGGAAATTGTTACGGCTCTAGGACGAGGAGCGAAAGGAGTAGTGTTCCTTGCCAGAGATAAACTGAAGGATGAGGTTTTAGCTTTGAAAGTAATATGTCGAGATTCGATCGAGAAGAAGAATCATACAGCAGTCAAGACTAGTAATGGAAATGAAGGAAACGAGTATAGAAGAGTTAGTTTTGAACAGGAAGTTTTGAGGAATCTTAACCACCCGCTTTTACCTCGGTTGCGAGGAGTTTTGGCTACTGATAAAGTCGTCGGTTATGCCATTGATTATTGTCCCGGTCGTGATCTTAATTCTTTGAGAAGGAAGCAGACTGAGAAAATGTTCTCCGATGATACTATAAGGTATAAATAAACTGCTCCTTTTTTTTCAGTCTCATTTTTCTAGGTTTGAAATTGAATGAGATTCATTTCACGTTTCAAGAAAGCAATACTTAAAATTATTTTTCTTCTCAATTTTTTTCCCCAGGTTTTATGCAGCGGAATTGGTTCTGGCTTTGGAGTATCTTCATAATTTAGGCATTGTTTATCGAGATTTGAAGCCTGAAAAATATTATGATCCAAGAAAATGGCCATCTCATGCTTGTAGATTTCGATCTTTCCACGAAACTTTCTCCTATGTCGCCTGAAAAATCAATTCCTCCCAACTTAGTCAGTCAAACGCCGCCGGACTCAGTCAAGAAAAAGCGATTCTTCCCTTTTGTTAGGTGCTGTAACTCCGGAATAATCTCTCCGGACGACACGGCATCTCAAGAAAGTGTCAACTCGGAACGTACTACTGAGTCAGAATCAGTAGAGAAATCAAACTCGTTCGTTGGAACAGAAGAGTACGTTGCGCCAGAAATCATATCAGGCAACGGTCACGATTTCGCCGTGGATTGGTGGTCTCTAGGGATCGTCCTCCACGAAATGCTGTACGGGACGACGCCGTTCAGGGGACCGAACCGAAAAGAGACCTTTTACCGGATCTTAACGAAACCGCCCGACCTCGTGGGCGAACCGACGTCGTTGAGGAACTTAATAAGAAAATTATTGCAAAAAGATCCAAAGCAACGGATCACATTAGAAGGAATCAAAGGGCACGATTATTTTAAGGGGATTGATTGGGATCTGATACTGCAAATGGACCGGCCGCCATATATTCCCGCACAATCAGAGGCTGAGATTTCAGTGGTGAACAAGGAAGGAATTAAAGGATTTGATGATGTCGAGTCATTTGTCCAAGAAATATTCGCCAATGGCGAAGATGGTGGGAAGAATAAAGGTAGCAATGATGAGAATCCTAATACTAACGATTCACATAATTTAAACAATAACATTTGTAAACCCCATTATCATCCTAATCCATTCTCTGTATTCTAACTTCACACATCATTCATCATTATTTTGTTTTTTTATACTACAGAATCTGAATTGAACATATGTTTTTCGTACGTTGGGTTCATTTTTCAGTTAAAATCAGTCTCAGATTTCATATTTTTTATTCATAAAAGAAAGGTAGAAGTTGTTTGGTTGTTGCTGCTGCTGCTGTAGCGTGGGATGTGATGTGTTTCCTGAAATCACGTGAATGGTCGTAGAATGCTAACTTTTGACTTAATAAAGATGGCTCAATGTTTATTTTAAACTTTTCATGACTAAATTTTCCCCAAAATTTTGGGTTCTTCCACCAAAACAATACTAATTAATAACTCGTTGGATTGAGCAAAGAAATCGAAAAAATCGATTCGAACCGATATATTTAGTCCGTTTGGGTTTTGCATTATTCAATATGGTTTCGGATTGGTATTATAATTATAATCACGTAGTTTGATTTGAGTTCAATTTTTTCACATGAAACTCGTTTTATCTAAATTAAACCAAATGAAAAAAAGAATATGTTTAAAAGTAAGGTTGTTCAAACTTCGATTAAAACCAAATTGATAGTTAACCGATCTAGTTCGGTCGGAGGTCATTTAATTTTTTTTTGAAATTTCGGTTAACGGTTAATTCGGTTTAAATTTGAGTAATTAATCGAACTTAATAAATAATATTATCTATTATATGTATTAAGCAATTACTAGTTAAAATGAACTAGTCAAAATGAACATTATAAATTTATTTATTATATATTCTTTTACTTATTTTAATAAAAAAAGCAAAACATATAAATGTCAGTTAATTCGGTAAACCGAAATATTTCGGTTCGGTTAATTGTTTTTGAAAAAATTTTCTATTCGATTAACTATTAAAAGATTAAAAAGTTCAGTAAATTCGATAAATAGTAGTTCGATTTGATTAACTGATCAGTTAATTGTTTGAACACCCCTACTTAAAAGAATAATCCTAATAGAATAATAAAATTACCATTTCAATATCTATATGGACTAATTCATTTACCCTAAACCGAATCACAATTATCAATTTCAGATACTTTGATTTTTTTATTTTATGTAATTTTAATTTCGGTTTTAAAAATAAAAAGCTAAGGGAATCTTCCTTCTAAAATAGAGAATAAAAGGGGCGCACCTTTCAGTATTGTCGCGCCAACCACTTGGTTATCCTCCTCTATTCTATTGGCTATTGCTAATGCCTTGGAAATTGAAAATTTACCTTATTTTGATTACTGAATGGCCGAATATGCTTACAAGAATAAATTAAGAAATTCAACGTGGCTTAACATATACCGGTTAAATATCTGGTTTTTTTTTTTACCTAAATAATAAACAAAATAAAAAAATACTGAAATAGGATAAGCCGTCATTATTTAACAATTTATGTAAATCCAACAATATTTGTTAGGTATAAATATTGGTGCTGTCGTTTGTTTTAGGGGTAAGTAAAATCCGATTCGATTCGAAAAATTTGATAAAATTTTTAAATTTTGAATTAAATAGTTCGAGTTATTTGGATTAATCAAGTTTTTTGGATCAACTCGAATAAAAAATTAAGTTTTTCGATTTAACTCGAATGTGAATTATACAATTCGAGTTATCCGAAAATCCGAATAAGAAAAGGTGAAACTACGCCATTTTGATAAATGTTTACCTTTTCTAAAGTTAAAAGTCAAAATCATTAAGTTAAAAGTCAAAACTACGTTGTTTTCATAAATGTTTACTCATTAAGTTAAAAGGCAAAACCATTATATAGTTTATGTAGTTAAATAATTTTATACTTCGTTTACTAGTTAAATAATTGGTTCATGTAAATGCAACATTAAGTGTAAATAATAGGATTCGTTAACTCGGAATTTTTTGGCTCAATTTGATCCGATTCGAAAAAAATTCAAATTGAGTTCGGTTGCTAAAATATGATTCGTCAACTTAACTAACTCGAAATTTTTTGACTCGATTCGACTCTACTCGATCGAATACTCACCCTAAATTGTTTAGGTGCACTCTAAATTTTTCTTTTTTAAAATTTAATAATTGTTTCAAACATTGGTGGCAAGAGAGGAGATGCCGTCGATTGCTCAGATAGTACCGTGAGAGCACTGGTCAGTTTGTCTAGATTAATACATAATAGGGGTTTTTCCTATTTCAGCATTTATTTTATTTATTTATCCTATTCAGGTAAAGAACCTTTAAATATTTTACCCATAAAGAATCTTGATTTTATTATTAAATTAAAATTATTTTCAATATCAACCTCTTAAAACAATAATTAGAATTTTTCGAAAAATGATTAATTATGTTATATATATTTACTTTCAAGAAATTTTAAAATATCTTTCTAACCTACTTTTAAAAAATATTATATTATTTTTTTATTTAATAAACTATTCTCATCAAATTCAATAAACATAAACTGTAAATTATTTTTAAAATTCAAAATATTTATACTTTAATATTAAAATAAAAATTTTCATAGAAAAAAAATGATAGGTTAGAAGCTTATTTAATTACAAAAATAGTAAAAGAACTTATTTGAACAAAGAATAATACTTTAAGGGTCTTTTTAGTATATTAGCCAAGTTAACGAGCAATTATTGAAAACATTTTCATAAAATAACAATATTATTATGAGGATATTTTTATCGTTTTAAATAATGTAAAGTTTAAAATATATATATATTTGATGAGATTTGAACCCAAAACATCATTTTTAATGTTTTAATTTTTATCATTTCAACCAAAGACTCGTCTATTTAAAGTCTTTTACGTTTAATATATTTGATATATTTACAATATATACATATTTTTTTTTCAATATCATAAAACTTGATTATGCCGCAAAATAAAGTGAATATTTATAATTAAAATCAATTATTACGGTACACTATTGAAATATAAGAAAAATATAACCTAAGTAGTGAACACTATATGATGGCATGATGGTCAAGGGTGTTCACCACCTCAAGAGTGACTTAGGTTCGAGTCGTGCTAGTCGCGTTGGTTGTTTAGGTTTTATTCTGTTATTGTAATTCATCAAAAAAAATATATAACCCACTAAATTAAGATTGAAATAGTTGGACGTGTTATTCAACTAAAAAACCTTAATATTTAATTTGAGGTAGATATTTTTTATATAATATTTAAAACTATTCATAATCCTTTTCAGCCCCTATGCTTCAGCGTGCTTAAACTTACATCCTCCTATGCTAACAATAATACTTATACCAATTGAACTATGACTCAATTCGCAAAATTAGGGGTGAGTAAAACTTGATTTGATTCGAAAAAAAAGTTTGAATTTTGAGTTAATCGAATTGAGTTATTTGAGTCAACTCGAATAAATAATTCGAGTTTCGAGTTCAAGTCAAATTGAATTTTACAATTTGAATAACTTGAATAATTTGAATAACAGATTGATGTAAATACCCTTTTAGTCTCTGTCAATTTTGAAAATAAGCAAATTGGTTTCTCTTTCGGCACAAATTACAAAAATAATCAAAATAATTTTCAAAAATTCAAAATATTTATAAAAATTGAAAATTTTATATTTTTTAAAAATTCTAAAAAAATATATAAAGAAAGATAAAATTTTAAAATTTTTCTAAAATAATAATTTTGGGACCTAAATAAGTTAATTAATGATTCAATTTTACCATACTAAAGTATCTATTATTGGTATTATTATTTTGCTTTGAAAAAGTTTTCAAATATATATCGTTCCAAATTTAAGTGCTCTAACATGAAATTAGTTATACTAACAAGATTTAATTTAACCCGAACAATTTCACTCAATTCGATTCGACCCGAATTTCATTTCACTTAACTTTATAAGATAATAAAATAGGACTTATCAACTCAATTAACTCAAAATTTTTTCATTCTATTCTATAGAAGTTGAGCCTACTAAAATTTTATAGCCATATAATTTAATATTTACTTCTCAGGGAGAATGGTGTATCAAATGCAGTGCATTGTAATGAAGGTTGGTCAAGTTGGAGAGTAATTAGTGCATGATTTTAAACACCACTGAGAGGTGCTCCCATGTCCCACCACCACACTTTATTTCCTTTCCAAAGAAATTGAACCCTTCAATATGCATTTAGGCACTTCCTAGATGATATTTATGTAAGAATAATTAATTCAGTCAAATATATATATATATATATATATATTCTAGAACAATAACATTTTAACTTGTTCAAAATTTTGATTTCAAACCTCAAAATTTGGTAGGGAATATTGGGGATTTTAAATTGCAGCAGTTTTAGCGGCGGGCAACAGCAAATGGCAATAGGTCAAATATACACACACCATCAGACTGGTCCAATTCGAATGATGAAATCCTAGAAAAATTAGCATCTACATTCTAGAAGCTTCAAAATTTCCCAGTTACGACCTTAATAGCAATAACAATTGTAAATGATTTTTTTAAGGTGAGGTTACAATCTAGTAAAATGTGAAGTCGTGGAGAGATGAGGGGCTAAAAGGTTGTACCAAATTTTAGAAAACAAGTGCGGTGACTGGTGGTGATGGACACAATAAGGGATTGAGAATTATGATTGTAGAAATAAAGTTGTAGAGAGAATTTTAGGGTGCTAAAGTTCTCTTCAAACTTCTGTTTATAAACCTTGAAAAAGGAAGTTATAAAGAGAAGATGGGCAGGAATGTGCTAAAAATGGTGGATAATGGGATTGAAAGTGGTTACTTAAATATGGGAAAATGGAAGGTAACTTAAATAGATAATGATTATAATGGCTGTTAATGAAAGTTACACTCACTTGAAGTATTTTAGCAAGAAAGGCTTTTAACTGCCAATGCAACGGTTGTTCATTAAAGAAATAAGGAGAAAGTACTTGCATTCCCAAAAAAGAGTTAAGAAGAAATTTTCAACAGTTTTCGTATTTGAGCCTCTAAGCCATACTCTCAAAAGTGAAATAATCCAAAAATCCTGCCAACCTTTCAAGGTCATTCTTAAAAAACTGTTATCAACATAGAGTTGTTTCAAAAAATATTTATGCAAGGAATAAAATTTCCCGAAATTACCATTGATTGGATAGTTAGTAACAAAAAAAAAAAAACCATCTACAATAATATACTATCCTTACTATCAAAGTAATTGGACATTAGGGGTTTATCAAATGTATGAAAAATCTTTTGGCCACACTTTATAATTTGTAAAATATATAAATAGAATTAGATGGGTAGAGTTGAGATGAGGGAGGCAAGGGCAACCAACTATCATTTCTAGGAGTTAGTTTAACATGTGGTTAATGTTGTATTGTAGAAATAGGTATAGCCCACATGGTTTAATGGCTTGGGAAGCAATCGCTACCTAACAAGCTATTTTTTATTATATAATAGCAATAAGGTTAAAATGTGTCATTACCTTATGTATTTGTATAGAATTTGAGATTAATTCATTGTAGCTTCAAAAGTTAAAAATTTTAATTTTTTTATTTTCTTAATTTGAAAATCCTATTCCAATCATTTTATGGCCGTCTGTAGTTTTTGTCAAAATTTATCAATTTAGTATGTTTATTTTATGTTAACCATATGCTATATCATATAATGACAACCTAATCAAAATTTCAAGTTAACAAATTTTAAAAGAAAATACTTAAAATTTTAATATTTGGATCGAGATTTTCAAATAAATAAAGTAGAACTTAGTTTTTAACTTTTTAAATACGGTATCTAAATTTCAAATTTTGTCAAAGTATATGAACTAACAATGAATTTTAACCTAACAATAATAATAATAATTTACCTACACTATATTTCCTAATACGGGTCTTGGGTTAATCAGACGTCAACTCAATTAAGAAATAACTAGAATAGCTTTATTTAAAAAGTAATAATATTATTGTCAAGGCAAAGAGATCTTGAGTCTTAAGTATCTAGGTTCGAGACCTATCATGCATAATTATATGCACAAGTCTCTAAATCCCATCATGTGTAATTGTAATATGTTCCGCTTTTCATCTAGTTTGTATTATAATATTAGCATAATATTGTTTTTATCTTTTAACAAAACAATTTATACCGAAACTAAATTTATAAATTGTTATACTTGAGCTTAGGAGTTAGGAGTGAAATATGTCGTTTCAATAAAAACTTAAATCTATTCTTTTACATAAATTTTCACCAGCATTTTGAAACCATCATGATAAAATTCTTATGAAGTTAATAATCTTAAAATTAAGAGTATTTCTTTATTTAAAAATGATAATTGATTATTTGTAATTCGATACATGACTTTTGGTTTGATATAATTATACACATAAAATTTTAATTGTGATTTAAATATATACGTGAAATTTTGGGTACAATGATAAAGCACATTGCACTCCCAATGAGAGAATGTAAGTTTGAATCTTAGAGATCATATTGTTGGGAGATGTAGCCACAAACCCTAAACATGAACCATAAAACGGACATGAAAAATAAAAAATAAAAATAAAAAATGCATCAATTTATTTTTATATTGTATAAATATAAATTACTTGTGTAAACTTAAAATGATATTATATCAATAATCGTATTAATAGTTTACGACAATTGAATTAAATTAAAAATTTTCTTCATACATTCAAATCAAAATTTTATTTATAAAATTACACAAAATCAATATTCATAAATCATTCCAAAGTTAAATTAAAAATAATAAGAAAAATAAAACAATATATATATTGGAAGTCCTAAGTAGGAATGTCTATGACTAATATATCTACATTTGGTAAAATTAATTTTAGATACGTAGATCATCAGCAGTTGGTCTTCATCAAATTACCTACCAGCTACCCTTGTGTGCCTTTTTCCTTTACCCGTGATTTTTTATTTTCTTGGAAAGGTTTTTCACGTAAATTATTTGTGTGTATTCTTCTTCATTTTTATTATTTCGTTATTTACACGGGAAACCCAATTTGAAAAAAAAAAACTTTTTCCGAATAGGTTCATAGTACAATAAACCAACATTTCATTTATAAAAAAATTATTCACTCCCAAATAAAAAAGATAAAAGATAAAACTTGTCGATTGAGTCTTAATTCGATAGGCATGAGTATTATTGCCAATGTAGGAGGACATGAGTTCAAGTGAGCTAAAATGCATTATCTTCCTATTTATGGGTTGGGAGGGGTCATAGGTAATTTTACACATTATGTCAAAAATAATAAATATGACCAGAACCTATAACGAGATTAAAAAAAAAAAACATAAAACTTTATTTGAAACTTTTAAATTCCCATTTTTACCACAAAATTAATCTTTTAAAATATATTTATTTAAATCTTATCATATACAAAGTTATACTTAAATCCGAGTCCACCATACGAAATTACTTAAATCATTACCACATATAATTTGTATTTGTGATTATACTCTACTTTTTTCTCTGTTATATTAACTTGATAATATTTAAAATTTCTTTTATAGCCAGTTGGATCTCCGGTGGAAAAGTAACGAAATAATGGGCATATTATATTTAAGTTAATCGAGTTAATAAATTATTTTTTAATTCGATTTGATTTTTTTCGAATCGAATCAAGTTGAATAAAATAAAATTGTTTGAGTTAAATTAAAAAAATTTAAACATGTTAAATTAAAATTTTGTTACAATATAACAAATTCTATATTAGAGCATATAAATTTGAAATCATATATTTTTTAAAACTCTTTCAAAGCAAAATAAGAGCAAAAAAATATACTTTAGTATGATAAACTTCAATAATTAATTTACTTATTTAGGTCCCAAAAATTATTTATTTTAGATTTTTTTAATTTTTTTAGATTTTTAAAAAATTATAATTTTTAAAAAATATAAAATTTGGAGTTTTTATAAATATTTTGATTTTTTTTTGTAATTTTTGTTAAGAGAGATCAATTTGCTCATTTTCAAAATTGACAAAGACCAAATGTGTATTTACGCCAATCTGTTATTTAAGTTATTTGAATTGTAAATTTTAACTCGATTTAACTCGAAACTTGAATTTCATATTTAAGTAGACTCAAAAAAATTGAATAATTCACATAACTCAATTACTTTAACTCGGAATTTAAAATTCTTTTCAATTTTTTTTGAATGGAATCAAATTATGCTCGCCCCAAATAGTATATTCCCTAATGAATTATGAGGCTACCACCATGTGGAACCGTTTTATCTCTTCTACCTTTACTTATCTGTCACCCTCAAATCAATTTCAATTGATTTGCAAATCACATTTTCTAGTTGTAACATTAAATTAGCAGAACCCGTTTCTTGTCCAAAAACATAAGTTTTCGTAAAATTCAAAGCATGTACTACGTGCTCTTTCTCGGCTCAACTTTAACCTACCTTCTTAATGGGTGGGGGGTATGCTAATCCCCCCATTATGGTGTAAATTGAACATGCAATGACTTGAATATGATAATACCTTAAAGTTAGTATGGTGCATGACATTTAATATAAAAACCCTAAACCCTAGATGGAGTAGGGGAAAGATGTCATTTTCCTGATTGAAACCTACATCTAACTGCGTATATTAAAGTTGATGTAGACAAATACCTGTGAGATACTTGTAGTGGACGAAATTGTAAAAACCAAATGGATTGAAGATACTTGAAATTAGATAACCCAATCATGGTTGGGAAACATGCAATTCAAGTGAAAATAAAGATACTTAAAAACATTTGATCCGAAGTTCTGAAACTTACTAAACGATCAAATATTACCAAAATGCAAAACCGACATTCGAGGAGGATCAATCTTCACTCGTCTTCTTGGCTGTGCAACCTAGCCAGTTTGTTGGTTTGAACAACATCCAGCTGTGCTGCTCGCTCGACAATTTCCTTCCTCTTCTTTGTTGAAATATCATGGGCTATCTCAGCACAGAATGTCCTGATAATACCTTAGCAACAAGTGAGAAAATGCTCACAAATAATGTAACACTCCTCACTTGTTTTGACGTCGGTGTGAATGACAGATACCATTGAAGCATGAATGAATAAGAAATCTCGAATCTTATTTAAGAGTTAAAAGTTCAAAACATTTTTTTGTTGTAAAATAATTAAAATATGTTTTAGACAAATTGAAATTTTCAAAAAAAAAATGTAAAATCATTTGGAATTGATGTGGAATGGATTGGGGGTGATCGGAACTTAAAATAGGCCCCGAAAGGTCAAAATGACTTAAATTAGTGAAATGTTGAAACAAGCGTGAAGTAGCGACTAGTGACTTATGACACCGTGACGTGACTGGCTGAGTAAGGATATCGCAACATGGGGAATGTGAAGTCACAACGTTGAGCATCAAAGTTGCGACGTTGCAACTTTGTGGTTGCGACATCACTCACTGAGTGTCCCCAAAACACTTCACAAATACTCTAAAACATCCTTAAATACCATCAAATCATCTCATGGTTCCAAAACATTTAAAAAACATTTCTAAATCATATTTAATAATAATTCTATGTTATAAATATGTTAAACCAATTTATAATTCAAAAACAACACTTGATTTTACAATTCCAAAAATTTATAAACACTTATGATAGTCTAAGTTTCTATGTACATGCCTATAACATATGAAAATAACATTAAATAATTAAAGAACAACCTTAACACTTGATGGGTGATGTGATGCTCCCGAACAAAGCTTCAAGTTTCTCGAGCAACGTCCTTTACCTACGCGTTTTTAAATAACTAATGTGTGAGCTTAAAAAGCTCAATAAGTATCAATGGATAAACCTACTTATCTTATGCTTTGTTAGTGTTGAGCCCTTCTTAAACATGTCTTTGTCAATTCATTCAAGCCACATTTTAATTCCATTAACAAATTAATTAATGCAATCAACTTATAGGGCTCAGCTTACCACTTTATAGTTCGTTAACTTATCATATTATGGAATTCATATATAAAACTTTCGTGAATGGTTCATATAGTATTTAATCTTTTGTACCTTAATTTCCAACATTTTCATTCATTCATACATATATATATATATATATATATATATATATATAAGTTTTCATACATTTTCTCCCATATTATATGTTTCATCCCTTTTCCTATTCTAAGGTAAACAAGATAGCCAATTACTATAATTTCATTAAGGGTAAACTCACATAGACCACATACATGTACACTTAAACTTATTACCGTTTCAATTCCGTAGTAACGTATTTTCACGTTAAATTCTTATTAGCTCAACCAATCATTTGCATTCTTTTCATTTCATTTAGTGAGAACCCTTCTCGTTATAACCCAATGTTTTGTTTTTAGCCATTTATATTCACTTCTACCATTATCATTTTCATTTTAGTTCATTTTTTGCCTTAGTAAACTTTAGCAAAATCAACCAAGATTCACGGGAATTCCATCCCATACAAATATAATCATTGCACAAATGTGCCTTCCAACCTACACAACCGAGATATATCACTAAGGCTTAGTTTGGATGGGCGGTGTGTTTACCTCCGATGAGGTTAAAAACAGCGGTGGTGGTGAGATTAATTACTGTAGCGGTGAGATTGGATATTGTAGTGGAGTGTGTTTGGATTCAAACGCAGGTGTAACGGTGAGGTGAGAATAGAAAATGACTTTTAAGGACATTAGAGTAGAAATTATATATAATAGAAGTTTTTAAAATTATTTAATAAAATATTAATTTAAAAAAATTAAAATCATATTTTTGTTAAGGTTAAATATTTATATATCTTTTGAATAATTAAAAATATATTTATCATAATAAAAAGTTTATATATTATTATATAATAACATAATTATTAGCCAAAACAAAACAAGTTAAAATGGTAAAAGGTAAAACCACCGCAGCTTCTTTTTCTTTACTGGAGCTCCATGCTTCAGTCCAAAACCAAGTGCCCATCGCGATAAAATCTCTTTCACTGAGAAAAATTAATGTCATCCAAACGAATAATTAAGGTGCGTTTCACCATTTTCAAGAACAATCGTGCTTCACTGGAAGCAATCGGGCATCCAAAGGAAGCCTAAGAGTGCTCTAACCCACACAACCAAGGTTCTCAACGGAGAACATCCATTTGACCCACATGGAATTGTCAAGCTAAGGCAATATAACCAATCTTTAAATATTCATATAACCTGTACGTGCACTAATAATCCTTATTGGCTTGTGTCGAAACCATTTTTTGTTTTGGAAAACGAGGATCGACTTAAAAATGAAACACAGAGTCGCCACCAATCATTTTTATTTAGGTGTGATCGGATCACCTATAGAACGATTTATTTTATTAAAATATTGATTTTGGTTTACGAAATTCAAAAGAACGGGTTCGAAAATTGGTTACGTGCAAGGAAGGATTAACACCCTCGCAATGCTCAAAATTGGTACCAAATTGATTAATTGATGTCCCAGTGTAGAAAATTTTAAAAAATTTTAAATTATGATTTCTTTTAAAACATTTGAATATACTCGAGTTGAATATTAAGATTTTATTGTTCCGAAGGAATAAAATATCACATCTAGCACGTTAGGATATGACAATTTAAATCCTCGAATTCAAGATCATCTTATAATTCCCAAAACTCATGCATTGAAATTTTAAAAGGATATTTGATTATTTCGTCAAACAGTAAATTGATACCCAACACGTTAGGGAACGATTTATCGAATTTTCAAATATGAAATATTGCCATGTTTTTAATTTAAGAAAACATGGACGAAATTTCGAAGGGATATTTAGTTATTTGGTCAAACGGAAAATCGAAACCCAGCACGTTATGGCACGATTTCTCAAATTTCCAAACACTAAATATTACATTGTTTTGAGAAGTTTTTAAATAAGCAATTATGAAACCAAATCCCAAAATGCATTTATTTAATTTGTTCGGGATAAAAATGAAGCATCTATTAAAAGTTTAAAATAAAATAAATAAAAAAAGAATAAAAATAAAAATATGATAAATAATAAAACAAAAAAAGCAAATTAATTTTTAAAAAATGAGTAAATGAACGTTTAAAAATAATAATAATGATAATAGTAGTAAAATAAAGTACTAATAATAATAGAAACATTAGGTAATAATAATGCAGTAATAATAATAAACAAATAATAGTGAAAATACAAAAATAAAATAAACTAAACTAAAATAAAAGTAAAAATAGATAAATAATAGTAATAACAATAATAGAAGCATAATTAAAATAAAGAAAGAAAATAAAATAAAAAACAATACATGAGGATAAAAATAAAATAAGCGAATAAATAAAATGAACAATGCAAATAGTAAAATAAGTAAATAAACAAAATGAATAAAGTAAAAGAATAGTAAATAATCAAGCAATTAAATAAATGAATGAACGCAATAAAAAAATAAAAGGGGGCTTAATTGATATTAAAAGAAAGTTAAAAGGTATAACTTGAAAATAAAAAGGTTGCAAAGGACTAAAGTGTAGCTGAAACTGGCGAGGACCATATGGAAAAATATCCCTGTCCTTCAAAACGCATCGCATTAATAAGGACTATATTGACATCAAAACAAAATCTGCGGAAAAATTCGAAAGAAAAAGGAAAACTAAAATAGGGACCCAATTGAAAATCTCCTCAAAAGCGGAAGGACTGAGGGCGCAAATAGACCCTAAGTCCAAAAACACGTGGATCCTAGGCGGTTCGGGTCGGGTCGGTCCGACCCAGCTCAAAACGGCATCATTTCTGCATTGAAAGGTCTGAGTGAAACGGCGTCGTTCCACAGACCCTATTTAAAGCCAATTTTTTTTTTTTAAAACAAACATTTCAAACAGTTTTAAAAAAACTGAGGGATTTCTTTTTTTCTCTGCAAAAATGGGGGTTCATACTCCGGCTTAGGGCTCAGCCGTATCCCCGCTGTAGCTCCGTCGTTCGGCGGCCGGGGATACGAAAGATCATTTTTTATCCCTTTTCAGTCCCCCTTTTTTAACAAAAAGGAGAAAAAAGAAAGATTTTTAGGTTCGTTTTAGTTTCGAAATAGCAAAAAATATATGCAAAAATACCCTCTGTTACCCCTCGAATCCTCATCAGAACCCGAATGGGTTCTTGGGTATTCGGGTATCTGCAACTCTCGACTGAGGGGCAGACGAATCGACGAAGCCTCGACGGAGAAGAAGGTGAATCGGTAGGTAATGTTTTATTATTATTATTTATTATTTATTCCGAAAAGAAAAGGAAAATAGAGAAAAGAGCACATTTTTGTTTACAATTGTATTTTTGTATTCGAAAATCTTTGAATAATCGTCTGTAAATACATTAGTGTTTGTAGCTGGGCTTATATAGTCGAATAAAAAATACATTATAATCTTATTTTGCTACTGTTTTTATCCATGTTCGCTTTTGCGCTGTCGTCGGCTATTCTGGCTTCTATTTTTTCTTTATTTGCAGGTCTTTTGGAGAGTCAACGAAGGCCTGTGTGTCCATTTTGGTGCAAGGCGCAGGCGGAGGAAGGTCAGACCTTAGGACGAGGCTTGCTGACTCAGCACGGATGGAAGGGAGGATGCGGCGCGCCAGGAAAAAAAGGGGAACTAGGGTTCCTGCTTCAAAAACAAAATTTGGGCCATTGGGCCGTTTGTAGATTGGGCTTTTTGGGTCTGAGTGAAATTAGGGTTTTGTAAAAAAACTGTAAAGGACTATAAAAATTTTATTTGGTCTGGTATTTGGTTTAGTTTGGGCCCGGGTAAAATTTGGGTCTTACAGCATGTCAACCGTATCCTTACATTTCACTAAATCTACTAGGGCACTTTACAATTATAATTAACATATCTTTATCAATGCCATTAACACATACATATACACACATAATGGCACTTTGAGTGATTTCACATACTTATAATCAAATCCATATTAATAAAAGGCCTTGCAAGTAGACTTGATCATGGGTCAGGCCAATACAAAATTTTAGGCTTGTTATATAGGCTCGGGCTTGACTTGGTCCAAAAAATGGGCCTAAAATTTTGCATCAAGCTCAGACCAAATAAAAAATGCTAAACTCGAGCCCGACCCAACCCACCCATATTAAATTTTTTATATAAAAAAATTTAAAAATATAAAACATTAAATATACTAACAATATTAAAATAAATGTTTCCTAACAAATTGAAAATACATTAAAAAAGACTATATACTTAAATAACACTAAGATAGTTACAACTTAGCAAGCAAATGCCTCTAAAATAGTAGTAAAATTAATAATAAAACAAGAATTGTACAAAATCCAAATAATAACAATGAAAAAGTATCAATATAATAGCAAAATGACAATAAAACAACATCAATATGGGAACAAACAATAGCAAACAATAGTAAATAACAATAAATTTTTTTAAGCAAATTCGAGTCGAGCCAAAAAATCTTACTCGAGGCCTGACTAAAAAACGGGCCTTATTTTTTTGTCCAACCCCATTGCTTGGGAAAATATTTTTGCCCAAACCCTCCCACTCTTCAAGCGGGCCTTTGGGCATAGGTGGGTGGCCCGACCCATAATTAGGTATACTTACAGGCATGTTCATTTTTCGAATGAAGGCACCATAGGTGCCTTACATTTACAAACGCATTTCCACATTTCTTTAGGCCTTATGCATATGTCCATTTCTTTTAATAGTTTCAATTTGTGTAGAGTTATATTTTTATTATTCTTTACCTTTCAAAACAAAAATTTTCTATTTGAGTAGTAGTCACTAAATTATTTATTTCTCAATAAAAAAAAATTCAAAACCAAGATCCGTTTGATGTTCTTGAAACTAGACTCTTGAACTTTCAATTAAAAAAATTTCCAAAATTTTTACTCTTGTACACACATGCTAGAAAATTTTTAAAGTAGGGACAAAGTTGTTGCCAAACAACTCTAACCTCTTTTCGCTTAAAAATATTTTAATTCTAAAATATAATTTGGATGAATTCACCGTTAATTTTTATACATATAAGGCTAATTGTCTAATTCATTTTATACAATTACTAACAAATTTCCAAAGTCGAAAAAGGGGATCACTACACCAAAACAGACTTTTAGCGGCGTTTTTAGTGGCGTTTTAAAGAAAAACGCCGTAAATATTATACATTAGCGGCGTTTGAAGGAAAACGCCACAAAAAAAGAGCAATAGCGGCTTTTATTAACAAAACGCCGCTAAAAAGGACATATAGCAACGTTTATTTGTAAAACGCCGCTAAAGGTCTGAGCATTAGCGGCGCTTTTGGAAAAACGTCGCTAAAAGTCTGAGCATTAGCGGCGCTTTTGGGAAAACTCCGTTAAAAGTATGAGCATTAGCTACGCTTTTGGGAAAACGCCGCAAATAATTTTAAAGTTTTTTTGGGTATATATGATTAACTGTTAAGGGTTTCATGGGTTAAGAGTTAAGGTTAATGGGTTTAAGGGTTAATGGTTAAGGGTTAGGGGTTAGGGATTTATGTTTTATGATTTAGGGTTTATGGGATAGAGGATAGGAGTTTAGGGTTTAGATTAATTAGTCTCTTTTAATTTATATATTAAATAATTTCTTACATAATTGTAAAAAAGATATATTAATTTTAAAATATTAAATCAATTATCATTATAGTTTAGGGTTTATGGTTTAGCATATATAATTTAGGGTGTAAGGTTTAGAAGTTACTATTTTAAATGTTTAGGGATTATGGTTTATAGTTTGTGGTTTAAAGTTTAGGGTTTCATGGGTTAAGAGTTAGGGTTAATGGGTTTAAGGGTTAATGGTTAAGGGTTAGGGATTAGGGGTTTATGTTGTATGATTTAGGGTTTATGAGATATAGGATAGGGGTTTAGGATTTAGATTAATTAGTCTCTATTAATTTATATATTACATAATTTCTTATATAATTGTAAAAGAGATAATATTAATTTTAATATATTAAAATTATGATTTTAGTTTAAATTATTTAAGAGATAAATAAATAAACTTTACATATATTAAATGGTTTAGGATTTAAGGTTTACTTGAGATTTGTTAAATGATGAAATTTTTTAAAAAAATTCAAAAAATAAAGAAAAAGTAAAAATCAAAAAATAAAAAGTTTATAAAATTAAAAAAATGAAATACATGTAAATTGTCATATAAGTTATGTTTAAAACTTAAAAAGTTTTAGTCATTATTTCCGTTTAAAAAATTTGAGGTGAACTGTTTTTTTTTAAATAATAATTTAATTTAAGGTAATTCACATGACATGATACTATTTTTTATATGTTAATTTAAGAATTATAAAAATTTTTAAAAAAATTTAAAAATAAAAAATTAAAAATTAAAACTTAAAATTTTAAATTTTAATATTTTAGTCCATATTTCAATTAAAAAATTTAATATTCAAAATTTTTAAAAAATAAAAATTCCAAAAAAATATAATCTCAGTACAAAAGTTTTGAAAGAAAAAAATAGAAAAAAAAATTAAAATTAGACAATAGTGGCGTTTTTTTTAAAAACGCCGCAAAAGTTTAAGCTATAGTGGCGTTTTTAGCAAAAACGCCACAAAAACTTTCCATTGAAACAACACCGTTTCACCCCTCCCCTAAATCCCCAGTAAAGGTCAAATAAAATAAAAACCTAGCTTTCGTGTCACCGTTTAGGATATTTCCCTCCTTCAATTTCCCGATTCCAACAAGTGATTTCAAAAAACCCTAACCCTATCTCCAGTTTCAACCAAGTCTTGAGTTCGTTTCGCTTTTCTTATCCTAGATCATTGCTAATTCTCTCTTTTCTTAATCTGTAAGTTTCTCTCTTCAAATCTTTTTATTTTTTATTGAATCCATCGCATATCATCTGCAATTCGGTTTCTGTACTGTTTGTTTGTTGAAATTTTCTTTTCCCAGTTATTTTTCCTGATTTAGATGGAAGATTCTTTTGCTGCGTTTGAAGAAATCCCAAAAATCTCCTACAGCAACTAGGGCATAGGCTTGCATGAAGCTAAATAATATTTCAAAACTGGAATTTTATCTTTTTCCTCTAACTCTTGAGCAGAAAATAATTTTTATTTATTTATTTATTAAAGAAGACTCAACTAGTGTTTGCATGTGAAAGTTTATAGTAGTATTTTATTGATGTCGATGTTGAAAAAATTAATGGAATGAGTAAAGTAGTAGTTATTAACTGAGGCTCTTAGTAGTCTTTACCTGGTTACTATTCCATGCATATGTCATAATCTTCCTTTTCATCTTTTATTCTTTAGCATGTTTTATTATTTTGTAATCCTCCCTTTACATCTTTGCTACTTTTAACATGTTTGTTATATTCTGCATCTTGATCTTGTGTTTTGTGAATGTTGATGCTAGGATTTGATGGTTATTTCCATGAGCTTGTATTGGTGTTGATAAGTTCTTGCTTCTCTCAGCTTGTGCGCTTTGTTAATCGTGACTCTTTGGGATTGGCAAATGACTTTCTTTCTTTGGGATTTATTCCTGAAGGAGTTGATATACAATCTGTGGCTGATGCATTGCAGACATCTTTTGGGAAGGGTACACGATAATCTTAGGACTTTCAGGTTTTTGCTTGTAGTCTCCTTACCTTGTTATTCAGATCCGTTTCCTGGCAAGTAGGTATAATAAGCACTTAAAAATGCCACTCTGTTGTAGATTTTGTAGTTCTACAAGTTTCTCTATTGTTGTTATTATTATAATAAGTAAAATGGTTCTCGATTTCTTTTCTTAAGTAAAATGATGAAACTTGACAATTGTGGGGAAATATTTGCATCAAAGATTGTAAGCAGCTGCTGGAACATATTACTTTGTTGTGTTGCATAATTATAGCAAGTATCCATTTGCACTGCCTTAAGATGTGTATTTGGCTTCATGCCTTTAATGATTGGGGTTCATCTTGTGCCAGATAGCAGCAACATCAGAACAGTCATCTGAATTGTCTGAGGAGCCTCTTAAGTCTGAAGAAAAAGGTTCGCATCCCTTGGGATGGAAGTCATTTGATATGCATGCTGTTGTTGCTGCCACCGAAGATCTCCTACTTTTTATTCTATCTGAGAAGGGTCAAATAGTGCATATTTGTTTATGTATGTATTATGCATTGACATGTATATTGGAAATTGACATCTAATAGCCATTTTAATTTTTGGGAATGGAGTTGTGGCGTTTTTATAATATTTTATTATTTTTTATTTTTTAGGACCTTTAGCGGCGTTTTCTATAAAAGCGCCGCTAAAAGTCATGATCTTTAGCGGCATTTTTTAAAATAAACGCCGTAAATTTTAGCGGCGCTTCCAATAGCAGCGTTTTTTGCGGCGCTTGTAAAAGCGCTGCAAATAGTTTTAGCGGCGCTTAAGCGCCGCTAAAGGCCAAAAAAAGGCCGCAAAAAGTCTGTTTTCCTGTAGTGGATGCTACCAATAGTTTCAACCTTCCCTCTCTTAAACATATTTATCTCTTATTATATAATTCTAATTAAAGTTCCGTTTGTTCCAATAAAAACTAGACTCGTAAGCTTTCAAACCATATGTGGCTCAACTTCTAATTCAATTTCTACCATTTTTAACGAATTTTCAAAGACACACTACTGCTTTTGTGCCAAAACTGTTTTAGTGTAAATGTTAATAGCCAAATAATTCAAGTGCCATATTAAACGCATTCACCCAATTATAACACATTTAATATATATTCATATAACAAATATCATATTTATTACACTATTTTCATATTAACAACTTAAATTCATTATTTTCCTAAGCATTTTAGTATAGAAAAAGTAAGAGTATCCAAGGGTACTTACCTTAATGGATGCTCTAAAACATTTAATCATTACTTCCATAAGCTCTAATTCATCCTCAATCAAGCTTGTAAACTCCATTTTTATCATTTCTTTAGTCTCCATATTCAAAAATATAATCCAAAAATCAATATAAATTCCTTCTCATAACATTTCACAACAACGGTAAGTTTATGGAGGTGTAGGAAGTCATTTCTTACCTTATTGAAGCATTCTCACTGTAGCTTCAACTTCTCTCATTCAAGCTCCATAAACGTTAGGCTTCCATTGAAGAAATTGATGGAAGAATTGTGCTTATTAGATTATATCCATAAATATTTTAACAAAATCTTAAGGTGGAAGGCAAAGCTTTTAAGGGAAAATGGAGAAAAAGTGAGAAAAATGAAAAAGAAGAAGATGATCAACCATGGAGGTTGCTACCAACTAAAAATGAAGAGAACGAGGGTTGGTGGGGGGGGGGGACAGGTTCTTTTCTCTTATAAAAATACCAACAAATTAGCCCAAGGCCCATGTTAAACTATTCGAGTCTAATTTTGTCAAATTGTGGTATGATTCTTTAATACGAACTCCCAACAATTAAAAATAATTTTAAATATAAAAAATCATATTTAAATATTATTCTTATAATAAAAGTCTCGAGAATTTACCAAATTACCTTTCATGGCAAAATTACCATTTTGTCTATTTTTCGACTCTTTACATGATTTCTTCTTAATAATGGAAATTGTCAATCTCAAAATATGAATCCATGGATGATGATAATTGCCTCTTTTCTCTTTCTCTAGTTGAGTCCTTGAACTTTTTGATCTTTCTTATTTGGTCCCAAAAATGATTTTCACTATAGAAATTCATATTCCCATTTATTTTCATGTCAAATAGGCAATAAAAACTCTTATTTCCCTTTTTGGTTGACTTTATATTTTAGTCCTTAATTTTCAAAATTTATAATTTAGTCATTTCATCGCATTTTCACCTCCAAAATTATTTTCATTAAATCCCATTTCTTAAATCACTTTATCTTAATGAGAATTCTTTTATTTGACAAATTTTCAAATTTGTCAATAATTCACTATATTTGCTACCGGAATAGTGCCACATGTTAAACTAGAAATTTGTGATGTTATAGACAAAATGCAGTAAAAAAGGGATAAAAATGAGATGTACTATACTTGATGTGCATCATGAGAACCTCAAGCTCTTGAACCATATGCACAACAAACTGTTGGAAAATGTGCCTATATTGTAGTAAATATGTAACTGTTTTCTATATATTTGAACGATGAATAAATAGATAAAGTTAATTTCACATTTCACTATTATATCTTTTGTATTTTTGTCTGCCATATTTTGCATACATGGCGAAACTGTGACAAGCAAATATTAGATCATTGATTGTCTAAGTTCAAATTGATGATAAGTGGCATTGTAAGAATATTTACATTGTGAGAAAGTCAACTTACTTCAGTAGATAATCTAAATGAGTTCGTAATCCCGTAAAATAATCAAAGTGAGCATTTGATTCAAATACTTAGAAGGATTATTATGTTGTCTAGAATTCCAATTAAAAAGATGGCTAATCTTGGCTATAGGTGCAGTTAACTCCACGGGTAGAGACATAGATATACTTATTGGAAGAATGATACATTGGGTTGGACCTAAGTTGAATTAGTTCTAAATCTGTTTGTGAATTGATTCACTTGTGACGTTCATTGTGTGACTTATCTAAATCCTGAGTTAGTCATTGACCATGTGTATGTAACTCATGCGCTTTGATATAAGTGGAGGCTTATGCTCTAAAGATGATTGAGTCGATAACCGGTATGTTTGGTATATGACTTGTGTTTGACATTACTTTACTAGCAATAACAGAATTCATAGCTCGATTAAAGAGTTAACGATATCCTATCGTTGACATTGTGTGGATTGATACATATGGAATGTGTCCACGAGTTTTTTGTTCTCGAAAGAGCAATTTATCACAATCATTAGTTGAAAGTGATCATATTAATCATTAACAAGACACAATGGTGACAATGAGATAAAATAGGATTGTATTGAGTGAACAAATTTGAGTTAAAGGAATCAAGGATATCATATGAAGGTAACACACATATGATACGGTCATTGGACAAAGTAGTTGGATGAATTGTTTTCGTAAAGCGTATATAATAAGGATTTTTCCATCATGATACTTTTTGTGGATTGACTCCATGATTAAGTAAATTGCAAATTATCAGAACGATGCTTCTGGACATAATTGCAATTACTCGAGCTTAATTGTATATGTCTGATTAGCCCCTCCATTAGCTCAACAAAAGCTCGATTGGACTAAATTTGAATCAGAAGAAATTATACGACTTTGGAAATAATTTAATTGAGTCGATTTATTCGATTGAGAATTAAATTAGGCGATCATGAGAATTTGGTCAACTAGATAATTTGATTGAATAATTTTCTTGAAAAAATTAATTTAAAAAATCTCAGTGATTTTTTAAGAAAAGTAATTTTTATCAAGTACAATTAAATTAATCAAATAAATTAAAATAAATATTATTTTTTTGAAAATTGGACCCAAAATAAAAAAAAAATTGGAGTCAAGAACAAAAAACCAAGACCAAGACCAAAAATTGGTTGAACCGGCCTTGATGTATGAAACTGGGCCAACAGTTCAACTGGTGGCTAGACCAAATTGGTCAGAGCAGCCAAACTAGTTGCCGCACCAGCCAAGCATGTGAATGCCTAGTTTGTAACAACTCGTTTTCTAGTGGTGTCAAAAATAGTGGTTTCGGGACCACAATTCTGACATGAAAGTCCATAAATATTAATCATTTAATATTTACAAGTCAAATATAATATTATATTGAATTTTAATTTAATAAATTTTGCTAATTGAACAAATAGTTAAGTACAAGTGGTTTGTCCCTAAAGTTTAGTGGTTTTGAAAAATGAGGTATCAGGATCTCTTTTCTGTAAACTGAACCCGTATATATTTTTATTGAATATGTACGGAGTGTTTATATTCGTGTATTGAAATTTGGTTAAGAAATTTTGATGTTTGGATAGTTAATTAAGGAAAAAGGACTAAATCATAAAAGTTATAAAAGTTAATCGATCTAAATTTAAAAGGATTAATTGAGTGCAAAATTATAATTGAAAGGATCCTTATGGCAATTTAGCCATAGTCAAGATAGTGGACGGTAGATATATGTATTTTAGATTAAATTATGTTTAATTAATGACATTTTGGTAATTAAATAAAAAAAAGCTAAGATAAAATATTAAAACAACTATCATCTTCTTTATTTTCTTGGTGTAGAAACCAAAAATTCAATGCTAAACTTGGGGAGCTTTCAATCAAGTCTTTTTGGTGTGCATGGCATGTATTCTTTCACCCATTTTTAATGATTTTTATGTTTTTGATATCGTTGTAAGTAGGTTCAACTAACTCGTATCTCCGTTTTTAAAATTGTTAAAGTTTGTTAAAATTAAAATTGATGATTTTTGGATGTTCTTGATTTTAAATGGAAGATTTTGAAGCTTGGAAATGTTTTAGGACTATTTTGTTAAGTGATTTTGTATAGTTTTTAAGTTTAAGGATTAAACTGAAAGTAAATAAATTTTGATAGGGTGTTCTTGAGAAATTTTAGAATTTGAGGGTTGTACAGATATGGTTAAAAATTTAGCAACTTGGGTTTTTGAGTTAATTGTGAAAATAAGACTGATTTGATTATATTAGAGACTAAATTAAATAAATATTAAAATGAGGGCAATTGTGTAAAAATTTCATCTAAGAAGTTATATGCTTTAAATTATATTGTTTTAAAATAATTGGGGCTGATAATTGAAATAAAATATCATATAGATCAAGAACCTATAAAAAATTGTGGAAAAGGAAAGTCGTTGAATAGTCACTGAATTTTACTCTCTCTGTAGTTTAGCCTGATAAGTTCATATTGTTAAATTTAGTATAATTTGCAATATTTTATTGACTTGTGAATTATGATTTTTGAATAATTATATATATAATGAAAGAATCATAAAGATGATTCAAGGTGAGAAAATGAATTAAATTGTAATATGTTATACGATTACCTTTATCGAGCCTGAATGAATTTAGGATATGATACAATTGACCTGCCAATAGGTTATATTGTTCGTGGTACGAGTTTGGCTTGTGAAGAGATGGTGATTATTGATTTGTTGCTGTCTATTGAATATACCGAAGTCCAACATTTATTGCGGACTATTGTGTTATATTTATAATGATTCTGGCGTGTTACTTAGGGTGGATGTAAAGCCTATGGGCTTGGCACTTAGCGCCCAGGTGTATTTTGGAGGGATGTTAGCCTTCGAGCTAGGCACTTAGTCCCAGGTGTGTTCTTAATTGGTTTGGCTTGTTTGAGCGTTCTAGTCTGCTCTAGGTGGTTAATCGCGTATCCAAATGTGTTTATATCGTTCATCGGGCTGAAAATTTTAATGGTTAAATGACATGATATTAACATGTATTTGATTTTCAGTTATGATCCTTCAATGGTGAATTATATATGTATTCATGGTTTCTGATATTATATTGTGATGAGTAATTACGAAACTCACCTGTTGAATTATTGTGGTTGACAAGGTTAATATCAGTTAATGATTTTGTTAATTATTAAATTGTGGTTATGTGGTCAGTTTTAATGTTTCAACCTGTGAACTTACTAAGCTCATAAAAGCTTACTCAAGTCGTTTTTCTGTTTTCTTGTAGATATCATTTTGTAGAATCGGACGATCGGATGAACTTGAAGATCACATTATCCAGGTATCTTTCGGTAGTTTTTGATTTGTTTACTTTTGGGTTATATGGCATGTAATAGGTATGTTTGTATATGTTTGGATACTTATTTCATATGTTACACTCTTAGCTTGGTGTAAAGTTGTTTGAACTTGCTTGTGTATGTGGCTTTGGCTTTGGTATGTATATGTTCTTGTAAATTTGTTTTAGTCACTTGGTTTAAGCCTCTTGGAAATGTTTGAATCATGGTATGGATGAATAAGAAAAAGTGGTAAGTTTGGCATGAGTTTTATGTATGAACTTATGAACTTGAATGCAAATTAGTTTGGTGTGATATGCGAATTGAGATTGATAATTGAATTGTGGTGTCAATGAGGACACATTGGTTAGGCACTTAGGTTGAATGTTTTGACATGTTTTAGGCTTGATTGAATGTGTTTTTAAAGTATGAAAATGGTTGATTTTGATTTGGCTTGGTACCTAAGTGTTGGATGAAAGTTTGCCTTGTTTTGGAAGCTTTTTAAGGTACACACGGCCGTGTATCACACACAGCCCAGCCACATGGTTGTGTGCGTTATTAGTTTTAGGTGTAGGATTTTTCACACGATCACAGTTAGTTACAGGGTTTGAGCACATGGGCATGTAGAATAGCCACACGAGCTGGCTTCTTTCACACAGCCGTGTGACCCCTATTTCCAAAAATTTTCAAAATTTTCATGTTTTTCTATTTTGATTCAAATTTATCCCTGGTTGTTTCAAAACTATTTTTAGGGCTCCTTAAACTCGATTTTAGGCTTGTAAATATATTTATGCTATGAATAATATTTAGTTTTAATTATTAATATTTAAATTAATATTTGAATGGTTTAATGATGTTAAATGTATCAATATGTGTCGTAATACTTTGTAACCCTAATCTAATGAGAGAGGAGAGTTCGGGGTGTTACATAGTTGATGGTGCCATAACCATGGCAACAAGTTGTTTGAACAACCTACTAGGGGTCTCGGCTAACCCTATCAGCATCACCAGGCCAAACGTGTGAATGCGTAGTTGAGGGATGTTGTACCTCGTGTGGTTAGTCGTAAGATCGATCGATCTGGGTAGGCACCTATCGATCGTTCCAACCACCATTTCAGCAACAAATAACCTCATGATGCTTTTCCACACTAGACAAGAGGAAGGGGAAAGCTTGTGAGAGTACGTCTAGCAATTCAATGCCCATACCTTATACGATTGGACTCTACAAGGAAATAATGAGTCACTTAGGACCCTTCTACATAAAGAAATGCCCTCTCTAGGAAGAAGTAAATAAGTAAAAACTAAGTGTCAAGCCCAAAACTTTGCTTTAGTATTGTAAAGACCCGAAAGTTAATGGTGTTAGGAATAGTGGTTTCGAAACCCTATTCTCCGATGGTCGAGTCCGTAAATATTATTAAATAATATTTATGAGATAGATATAGCGTTATTGTGAATTTTGATTTTATAAATTTTATTAATTGGTCAGTTAATCAAGGTACAAGTGGTTTGTATTGAAAGTTAGTGGTTTTGGAAAATGAGGTATCGGGACATTGTTTTCATAAATCGAGCTCGTAATTTTTTAATAAAAATATCTAAAGAGTTGTTTTATAAGTGAATTGAATTTTGGACAGGTAATTTTAATGAATTAGTGTTTAATTAAGGTACAATGACTAAATTGTAATAGTTGTAAAAGTTCAATTTCTGGAGAATCTTTAATTAAATCTTGTAGATGGGACTTAAGTGGTAAATATACCACTTAGATCATTAGTGGATGGTAGCTTGGTTGAAATAATGGAAATATGTAAGGAATTATTTAATAAAATATTAAATAAAAAAATAAAACAAAATAAATTAAAATGTAATTAAACAAGTTAGTGGAGAAATAAGCACATTTTCATCATCTCTTTCATGCAAATCGTGAGAAGAAAAGAGAGAAGGGAGAACGCACGACCATAAGGGTTTTTGAGTTTTGAAGTTCAATTGGTTAGTCAATTTAGTCCATTTTCTTAAAATTTTTATGTTTTTAGAATCCCAAGAACTTAAGTTAGTTGACCTAAGTTGTATTTCTTGTTGTTGTTAAAGTTTTTAGATGTTACCATTGTTGAGTAATTGAAATTTTAGGGACCAATTTGATAGATTTTATGTTTAGTATTGAAAAAAGACTAAATTGTATGGCCAATTAATGATTTTTTGCAATAGAGATTAAATTGTAAAAAATTGAATTTTTTTGGAAAAAATGAAAATTAGGAAGTTAAATTAGGCCTAGAGTGAAATCGGCATAAAATTTGGAGGTTTAATTTGAAAGTTATGTTAGCCTCAGTTTTAGGGACTAAATTGGAAAATGAAAAAGTTACATAAAGCAATTGAACGTGAAAATGATTGTGTATTGATGATTTGGCGTATTTATGTTAATCCGTAGCTAACGTCAGCTCGGATTCCTTAAAACGAAAAGGAAAAGATAAAGTCATCAACAAATAGCTTGGAGTTTATGGTTTGTATTTTTATAATCCAAACCTTTTCAGTTGTTGCATTCACAAATTGCGCTATATGTTAATAACATAAGGTAAGTTGGAAATGACAGGATGAGCTGAATTGAACTGATTCAAATTAGTTGTTTGTGATAAGGACTAAATTGAATAGATTTAAAAATATGATATAGTAATATAATTATGCAATTGAGTTAAATTAGTGATGAATTATGTTGTCACATATGCGATTTAATAATTGGTTGATGAAATTATATTGTAGAACTGAGAATTTGGGTATAATGAAATTGAATATAAGGTAGATAGTTGATATTAATTTATAACCTCGGTTTAAGATGTAATAGCCCAAATTTGGGTCTAGTCGGAACAGTGGTTTCGGAACCACAAGTCCGACGAGGAAACTTTTATCTTAATTATATTTTTATGGTCTATAATTTTATGGAAAATTTTCGTAAAAATTTCGTTGGAAAAATTTTAACGTTTGGGCACTTAATTTAGTCAAAAGGACTAAATTGTAAAAAGTGCAAAAGTTGAGTTCTATTTGTTAGAGGTGTTAAATTTATGTGTTTTTCAATTGGAAGTCCTTATGAGATAATTAACCCATTAATAAGTTAGTGGGAGATATTTGTTTGGTATTTTTGAAATTTGGTTGAAATAAAAAGGGTAATTTTGTAATTAAGCTAAAATGGCCTAATAAGACAAAATGATAAAAGCTATCATCTTTTTTTTTCTTCTTTCTTCTTCTTCAATCGATTGTAAAAACCAAAAATGGCAGCCATGGATGAGCTCCATTCGGCCAAGCTTCTATGGCTTATATAGGTACGGTTCTTGTCCCATTTTTAATGATTTTCGTATTTTTGAGATCCTCGAAGCTTAATTTGTCTATTTCTACCATTAATTTGAAGTGTAATCAAAGTTCAAAAACTATACCTATGCTAGATAAGCATGTATTTTGATATCTAATGGTAGAATATGAATGTTTGAGGATAGGAGAACGATGTTTGCTAAGTGATTTTCGGTGAAACGAGTAAAACGAGCTAACCGGTAAAAGTTGTTATTGTTCATAAGTATGTGTTATAGTAAGAATTTGAAGTAATGTTCAGCATGTCATAAAACATAAGAAAAAGGAATAAAGTTTAATTTACGAGCCTAGGTGTAAAAGTGTAATTTTTGAAAACTTAGGGGAAAAATTATAAATTTGCCATAATTTGATATGTGAATTGAATTGATTAGTGTGTTGATAAAATGTGTTAAATGAGTGTTATTTGACATGTTAGATCAAGAAATTATGAAATTTGGACTAAGATCGGGGATGAACAAAGTTGTGGGCTAAGTCGGGAAAATTAGCCGTTTCGGCATTCGAGGTAAGTTGGTGTGTTAATAATAATGCAATAATGTTTTAATTTATATTTGAAAGCTAAATTAGTGAATTAATGGAAATACGTTGAATTAAATGTTTAATGTGCCAAGTTTATAAATTGATTTAAAATACGTCTATGGTATATGGAAGTGCATTGAAATATTGTACTTAAATGTGACTTCTATGATTGTGAATGTTATGAGTAATTGTGAATTAGTGTTATCATAAGACAAGTGATTAAGTGAATATTGACTAAGTGTTAACAAGTGTGAAAAAGTCCCGATTGAACCTTAGCAAACGATTAGAATACAAGTGACATATCACTAGGAATTTCAGTGTTTTCAGTGTGAAAGTGTTCCCCGGGTGCTGGTTCATTATGTTATATCTGTGGCTGGGTGATCTTGCATGTGTTGTAGACACCTGATGTAACATCCTGAATTTTTGGGCCTATGCGTTTAATGGGTGGATATGTTTAATGTGTTAATTTAAGTGTTAGGGGTCCAAATTGGGCTCAAGCTTAGGCAGAGGCCTTGATTAAAATTATCTGTTTAAGTATTATAGGGTTTAAAAGGTAGTATCTATGTTTAAAATACCAAAGTGGGCTTGTGGCCCAATCTTAGGAGGTGACGCCACACAAGGGAGTAAAGGGCCCAAATTTAAGTTTCATGGAGCCCAATTCTTTTAATTTAAGTTAGCTAAATTTTGGGCATTAGGATTAGGTGGAATGGATGGCAACAAGGCTAAAATTTAGGGGTTTTAATGTTTAAAATATATGGATAATAAATAGATAAAGGCTATTATTTAGGAATTTATTTTATGTGGATAATAAGCATATAAAGGCTAAAATTTAGGGATTTTAATGATTAAAATATGTGGATAATATGCTGATAAAGGAGGGAGGAGTTAGAGATAATTAAGTCTCTTTTAAATGAGCTAGTAGATTAAGATAAAGGAGAAAATATAGGATTTATCTGCAAGGTTAGGTAAGTGCCGAAATTTCTATAAATAGGGGGAATATTTCTTCAATTTCGGCATTTGGGTTTTTCTCTCATTCTTTTCTCTTTTTCTCTGAGTAAAAGCTGAAAACTCCTAAAGTTCCATCTTCCTCTTCATTCTCTGCAAAAGCCAAAATCTCTAAGCCAATTCCCTCATCTTCACTTTGATTCAAAAGCCGAAACTCTTTCCATTCTTTTTCTTCCTAGCCGAAATCTTCAAGTCTCTTCCTTGTTTTCTTTTCTTCTTCTCTTTTCCTGTCAGAAACCGAAACTCTTCACTCAAGTATTTTAAAAGCGAAAGACACATCAGCCTTCTCTTGTTCATACTTTTTCCGGGATTTTCCTAAAAGCTGAAATCCCTAGATCTCATCTCCTGTGATTGCCGAATTACTTCTGTGGTGCCTACTTGTGCCGAAATCTGAAGGGAACTTTAGTGGAGTCAATCGCATAGATCTCTGAGTTATAGATCGGTAGCACTCGAATCTTGTTACTTTCGAGATTTCAAGGTAAGAAGATCTATTAGTTTCAATGTGTAAATTCAGGATTTACTAACCCTTGGCCGAATATAGGAGAGGCCCTATTTTCACATCTTTTCGGCTTTTTGAGCAAAGTTGTAGATCGGTCTAGCAAGGGTATCGACATTAATCAGGTGTGTAACCTTGCTCACTGTTAGACTGTTTGCTAATATATATTCATATGTATAAATCTGCTATACTCTGCTAAATGCCGAAATCCCGGCATAACAAGTGAAAACCCTTGAAGGGTAAAGGCTGATCAACAAGTTAGTGACTTCTGTCCTATTTCAGTGATTATTCATGTTAAAAAGATATGCTTTGTATGACGATTTCATTGTATGCTTGGGGTTGGCAAATTGATGAAAAGGGGAAATGATCTGTTCTGGTGGCTTTTGCCATTTCAGCCTGGTGACTCTGTCACAAACTCTGTTTCTGATGGCTTTTTGTCATTTCAGCCTGGTGACTAACTCTATTTCTGGTGGCTTTTTGCCATTTCAGCCTGGTGACTCTGTCACAACTCTGACGATGAGTAGCACGACTGCCATCAATGGTGTGTAGCGGTGCGGGTTGATTGTAGAAATCCCCTATGGTGTGAACGGCTGGTACGGGAGGCGTGTAGCGGATGGAAACTTAGGATTTGGGTTGGGCTTGCATAATTTTTTTTTGTTATATATATATATTAAACTGTTATTCTGTTCTGTGGGGCTAAGGCCCAAATCTAATGGTTCATAAGGGTTGCACACTGAGTCTCGCGACTCAACCAATTTCTTAACATTTTCAGGTAGCACTTAGTGCATCGGACCGGGCTGGAGAGAAGCGCAAGGTGGCCATGCAAAAGAACTCTTGGATTTAACAAGAAGACTCCAGTTTATTATTTTATATTTTTATTTAATGGGTTTTAAATTTTATTGTAATAAGGCCATGGGCCACTAGACTATTATTTATGTTTTGGTTTTATGTTGGGCTTTTATTACTGGGCTTTTAAGTTTTATATTTTAAATTAAGTTAAGACATGTATGAAATTATAGTTTTTGTTTAAAATTCACCAAGGTAATTTATAACTTTATATTTTATATGAATTAATGAATTATTAAGTTTTCGGTATAAATGTTTAAACCTAGTAGTTGTTTTCCAAAATGCGACATGTTTTGTAAAATCCCTTAAGTGACATACCAGATCCGGTTGTAGCGTTTGGGCCGGGTTTGGGGTGTTACAAATTGGTATCAGAGCCTGGTTCAAAACTCAGCTCTGGGGGTTTTTGGGCTCAAAACGTTTTCTAAAGTTGGGTTTTTGAAACATGCATATTCATAAATAACACAGGTTTGTCAGCTCGGTATGGCCGTGGGGTAGGACACGACCACCGCACGGGCGTGTGATTTGGCCGTGGTGCATGAATAGAATGCTAGTGAATTACACATGGGGTCCAGACATAGGCGTGTGAGGACCACACGGTCTACTCACACGGTCGTGTAATATGTCACACGGGCGTGTGACCCTGTTTTGGTAAAAATTTTCTAAATGCCCGAAAAGTTCCGGTTTGGTCCCGAACCAACTTTAATGATTGTTTTGGGCCTTGTAAGCCCATAATAGGGACATAGAGTGTGACTATGAATGATTTTAATATAATTAAAATGTATGTATCGGAGAAGTGTATAAGATTGTTGTAATGCCTCGTACCCTGATCCGGTGACGATAGGGAAGGGGTGTTACATTTTAGTGGTATCAGAGCTATGGTTTAGTCGATTCTCGGGCTAACATAGCTAATGTGAGAGTCTAGTTATACATGCCACCAATATGTGATAGTGTGATGCCTTCCGACGCGATTGAGGACAATCTTATTAAAAGAGAAGTACTCTCCAACCGAGCTATATCCGACCATTTGATAGTGATACTGAAGTATTTGAATAAAGTGTAGCTATGATGAGTTAAACTCGGAAAAGTATGAATAAGAATTTGTAATGTGTATATGTGATAATGTGTGAAATGAAAGTTTATACAGTAATATGCTTTTTCATATTTTTCTGACCTTCACATACTATAACATGCTTGACTAAAATTGATTAGTGAATGTGATAAGTAAGTTATTCAAATTTCGTAGAATGTATGAATGAGTGCACTTGTTTGAATGAGATAATTGGAAATTTTATGTAAGGCAAATATGAATGATAAATTGTTCGAAGTGGGTAGTATAATTATAATGACATATGTTGATAATCTTAATTATGATATTGTATAAACCAAATAATTCTTGAGTCAATCTGATATTTCTCTAACTCTGTCCTTCACTTGTCAACCATCCTCAGTCTCTGACCATATTTATAGTTATTCTATAACAAATGTAACACCTCTTACCCCTATCCGTTGTCGGATCAGGGTACGAGGCATTACAGCAATCTTATACACTTTTTCGATACATACATTTTAATTATATATTAAAATCATTCATAGTCACACTCTATGTCCTTATTATGGGCTTACGAGGCCCAAAACAATCATTAAAGTTGGTTCGGGACCAAACTGGAACTTTTCGAACATTTAGAAAAATTTTACCAAAATAGGGTCACATGCCCATGTGACATATGACACGGCTGTGTGAGTAGACCGTGTGGTCCTCACACGTCCAAGTCTGGACCCTGTGTATAATTCACTAGCATTCTGTTTATGCACCACGGCCAAACCACACGCCCGTGCGGTGGCCGTGTCCTACCCCACGGCTGAGACACACGACCGTATCTCTAGCCCGTGTGGCATACATTAGGCTATTTTTCAAACCTTTTGTGTTCTTAACTCTTTGTACTAATATACAATATATCGATCTTTGTTGTACATTTAGCTAATTCTAACTTAGCCACATCAAGACATTTCTCCATGCATGCATAAAATAGGTTTGCTTACCTATAAGCATTATGAGCCACATCTCATGGCTCTATTCAACGAAGCAATATAAGCCTAAACATTTGGCTAATTCATAATAATACATACAACCAATAACTAAATCTCTATACATGCCATTCACTTGAAAATAATTAGGAATTGTCGTGATTCCAACTTGACAAATTGATAGTGTGATGATACCTCCAACGATCTCCAACCCCAAGCCAACCTGACAACACTAAGAGAAATGGGAAAACAGTGCAAGCTTTATAGCTTAGTAAGTTGGCATATTAATAATAATAAGCAATTTAATTAAAATAT
Organism: Gossypium australe; assembly: GCA_005393395.2. Classification (NCBI taxonomy): domain Eukaryota; kingdom Viridiplantae; phylum Streptophyta; class Magnoliopsida; order Malvales; family Malvaceae; genus Gossypium; species Gossypium australe. Next base: position 8,364,431 of record CM016620.1, read on the forward strand.
TAACTCATTTCTCAATAAATATGCTCAAGGAAATAGAATCAATATTCACATAGTTTCACATTTTTCTTAAGTTCAGCTTAGGCTATTTTTCTAAGTCATAGTCACTAATTTAATTTACTTCATAAGCTACCGAACTCAAAATTAAGTTCCGTAAATTTTCCCTGAAATTAGACTCATATACCTTCTTTCCATAAAATTTCCAGAATTTTTGGTTTGGCCAATCAATACCAGATTATTCTTAAAGTTTCCCTTATTTCACTGTTTGATGGTTTTGAACTATTTTAACAAAAACTAATTTATCTCATTGTACAAAATTCAAATAATGTTCTCGTTTATTCCAATAAAAAATAAACTCATTAAGGATTCTAAACATATAAAATATGCTCTATGATTATTTTTGTACAATTTGTAATAATTTTTCCAAGACAGAATAGGGGATCACGAAGTCATTCAGAACCAGTCTCACTAAAATTTAAATATCTCATAATTTCCACTTCTTTTGCTTACTCTATTTCTTTTATATGAAAATAGACTCAATGAGCTTTCAATTCCTATCTCCTCCACTTTCTAATTAAATTTCCACTATTTTCGGTGATTTTTCAAATGTACACAATTGTAGTTGTCCAGTACTGTTTTAATGCAAATTTCACTTTTTCATGATTTCCATGTATTCACTTTCATTTTTTTACACATATGCACTAAAACAACATATAACTTGGCACATGACTATCACTTGATCATATGCACATCTCACTCATTTGCATCCTTACTATTAATGCATCATAATCTAAGCATTTTATTCAACATATAAATCATACAATAACAATTTTGTACACATACATGTTCTACTTATTCATACGATTCTCTATTTAGTTTCATACCTGCACTTCACTTATGCAAACAATTTCATATTCACACTTACTCACACAATGTTCACTTTCACATTATTATCACATGATTAAATCCTTTTCACATTCAATCACTTTTCATTATATAAATTCAATACCCGTTGAACCATACGGAATACTAAAGGATACGCGGAATAAGGCACAGAGTGCCACACTGTAATGTAGCCGAAGCTACCACTGTAACACTGGGGTTACCCTCGGGCCTGCTCACACAAGCTGTCAGTTCAAGGTTAATATACAATGCTGCTCACACAAGCTGTCAGGTGTCTGCAACACATGCAAGATCACCCAGCTACTGATATAACATAATGAACCAGCACCCGGGGAACACTTTCACACTGAAAACACTGAAATTCCTAGTGACATGTCAGTTGTATCCTAATTGTTTCCTAAGGTTCAATTGGGAATTTTTCAGACTTGTTAACACTTAGTCAATATTCACTTAATTACTTGTCTCATGATAACACTAATTCACAATTACTCATAACATTCACAATCATAGAAGTCACATTTAAGTACAATATTTCAATGCACTTCCATGTACCATAGACATATTTTAAATCAATTTATAAACTTTATTCCTTTTTCTTATGCTTTATGACATGTTGATAATTTTTCCCTTCTATAGCAACTTCAAATTCTTACTATAACACGTACTTATGAACAATAACAACTTTTATCGATTAGCTCGTTTTACTCGTTTTCACCGAAAAGTACTTAGCAAACATCGTTCTCGTAACCTCAAACATTCATATTCTACCATTAGATATCAAAATACATGCTTATCTAGCATGGGTATATTTTTTAAACTTTGATTACACTTCAAATTAATGGTAGAAATAGACAAATTAAGCTTCGAGAATCTCAAAAATTACGAAAATCATTAAAAACGGGACAAAAACCGTACCTATATAAGCCATAGAAGCTTGGCCGAATGGAGCTCATCCATGGCTGCCATTTTTGGTTTTTACAATCGGTTGAAGAAGAAAGAAGGAAAAAAAAAGATGATAGCTTTTATCATTTTGTCTTATTAGGTCATTTTAGCTTAATTACAAAATTACCCTTTTTATTTCAACCAAATTTCAAAAATACCAAACAAATATCTCCCACTAACTTTTTAATGGGCTAATTATCTCATAAGGACTTCCAATTTAAAAACACATAACAATTTAACATATCTAACAAATAAAACTCAACTTTTGCACTTTTTACAATTTAGTCCTTTTGACTAAATTAAGTGCCCAAACGTTAAACAAATCCGACGAGAAAACTTTTATTTTAATTATATTTTTATGGTCTATAATTTTACGGAAAAATTTCGTTGGAAAAATTTTAACGTTTGGGCACGTAATTTAGTCAAAAAGGACTAAATTGTAAAAAGTGAAAAAGTTGAGTTCTATTTGTTAGAGGTGTTAAATTGTTATGTGTTTTTAAATTGGAAGTCCTTATGAGATAATTAGCCCATTAATAAGTTAGTGGGAGATATTTATTTGGTATTTTTGAAATTTGGTTGAAATAAAAAGGGTAATTTTGTAATTAATCTAAAATGGACTAATAAGACAAAATGATAAAAGCTATCATCTTTTTTTTCTTCTTCTTTCTTCTTCTTCAACCGGTTGTAAAAACCAAAAATGGCAGCCATGGATGAGCTCCATTCGGCCAAGCTTCTATGGCTTATATAGGTACGGTTTTTATCCCGTTTTTAATGATTTTCGTATTTTTTGAGGTCCTCGAAGCTTAATTTGTCTATTTCTACCATTAATTTGAAGTGTAATCAAAGTTTAAAAAATATACCCGTGCTAGATAAGCATGTATTTTGATATCTAATGGTAGAATATGAATGTTTGAGGTTAGGAGAACGATGTTTGCTAAGTGATTTTCGGTGAAAACGAGTAAAACGAGCTAATCAGTAAAAATTATTTTATTAGGCCATTTTAGCTTAATTACAAAATTATATTTTGATAGCTTTTATCATTTTGTCTTATTAGGCCATTTTAGCTTAATTACAAAATTACCCTTTTTATTTCAACCAAATTTCAAAAATACCAAACAAATATCTCCCACTAACTTATTAATGGGCTAATTTCTTATAAGGACTTCCAATTTAAAAACACATAACAATTTAACACCTCTAACAAATAGAACTCAACTTTTTCACTTTTTACAATTTAGTCCTTTTGACTAAATTAAGTGCCCAAACGTTAAAATTTTTCCAACGAAATTTTTCCGTAAAATTATAGACCATAAAAATATAATAAAAATAAAAGTTTCCTCGTCGGATTTGTGGTCCCGAAACCACTGTTCCGACTAGACCCAAATTTGGGCTATTACATAAGATATGTAAATAGATTGAATAATTAGGTGATGTTATAGGACTAGTATATTGTCATGTTAAAATGCATTATAACCTTTATAACATGTTTTATTGTTCGATTATAGAAATATCATTGAGTTATACTCAGCATACAGTTTGTTTTCTCGTGCGCAAGTGAGGTACAATTCGGTTTGTACGTTGACTCAGCATCCAACGACAATCTCAAACTCAAGTGTTGGTGATGCTATTAAGTTGGTTTTGGCATGTAACTAGGAAATCGTGTCTAAAATGTTGATTTTGTAGTTTGATGGCATTTTATATCTTGATGGTCTTGATTATTATGTTTATAAGTGTATATAAATATGTATATATGAAAAGGTAATGGTGTTTGGTGGATGACTTGTTAGATTGCTTGAATGGTATGTTTGAGCATATTCATTTTAGTTGAGTTTGAATTGTAAATTGAGGTGCCTTTGTGGGCATATTGGTTAGGCAATTAGGTTCGGTGATTTATGGTATGTTTTGACATGATTTAGTATGTTTGAAATGGGAAATTTCAGGTGCAAATGGTATGGCTTAGTGACCAAGCAATGGTAGGTGAAATAGTTTGATTATAAGGTTATTTTAGGTGCACACGACCTAGGATACGGCTGTGTGTCACACACTGTTACCCCACACGGCTGTGTGGCCTATTTAATTTTTGGTGCAGGTTTACACGGCTGAGCACACGATCTGCGACATGGTCGTGCGATCCTATTTTGAGTTGTACATGATCTGGCCACATGACTATGTTCTTGAGCCATAGGGGCTGAGCTTTGTCACACAGCCTGGCGACATTGCCATGTGACCCTAATTTCACATGACATCAGGTTGTTGCACGGTTTGTTCACACGGCCATGTGAGCCATCCGCACGACCTCGGCCATTTCACACGGGCAAGGAACAAGGTCGTGTGTCTCCCGTTTTTAGTTTTTTTTCTAACTTTTTCTTTTCGATTCAAATCGATCCCTGTTCTTTCTCGAATCATTTGTAAGTTTACGTTTACTTAATATTTATCTGAAATAGATTGAATAATGCATTTATACATGCTAGTTTGCTATTGATTAGTATTTAATTGAGATTTATATGAATTAAATTGTATGATTTTGATTGGTAATTTGTTTGTAACATATCATTACTTGGGTTCAACGACCGGATCGGGTAAGTGGTGTTACAAGTATCACCTTAACCTTCTCCAACCGTGAGACCTAGCAGCTATGTGCACCATTCATGGTGTAGATCATGCTCATTCTAGTGGCCCTCTACACTTTATTAAGTTCCTGACTAAGTTTGGTGTCAAGAGTCCACGAGTCACCAACTAAGTTGGGAAATTATTAAAATACTCTTACTTTTATTAGAACATTTTGGATCCTTCTCCATAAAGAAATATCCTCTCCAAGAAGAAGCAAATAAGTAAAAAATAAGGGTGGGTTTGGATGGGCGATGGGGTGCGGTGCATTTAGTTTTCTTTTTGTCTCACGCTACAGTATTGCTACAGTATCTAATCTCACCGCCACCATTGTTTTTACACTAATTGCAGGAAAACACACTACCTATCCAAACCTACCCTAAGTGTCAAGCCCAAAACTTTGCTTTAGTATCACCTTAACCTTCTCGAACCATTAATCCTAGCAGCTATCTACACCATTCATGGTGTGGATCGCGCTCATTCTAGTGGCCATCTACACTTCTATTAACTTTTTGACTAAGCTTAGTGTCAACAGTCAACTAATCACCAACTTAGTTGAAAATTTATTAAAATACTTTTACTTTTACAAAGTAAATATATATATATATATATATATATTAATCTGAAGGGGTTTTTATCTTATTATTTGTTAGTAAAATAATACTATGATAGGATATTTGGATTGGAACATGAGAATTCTAACATTTTTCTAACCATTTTAACCACCAAAGCTAATATTCAAGTTAATCTTAATATACATAAACTACTAAATAATGTATAAAAAATATATAAATATTTTTAAATTTAAAATAATAAATAATAAATATAGTATTTAAAAATTTTTATTTTTTCATAAGAAAATTATATCTTCTTTAATATTTTATTCAATTAAATCTTTTTTATCAATGATATAAAATTCTAACTAACAATGATATAAAAATCAAAATTTCTAAATTTATGCTTATTCTTTTTATTATTTAATCAACTCAAATGAAATTATTTTATAATATATTTAGTTCAGTTTATATTATTAAAAATAATATACATAACATACACATCTAAGGACATATAATATATCAACTATTATAGAAGAAAATTATGAATGTATAAATTAATTATTATACTACTATGAGGTTACAATGTGCATTTTTTTATGAACGATGTGCAATCTAAACTTTAAAACATGTTATTAGGGCTGAGCAAGAAGAATTGAGAATCGACTCGAACCAATGTATTTGGATGATTTATGAAATGTAGGTTTAAAAATCGCAATTACCCTAAACCAAATCGAATTCCATTTTTATTTCATAAATAATTAATATTTATATTTTATTATATAAAATTAAATATTTTATATTTAAATAGTTAAAATATTTTCAAAGTTCTTAAAAAATCATTATTATTTTTGAAATATTTATGAAAAAAACTTTGAAATTTTATCAAATAATATTCAAAAGTCATAAAACAAAGTTCATTTTCCAAAAAAAAAAGTTTGAAAATTCAAAACAAAAAATTAACATGAATATCGAGAATTGAACTAAGTTTATGATAGATTTGGTTCCAAAATTCCTAAAAATATGATCAAAACGAACCAATATCACCACCCCTACATGTAACTAACTTTATGATAGATTATAGTGTATACAATTAACATTATATAGTTAAGGTAGATTAGTAACAATGTCTAACCTTTTATGCAACTAAGTTAATATAATGTACATTGTTATATTAATGATCTTAAACGTATGTTCAAATCTTGTTATAATATTATTTTACTAAGAAAACACGAAAAGATAAAAACATCTTTAAATTAATATTTGTTAATTTGTAAAGTAACGATAGTTTAATAATTTCTCAATTAAGTTGGTGCTCAGTTTACTAGTTACTAACTCAATCAGGAGTTTAATATAATATTATAAGTATAGATATTAAATATTTGACTTGCTGGCTTCTGACAATAATATAATAAATAAAACTTATTTTAAAATTTAAATTTTAAAATCTAATTAATGAATAGTTTTTAATATGGAAATTCAAATACTATTAGTATTAAGTATTATTATAATTTATATAATTTTTAATGAAAATAAAAAAATAATTTTCTTTAAAGTTGGGCACGTAAAGCATAAGCCCAAAATAAACCCACATCAAATTTTTTTTTTAAAAAAAAACCCAAACTTCATTAAAAGAAAAAGAAAAATTAAAATTTCCCCAAGTATCTACCAAACTTTCACAACTTGAAAGCCTATGTCCTACTCAATAGTAGATGAGTCCATGGCCGATCAAGGCCTAGTTTTAAAAAATATATATTTCAAGTACAAACCCATTTTTTGTCGAGTCCGGCCCGCCCAAAAAATCATTGCACTATTTAAAAAAAAAAAAATAAAAAAATTATATTTTTAATTGATATTTTATATATTTTTATAATTTAATGCACACACCTATAATATCATCTCTAATCCTTCGCTTTCCTTTAAAAGTTAAATATTTATTTACTTTAATTTAGGGGGAAAGGTTTTATTATCTAACAAGTGGTTAGGTGCAATTACGAACTCCAAATATGAATAGTAAAACGGATATACATAATAAAAGAAAATGTTATAATTATAAAAAAATATTACGATTAATCTTTTCCTTTCTATTGTTTATCCAAAAAAAATTATTAAAATTACTTTAACTTTTCTTTCCTCTTTTACTTTTTTTTCTTCATTTTCTCCTTTTTTTAGTTCAAACATAGCCTTAGTGTTATAACAAATCTATTTACACATTAAAGGTATAATGATTTTTTGCCTTTTAATTTCACAAAAATGTTATTTTAGCCTTCTATTTATTTTTTTTATCTATTTTAGCCATTGCATTTATATTTTTGTCAAATAACCCAAAACTGGCTGGAAAAATTACTATTTGTTAACTTTGTTGACATGGCATACATGTGGATTGCATTGTAAATGACACATAAAGATTTAATTAATTTTTTAAAATTTAAAAATATTAAAAATATATTTTTGTATTTTTGAAATAGTTTTTGTAATTTTTTTGAATTTTTAAAAATTAATTAAATACTTATGTGTATTCTATGTGTATGCAATTCCAACAAATTTAACGAAAAATAATTTTTTCATCTAATTTGAGGCAATTTGACAAAAAATATAAATTTAAAAACTAAAACACACAGGAAAAACCAAATGAATAATATATTTTTTTAAACATAAAAATATGAATGTATGCAATTTCTTAAACATTAAAAAAAAATGGTAGTCGTGCATTATCTCAACATTAAAATGTAATTTTTTTTTTAACATTATCTGATGATTAATTGAGTCGTGTTAGTCACGTTTGCTTTTCAAACTTTATCTTGTAATTATAATTCACTGAAAAATAAAAATATAAACTATTTTTAAAAAGTGAAAGAAAAAATTGAAGTATTAATTAGCATTCTAATTTTAAATTAAATATTAATTTCTGTCAAAATCCAATCGAAAAATTAAAGATGTACCTAACTTCAACCCAATTTTTAATTTTTAAATAATTTTATCAAATAGAACAATAGTTTCTTTCTCAGAATAATAAAAAAAAATTATCTTATTCCTAAAAAAACATAAATAATTTGTAGAATAGAAAATCTTTAGGACATCCCCAAAGCAAGTTCAAGACTTTCCTTGTTTGGATGCCATTTAAGTTGTTATTGTTAAATAATTTTATCAAATAGAAGGATAATTTTTCTTTCTCAAAATAAAATATTTTTGTCTTATTTCTATAAATAGTCGATTGAGTTTTAACTTGATTGGTATCGTTATTATTGTTGGGAGGACGTGAATTCGAGGGAGTTGAAACATATTATCCTCCTATTTAAAGGTTAAAGAGAGATTATTGGTAATTTTAATCATTATATCAAAAGAGCAAATATGATAACAATAATGAAATTAATGTTTACAAAAACATAAATAAATTGTAGAGTAAATTTTTTTTGGGGAAAGCAAGTTGAAGACTTTCCTCTAGAGGAAGCAATTTAAGTTATTATGATTATTATTATTTATAATCAAAACTTACGTTATAGTTTAGGGAGAGGATATTAGCATCGAACACTAAACTTTGAGGTGCCAACATAGAGTTTTAAATTTCATTTGGTTGTTGGTAGAGGTGAAGTCAGAAAATTTTTTGAGGGGGGCCCAGAATAAAGTTGTATGTTTTTATGATAACAAAAGTAAAATTTCACCATTTTAATAGTATATATCTTTATAATTTTTAAAGGATTAAATCACTTTTTTCTCATTCTTAGGGGTAAAATATAATTTTACCATATACTATTTTAAAATTTTTAAAATTATAAAAGGACTAAAGGTGAAAATTTTTATTTTAGGGGGGTCGGGACCTTGCCAGCCCCCCTTGGTTCTGCCTCTGGTTGTTGGCTTATTATTATCATTATTTGAAAGGTGGATTATTATTATTATTATTATTATTATTATTATTATTATATTAAACAAAATATTAAAATAAATGTTGCTATCGTATATTTTAAATTGAGGAAGAATCCACTTACATCGGTATAACACTAAAATAGTTTACACTTTTCTGTATTTTTTGTGCGATTAATATTTTAACAATTCAACCATTGAATTTAACAATAATGTGATACATTCCTTAGCTAAAGTTGCTCTCAGATATACCAGTTTTTCAACTTGGGAATTGTCTTTGGATTTTTTTATCCCCATTCTAAGTTTGGATGTTATTATTGTGAATGCCGTCGGTGGACAAAAACTTAAGATCGAGTGTATGGAAAAAAACTTCGTTCAACTAAGTTTCATTTGATAAATGTTTTAATATAACAAAGATAATGTTTTTGCATAAAACTTGATGAATTTCAAGGGGCAATTTATTTCAAAATATTTCTAAGAGATAAAATTTTAAAAACTACTCTTCATACACTTAGAAAATATTTTGAACAAGTTCAAATTGAGTAACAAATTTTTCAAACATTTTTTAATAACTAAAAATTGCTCCCTGACTCAAAGTATCGATACTTATTGATCGCCACCAGACGTGCAAACGTCTAGACTGGAAATACTACAACAAAAAGATATAAAATAAAGCAGCGGTGTCCGCAAGTATATGGGTCAAATTAAAATATAGATTAATGCTACAACAAAATATTTCGGGAATGCATTTCGAGAATCATACACAAGGAAGGTTAAATTAAACCTAAATTAATTTTGTACACTAATAAGTCTAAATAGTCCCAATTTAAAATTATATTACAAAAAATCAAAATAACATCAATTAATTGAATTAAACTAAAAATTAACCAATTAAATAATTGAAATAAATTCAATAAAACAGGCAAGAGCTTATATCACTTCAGTGATCCTAATTAATTTTAGAACTCAGGTTTTATCAAGTTAGCTATTAATTAACTAGTTATTACCTCTTAGCGTCTAACTAATTAACTAATCGACCAATACAAACTTACCTCTCACCCTCAGTTTCTTAACCGAAATAAATTATGAGGTACCTGGTAAATTTATCTCTCGATCTTGTTTATCCTAAATTACTTTTTAGAGGCGTCAATTCCTAGGGTTTAATCGCACATAATTTAAGCCAACTAACCCAAATTTCAACCCTCGTTCATTCATTAATTATTCACACATTCGTTTGTTAATCTCCCTAAGAAAATTAGCTAGTCATGGATCTAGATACAATAATTCCTAAACTCATATTTAACATGTAAAGCAGCAAATTATTCACACTACAAGACCGGTTTCGCAACATTATCTTCAAAATCTAGGTATTTTGGCTTCGAAGTTTGATGTTTCGAAACCACTCTCTGTTGTCGTGATGTTGCAGTCATCTTTCACATTCTAAGCTCGAAAATAGTGTCCTACACACTAGATAGAGCCGTTAGATCATCCCTAGGCCCATAGTGACCCATTGGGTCATTACATAATTCAAAATTGCATGAAAACATTTATTTTGAATAATTTAAACATAAAGGTATCAGTACCTTTCAAAATTTATCGATACCCTTCCTGATATCAATACCGTTTTAAGGTTTGATGTTTTGAAAAATTAAAAAAAAAATTGCCCAAGTATCGTTACCCTCCCAAAGGTATTAATACCTCATAACAACTATTAATATTTCCTCTATTGAATCGATACTATAGGCTTTAATGATTATTAAATTTAGGCATTAAATGTCCAAAGTATCGATACATCGTCAAATGTATCGATACATGTCGCAAGAGACATTAATGCACTGGTTCTTACATCTCTAACAACTCTATTCAATTTCCGACCAACCCAAATGGTTGGAAATAAATTAGGATGTATAAATACCAACTTTCAAAGCTTTTACAACAATAAGAGAGATTACAAAAGATTAAAAGTGTCGAAACCATTTTTTTTTAAATCAACTTTTTATTCAAAAAATGAAAAATGAGAGTCACCACCAATCCTTTTTATGAGATGTGATCGGATCACCTCGTAATTTGATCATTTAAAAAGAGGTTTGATTTATTAAAACAATATTTTTCGGTCTACAAAAATATAGAAAATGTGTTCGGGAGTCGGTTACGCATGAGGAAGGATTAGCACCCTTGTTACACCCAAAATTGGCACCTAGTTGATTAATTGATTTCTTTAATATCGAAAATTGAAAATTTGAAGAGAATTTAAAATACGATCCCTTTTTGTATTAAGATATTTTAATAGAAAAGGCTTTATTCTGAATTAATCGAGAAGAAGGACCATGCCTCGTGAGTTAAGACACGACGCCTTTAGTTTTCGAAAACCATAATAATCGCCGTTTTAATCGTTACTTAAATCTCGTTTTTATATTTCTGAAATGGATATTCTGTAATAGCCCGTTTTCAGTGAAATCGGAACAGTGGTTTCGGGACCACAAATTCGAGTCAGAAAGAAAAATTATTTTAAAATTATTGCATGGTCTGCATTATGATAGGAATGTTATATGAAAAATTTTGATAAGAAAATTTTATCGATTTCATGTTTAATTATGGAAAAGATCAAATTGCATAAAAATGCAAAAGTTGAATTCTAGTAGCTATAAGTGTCAAATAGCTATGGAGTTCAAAACTTGAGGTCCTTATATGGTAATTAGACCATTAAGAAAAAGTTAGTAGATCTTTATGATGAATCATCCATGGAAAATTAGAAAAAGAAAATGACTAAATTGGAAAGTGGAAAAATTAATAGATGATAAATAATTAAATAGAAATATCATATTATTATTATCATCATCTTCCCCAAAAATACATGGAAACCCTAAGAAAGAGAAAGCAAGCTTTCTTGGCTTAATTGGGTAAGTAATCTTGTCATGTTTTTAGTAAGTTTTAAATTTTCGAGATCAGAATAGCTTAATCTATCTATTTTGGGGATTACTTTGTAAAGATATCAAAGTATTAGGGTTTTTCCATGGATGAATATGCTGAAATTTTGAAATTTATGGTAGAAAACGAAAGGTTGTTGATAGATAAACAACTTTTGTAAAGTCAATTTTAATGAAACTGTGATTTAGGGACTAAATTGTAAAAATGTAAAATTCATGGAAAATTTCTGACTTTTATGAAATATATGTGCTGTAAATATTATATGTAAAAATTGGTTAGGCTTGAAATAAGGATTAAATTGCATGAATTTTATTTTCCGAGCCTAGGGATAAAATCGTCATTTATGAAAAGTATAGGGGCAAAATGGCATTTTGAATAGGATGTGAATTGAATTAAATTGAGTACGAAATGGATTAAATTGACATTAAATTTATTAATATAGATCCGGAAAGACCTAATATTGAGTTGGATCGAGGAAAACAAAAAGTTTTGGATTAGTAGATTCTCATATTCAAACAAGTATCGAGGTAAGTTCGTGTAACTAAACTGTGTATATTTATATGCTTGACTTGAATGTGTTTATGTGAATTGTATAAATGTCATAAATATATGAAATGATCACACATCCGAAATGCCCAAAAAATGTCAATTTCTGTTTGAATAAATGAAAGTCGATGGATACAGGATTTCCCTCTCGAGCTTCCCGTTATATGGTTCTTGCGAGCTTCCCGTTAATAGCTCTTCGGAGTGTCCCGATAGATTGTGATTCTACATTTGTTGTAGACACACCTTAGCTCTTATGAGCATCTTGGTAAATTGGCTCTTTGTGAGCTTCCCGATAGTACTCGCTTGAACTTCTTGATATATGGCTATTCGGAGCTTCCCGCTATATGGCTTTTTGTGAGCTTCCTGATAGGCTCTTCGTGAGCTTCCCGATATGGTTCTTTGTGAACTTCCCGATTGTGGCTCTTATGAACTTCTCATTATATAGCCCGGATAAGCTTCCCGATAGGCTCTTTATGAGCTTCCCGAAATGGCTCTGTGTGAGTTTCCTGTTACAAGGCTCGAGAGTGTGCTTCCTGATTATGTGCCCTGATTGGGTACCCCTGGATATAAATTGACGGATTTCAGTTTTGTATACTAAAATGTACTACATGAGTGTACTCATCGATATTTCAAATAAATTTAACGGGTAAAATTCTGACATGGCTAAGCTAAACTTGAATTGATTTGTCATGAAAATGTACATGTAATATGGAAAACATATGTATATGAAAGTCATTAAATGATGAGCTAATCCATGTTCTTGGTATTATGTGAATTACTTGACTAACATGATTGGTGAAGTTGTGTGTTTTAGGCTATAAGCCAAATTGCTTGGACGCATTTTTGTATGCTATCTTAAATATAAATATATGGTAAGTTAAATTCTTGTTATACAAACTTACTAAGCATTTGAAATGCTTACTTGGTTTTCTTTTCCCTATTTTATAGTGCTCAGAAGCTCATAAAGGTTGGAGTCGGTCGGAGCATCATCACACTATCCTTCAGCCTATTTTGGTATAAATAGAAAACTTGTTTTGGTATAATGGCATGTATAGACTAACTTGACCAATGTTGGCATGTAAATGGTTGTTTGTAATTTAACTATTGGAATAACTAGCAATGGTATGTTTTGGTGCATAATTACAAGGCTATATTATGTTTAACATATATGTGTGTGGTATAATTAAATGAATTATGGCAAATTATATGTTTTCACAAAAAGGTAAGTTTGGAAATACATGAATGTATGTGTTACTATATCATACATAACCCTTGTGTTTGGCTTGGTTAAGTTGACTTGAATTGGTTGTTAAAAATGCTTAAGTGTTGGTGTAGGTGCAAGGTAAAAAGGGTGAGAAATAAGGCTTAGAAAATAGTCTTATTTTGTCCACACGGGCGTGTGTCTTAGCCGTGTGTGACACACAGCCATGCGCATCGGCATGTAGTTTGGCCGTGTGTCCCCTGCATCCTTAAACTTAAAAACGGAATGCTCAGAATTAATCATATGGGCAGAGACACAGGCGTGTGCCTCAGCCGTGTGAGACAATGGCCTAGCACACAGACGTGTGTCTTGGCCATGTGAAACCTGCACCTAATTTTTGAAAATTAAATTGTTCACACGGCCCAGCACACGGGCATGTGGCTGGCCGTGTGACCTCAGTTAGAGAGTTACATGTGTATGGACATGGGCTGGGACACGACCGTGTGCCTCACATCAAATGCTCACATGGCTTAAAACACGGGCATGTTATTTAGTTGTGTGAGCCACACGGCCTACTCACACGGGCATGTGACCCCTGCACCTAGGTAAAATTTTGAGATTTTGTGAAAAATTCTCTGAGTTCTCGATTTAGTCCTGACTTGTTTCTAATGCTTAAATTGGGCATCGAGGGTCTATTAAAGGGACGATATGAATGAATACGTTTAGTTTCGGATATGAATAATAATTTACATGAGATAACTGTATATGTTCTGTAAACTCTGATAATGCTCCGTAGCTCTATTTCGGCGACGTATATGGGTTACGGGTGTTACATATTCGATTATTTCGGTTTTTAGAAAGAAAGCTATACTCCGTAAGTTAGGAACACGACTTTTCTAATTCCAAAAATAATGAACATTGTCACGATTAAAAAAATTTACCTTTTTATGCATCATGCAAAAAACGAATGTAATGCTTAAAACGATATGCATTTTAATTATTCGAGCATAATATACACATGGATAAATGCTATAATAATAATGTAAATATAACAATAATAAGATTATTAATTCATGGCATTAACAACAAAATAAATAAAGTAACTTAAAATAAAAAATGAAAATGAAAGGTGATTAATGAAAAGGAAGTATAAGTAATATCAAATTAAAATATTTAAAAATAAAAGAATAATAAATAAATAGATAAATAAAACAAATACAAATAATGTTAACCTTAATTATTAAAAAGTAAAAATAATAATAAACAATAAATAAATAGATATAATAAATATAAATAATATTAAATTTAAGTATTTAAAAAGCTAAAGAATAATAAATAAATAAAACAAATATAAATAATATTAAATTTAGGTATTTGAAAAGTAAAAGAATAATAATGAATAAGTAAATAGATATAACAAATATAAATAATATTAAATTTAGTTACTTAAAAAGTAAAAGAATAATAGATAAATAAATAAATAAAACAAATATAAAAAGATGAAATTAATTGAATGATAGACTGAATTGAAATTTAAACAGAAACAAAAGTATAAATCATAATAAATTAAATAATAAAACCGAATAAGGACTAAAATAGAATGCGCTCAAAAGATGAGGGACCAACTGGGAAATTATTCTCAGGCTCTCTAAACGCACCATTCTCTAAGGGACGAAAATGAAATAAAATAAAAAATTCGTGGTAAAAATTAAAAGAAAGAAAGAAAGAAACGGGACCAGATTGAAAATCTCTTAAAAATCAGAAGGACTAGGGTAGAAATTATACCCTAGTCACAAAAACACGCGGATCTGTAGTTTTGGGTCAGCCCTAAAACGATGCCGTTTTGGCGCCTGAAGGTTAAGCCCAAAACGACACTGTTTTGGAGGCTTATATAAGTAAAAAAAATCTAAAAAAATTTTATTTTTGAATCAATTTAAAAAAAATCTTTTTGTTTCAGTTTTTTCCTCTAAAGGGGTCTGGGTTCGGCCTTTAGCGCCGGCGAGTTTCCGTCGTGACGGCCACCGGTCACCGGCAACGACTCCACCATCTGTGGTGGCCGAAAAATAAAAAACCCATTTTTGGTCATTTTATCTCCCCCAACCCAAATCGGAAGCCAAAATATCCAAAAAAAAATATTACAAGACTAAAAAAACTTCTCGGTTCCTCATGCTCTGTAACACCCCTTACCCGAGACCGTTGTCGGAGTCGAGCACGAGGCATTACTAGACTTAACTTACTAGTTCTGGGCATAAAATTGAAACTGTCCGTCTGCGTCATGTTCACTAAATTAATTATAACTTGAGTTACGAAACTCGAAATCTAGATCCGTAAATTTTTCTTGAAACTAGACTCATATATCTTCTTACTGTAATTTTTTCAGAATTTTTGGTGTGCAAAATTAGTACAGTTTATTAGTTAAAATCTCCCCTATTACACAGTTTGACAATTCTGACCTCTCTTCACTAAAAATCAATTATCTCATAATATACAAATCTTTTTCCTACACCGTTTTCTTTATATGAAAATAGACTCAATAAGCTTTAATTCTATATCTCATGCACAACCTAATTCAATTTCTACTATTTTTGGTGATGTTTCAAAATCACGTCACTGCTGCTGTCTAACTATTCCCCTGCATATAATTACATAATTTCTTTAAAATAACTATCAACTAGGCATTTCATAACATCCAAAACATGTTCTTAATTAACCATTTTAATGGCTAATCATTACCAAGCATTTACAAGTCCATAATAAGCCATATCATAAGGTCACACACATAAAATGGCTAAGTCCCTATACATGCCATAACTTAAGACGTTTGAGTCACAAAATACCAATCTTTTGATAGTGTGTAACGATCTCCGACGTCCTTTCGATCCCCGAGTTGGCTTGTAATACTATAAAAAAAAATTAAAGAATGGGAGTAAGCATAAAGCTTAGTAAGTTTACATGTAAATAGATAACAACATTCTTAATGAATTATCTTATTCTTTTCTTATCAAGATCACTTAAGCTTTTAACTCAATATACTCAAACTTGTATTCTTACCTTGCCTTTTAACATGAATTTATCTTACCTTACCTTTTTAACATGAATTTATCTTACCTTACCTTTTTAGCTTGAACTTGTCTTAACTTACCTTTTTAGCTTGAACTTGTCTTACCTTTATTTTGGTTTACTCTTGGAATATTCCCGTTGAACCATTTGGAATACTAAGGATATGCGGGTACCTTTCCTTATGAAACTTAACCATTGCCATGTCTTGACATGGTCTTACGTGGTATCCTTGCCTTGTGAACTCACCAATGCCATGCCTTGGCATGGTCTTACATGGGACCTTTGCCTTATAGTAACTTATCAATGCCATGTCTTGACATGGTCTTACATGATTTCCTTAAACCCTAATGTCATGACATTTGTATCCTACACATTCCTAAGGTTCAACCGGAACTTTCTGAGATAGCTTTTCCGTCAATTCATTCTTGAGTCTTTAAATAATAAATTTACAAAATAAATATGTAAATGCTGGAATTTAATAATATTAAATGTAAAATAATAGAATATTGCATTTATTTACTGCAAACTTACCTCGAAACAAAATCGATAAACTATATCGATTTAGTCCACTATCTTTTTCTTTCCCCGATCTAACTCTGGATTTCGTTCTTCTTGATCTATAATAGCAAATTTAGCTTATTTAATACTCATATTTATCAAAACAGTCCTTAACTCTAACTTTGGCAAAATTACAATTTTGCCCCTAAACTTTTACATATTTACAATTTTTCCCCTAGGCTCGAAAATTAAACTTCAGCCCTTATTCTTATGTTTTCTAACATGCTGAACATTTTTCCCTTCTATAGCAACTTCAAATTCTTACTATAACACATACTTATGAACAATAACAACTTTTACTAATTTAGTCCAAACTACTTAAATTCATCAAAAATCCAAAGACAAAACTTGTTAATCTAACACATATCTTTCATTTTCTACCATCAAACAACAAAAATCATAAGTTCTCATCAATGGCATAACTCAAAATATTCATCAAAATTCAAAATTGAAACATGGGTTTTGTAGCACTCAAAGCAACGATCTCAAAAACGTAAAAATTATTAAAAATCGAACTAAGACTAACCTTGAATCAAGCTTCAGAAATCGCCAAACCCTAAGCTTGTTCTTTTCTTTTTCTTTTCTTCTACATTCAGCTAGTAGAAAAAAGATGATAATGGCTTTTTAACTTATGTTTGTTTAATTATATTAACATTATATTATTTTATTATTATTAAACCATTATACATAATAAAACAAGCTATATAATTTGACATAACGCCGCCCACTACTCTCACTTATGGGTAAATTACAACATAAAGCCTCCAAATTATAAAGACAACAATAATTAGGCACTCTCTTGTTTAACCATCAAATTTTCATTTTACGCAATTAAGCCCTTTTATCAAATTAAGCACACAAACAATAAAATTAATTCACGAAACTTTCACACATGTAAATTCACATATTATAAGCACTGAAAATAATATTAAAATATTTTACTGACTCGGATTTGTGGTTTCGCAACCACTATTCCGTTTAGGCCCTATTCCGGGATGTTACATTTCTCCCCCCTTTAGGGATTTTCGTCCCCGAAAATCTTACCTGTAAAGAGATTTGGGTACTGTTTTCGCATAGTCTCTTCGGGCTCCTATGTAGCCTCTTCTATTCCATGCCTATTCCATAATACTTTCACAAGTGCAATACTTTTATTCCTTAATTGCTTAACCTCTCGAGCTAGAATTTTTATTGGTTCCTCCCCGTAAGTCATATCTGGCTGAATCTCAACCTCTGTTTGCGAAATCACATGCGATGGATCTGAACGATAACGACGTAGCATAGACACATGAAACACATTATGAATCTTCTCTAACTCAGTTGGCAAAGCCAATCGATATGCCAATGGCCCAACTCTCTCGATCACCTCAAACGGTCCAATAAAACGGGGACTTAATTTGCCTTTCTTGCCAAATCTGAGAACTTTCTTCCACGGAGATACTTTCAAGAATACCCTATCACCAACTTGAAATTCAATGTCTTTTCTTTTCAAATCTGCATAGGATTTCTGTCTATCTGAAGCTGCTTTCAAGCAATCTCTGATGACTTTTACTTTCTCTTCTGTTTCTTTGACTAGATCAACCCCGTAAATCTGATTTTCCTTAAGCCCTGTCCAATACAAAGGTGTGCGACATTTACGTCCATACAAAGCTTCATAAGGTGCCATCTTCAAACTCGATTGATAACTATTATTATAAGCAAACTCTATTAATGGTAAATATTTCTCCCAACTACCTTGAAATTCTAATACACAACATCTAAGCATATCTTCAAGTACCTGAATAACTCTCTCTGATTGACCATCAGTCTGAGGATGGAAAGCTGTACTAAAACTCAACTTCGTACCTAAAGCTTCCTGCAATTTCTTCCAAAACCGTGAGGTAAATCTCGGATCTCTATCTGAGATAATCGATAACGGTACTCCATGTAGTCTGACTATCTCTGAAATATACAACTCGGCCAACTTATCAAGTGAATAATCCATACGAACTGGGATAAAATGAGCTGACTTTGTTAACTTATCAATCACAACTCATACTGCATCTTTCTTTCTCGATGTCGAAGGCAATCCTGTCACAAAATCCATAGTAATTCGATCCCATTTCCACTCGGGAACTAATACAGGCTGCAATAAACCTGAAGGTACCTGATGTTCAGCCTTTACCTGCGGACAGATCAAGCATCTAGAAACAAACTCTGATATATCTCTTTTCATTCCTGTCCACCAATACATTTTCTTCAAATCATTATACATCTTTGTACTACCTGGGTGAATAGACAAAGAACTGCTATGTGCTTCCTGTAAGATTTTCCTAATAAGCTCATCATTCTTTGGTACACATACTCTGTCTCTGAATAACAAACAACCGTCAGAACCGATCTGAAAATCAGACTCTACACCTGACTCGCACTGAACTCTTTTGGCTTGCAACTCACTGTCATCCTTCTAAGCTTCACAAATTTCTTCAAGAAACGTCGATTTAACTCTCAACTCAGCTAAGATAGAACCATCATCTGATTATGCCAAACTAGTTTTCAAAGCTCTCAATGCAAATAATGATTTTCTACTCAAAGCATCAGCAACAACATTTGCCTTACCCGGGTGATAATCGATCACTAGCTCATAATCTTTAATCAACTCTAGCCATCTTCTTTGCCTCAAGTTCAGATATTTCTGAGTCATCAAGTACTTCAAACTTTTGTGATCAGTGAATATTCGGCATTTCTCACCATATAAGTGATGTCTCCAGATTTTCAATGCAAATACAATAGCAGCTAGCTCTAAATCATGTGTCGGATAGTTTTTCTTATGTAGCTTTAACTGTCTAGAGGCATAAGCAATTACCCTTCCTTCCTGCATAAGTACACAGCCTAGTCCATTCAAGGATGCATCACTGTAAATCACAAACTCTTTACCCGGTTCTAGTTGTACTAAAATAGGAGCTTTAGTCAACAATACTTTTAACTTGTCGAAACTCTGTTGACACTTCTCAGTCCATTCAAACTTGACAGCTTTCTGTAACAATCTTGTCAATGGAGTAGCTATCTTGGAAAATCCCTCTACAAACTTCTATAATAACCGGCAAGACCAAGAAAACTTCTGACCTCTGATACATTTCTAGGAGGTTTCCAATCAACAATTGCTGAAATCTTACTCGGATCAACTCTAATACCTTCACCTGAGACAATATGTCCAAGAAACCAAATTTCCTGTAACCAGAACTCACTTTTGCTAAACTTGGTATAAAGCTGATTATCTCTCAAAATCTGTAAAATTGTTCTCAAATGCTCTGCATGCTCAGTCTCATCATGAGAATAAATCAAAATGTCATCAATGAACACGACTACAAACTTGTCCAAATAAGGTCTAAAAATTCGGTTCATTAAATCCATGAAAATAGCAGGAGCATTAGTTAAGCCAAATGGCATCACAAGAAACTCATAGTGACCATACCTAGTTCGAAAAGCAGTCTTTGGAACATCTAACTCTTTAACTCGCAACTGATACTATCCGGATCTCAAATCTATCTTATAGAACAGAGTGGCTCCCTTCAATTGATCAAACAAATCATCTATTCTAGGTAATGGATATTTGTTCTTGATGGTTACCTTGTTAAGCTGTCGATAGTCTATGCACAATCTCATGGAACCGTCCTTCTTTTTCACAAATAACACTGGCCCGCCTCATGGTGAATAACTAGGTCTTACAAAGCCTTTATCAGTTAATTCCTGTAACTGAGCTTTCAATTCTTTCAATTCTATTGAAGCCATTCTATAAGGAGCAATAGAAATAGGTGTGGTACCTGGAATCAATTCAATACCAAACTCAACTTCTCTGATAGGAGGCAAACCTGGTAGTTCTTCCGGAAACACATCAGGGAACTCATTTACCACAGGCACTGATTCAATTTTCAACTCTGGATCTTTAGTATTCAACACAAAAGCAAGATAAGCTTCACATCCTTTCCTTAAACATTTCTGAGCAGACATAACAGAAATCATGGAAATTGAACTATCTGACTCATCTGAATTAACCCGAAGGAACTCACCATTTTCACATTTCAACTCAATGAATCTTTTTCCATAATTCACTATCACATCATGTGCAGTTAACCAATCCATACCAAGAATCACATCAAACTCATCAAATGGCAATAGCATGAGATCAGCCGGAAAACAGTAACCTCTAATCATCAAAGGGCATTTTTTTACATACTTTGTTTACTAACACATGCTGACCTAATGGGTTCGATACTTTAATCACAAATTCTGTAAACTCTATGGGCATGTTCATACTAGGCATTAATTTCATGCAAACATAGGAATGGGTTGACCCCGGATCAATCAAAGTAATAACATTAACATCATGAAGAGAAAATGTACCCGTAATTACGTTGGGGGAAGATGCCTCTTCACGAGCACGAGTAGCATAAGTCCTTGTGGGTGCTCTAACATCTGATCTTGTTGCTGTATCTCTAAATGTACCTCTACCTGCCCCTACTCCTGAATTTCTCTAAGATCTGCCTCTAACGGGGGCATTACCTGATCTTGCACTCGATATTACTTCTTTTTTAACCATCTCGGGACACTCCCGAATGAAATGATCCGGTGCACCACATCGAAAACAACCAGTCTTAATTGCTCGACATTGACCTGGATGGCGTCGACCACATTGAGGACACTCGGGCCTATCAGGCTGAATACTACCAACACTCGCAATCGAAGTGGTTTGAGCTTTTGAATCTATAAATCTTCCACCTCTGTTTCGGCTAGAATACCCGGTTGAAAAATTAGGTCTTGTAGAAAACTCTCTAGGCCTCTTGGATGTAGACTGAAATGACTTGCTCATCTGTCTTTTCCTCGTGTCTTGCATCTCAATTTCAGCTTTACCCTTTCTTTTTAACAACTCTTCTGCCTTACAGGCTCGTTCAACTAAAACAACAAACTCTTTTATCTCTAAAACACCAATTGACAGTCGGATATCATCATTGAGCCCATCCTCAAATCTTTTGCACATGATAGCCTCTGTAGACACACACTCTCGAGCATAATTGCTGAGTCGGATAAATTCACGTTCATAGTCGATCACAGTCATCTTACCCTGTTTTAACTCAAGGAACTCTTTTCTTTTCTGGTCAATAAACCTCTGACTAATGTACTTCTTACGGAACTCCTCTTGAAAGAAATCCCAAGTAACTCTTTCTTTCGGTACTACTGACACAAGTGTCTTCCACCACTGGTAGGCCGAATCTCTAAGAAGTGACACCACGCATTTAATACATTCTTCCGATGTGCAGGATAACTCATCAAAGACTCTGATAGTGTTCTCGAGCCAAAATTCAGCTTTCTCTGCATCATCATCTTTGGTAGCCCGAAACTCTTCAGCCCCTTGTTTTCTGATCTTGTCAACGGGTGGTTTCTCTCTTCTAACTGTATTTATAACTGGGGGAGCTATGTGGGTGGTCTGTGGCTCATGAGGGGGTGGAGGTCTAACGGTCGGGTTCGTACGAACGAACTCAGCAAATCTGTAAGATCCTGAGAATGGGCCTATGCATTTTCGGTTTAATTGTATGAAATGACATGTCTTATGTGTTATGAATGTGTTTTGAAACGTTTTTGGAAATCTGGAAATGTATGGAAATATTAAGTTTAAAAGAGGAAAGTGAACATTTTTGGAAACTTGGAAATGTAAGGAAATGTTAAGCTCAAAGGAGGCAAACGAAAATTTTTGGAAACTTGGAAATGTAAAGAAATGTCAAGTTTTAAAGGTTAAAAAGAGGAAACTAAGGCAGGGTGGCCTTAAGAAAATTAATAGGAGGAATTTGACACACAAACAGGCTTGGAAAAGTGGCCTGAAGATATCACTTAAGGCCCAGGTAGGTGACGCCACAAGCTATGCAAGTGGGCCTGAGTTCGAGTCACTTGGGGAGCAAATAAAAGAGTTTTATTTTATTGTAAGGAGCAAGGGAGTTGGACGGCACATGGCTAAATTCTAGGAGCTTTTGTTCTTTTATAATTAGTGGATAAATAAGGGATAAATAAAGGATTTATTTGTCATTATTTTCAAGAGATAATTGTTGGATTAAATTCTTTTAATAAAGTGATAATTCAAGGGATAAAGCTATCAAAATAGAAGAGTGGTGGCCAAGTAAGGGACTCTAGCTAGTAAATTCGGCTATAAAAGGAAAAGAGAGGTCATTCATTCATTCACTTTTCCTTTGCTGAATTTCTTAAGCAAGTTCTCCTCTCTCTGCCGAATTTCCTACAGTTTTTATTCTTCTTCTCTTTGTTAGCCAAAGCCGAAATACCTTGTGTTCTAGCCGAATCCTCCATCTTTATTCTTCCTTCTCATTTCTTTCTAATCCCTCCAAAAGCCGGAAGTAAGCCTTTTAAGGCCATAGCCGAATATCTCAAGTGGCTTCAAGCTTAGGTGCTGTCGATTTCTTCAAAGGTAAGAACAAGTTTGATTTCTATTCTTTTCTTTTAGATTTGTCGAAAATCTAGGACTAATCCCATCAATATTCTTGTTGCCGAAACCTTGAGGAGATCTTTCGGGATTTACTAAGTGTCAACTACAAGGAAGGAGAAGTTCTTTTCCCGAAGGTACACCATAGGCCGCGTGTTCCCTAGTTATTCGGTGAGTTTTGGGATTTAAAATCCACAAGGCAAGTGTCTATAGCATTCGGCCAAGGCTTATTTTGGTATGAAGATCTAGTTCTTATTTCGTTTAAAAGCCGAAACTAATTAGTTAAGTGATTTTAGTGCCTAGCCGATTGCAAGGGGACAACTCTGCGAAGTTTCGGGAATTGACTATAGTCAATTCGACACCAAGGTAAGTTTTAGTGTACTAATCCTACTAGGATTTGGATTTATGGCCGAATGGCTCTTTACTAAGTATTAAATGATTGATTAAATGTAGAGATTTAAGATCTAAGGCCTTAGATCAAGCTTTTCGGGATTTGGATTGGAAACCTTAAGCGAATCAGGTGTGTACCCTACCCTAAGTTTTAATATGTTCATGGCTATGTTTTAGATTAAATGTGTTATTAAGAATGTGAAAATATGGCTAAGTACCATGCTATGGTACAAAGTGCTCAGGTACGTTTCCTACTCCTAATAGGATTATGAAATATGTTATAAGTAACATGAGAATAATGATAAGAATGTGAACTTTGGCATGTTAATGCATAATATGATTTGGGCATATGGGTTATATGAAAAGGGGAAGTGAATGTGGTGACCTAAGACCACGAACACGGTGACCTAAGACCGTGATATCTGAATGTGGTGACCTAAGACCACAGTAATCTGAATGTGGTGACCTAAGACCACAGTAATCTGAACGTGGTGACCTAAGACCACGAATGCGGTGACCTAAGACCGCGATATGGAGTGTGGCGGAAGGAGGGTTGACTTAGTAGTCCCCACGGTGTACAGGTTGGTACGGGGGAGTGTAGCGGATGGCTTAATAGGTTTGGGTTTGGGTTGCATCATTATTTTTACCTGTTATTTGAATATGTATGTGATATGATAATGCATGCCTGAAATGTTAAGACTTAGTGTTTGTGTACACATTGAGTCTGTTTGACTCACCCCGTTGGGGAACTTTTTCTTCCAGGTGATGATCAGTAATGGACCGGGTCGGCAGGAGCTTAAAGGTGGCCATGCACAACAAGGAAAATTTTGTTATTTGGACTTTTATTTTATTTAAGCACTTTAATTCATTTTTGGGAATTATTTGATGTAATAAGGCCATAGTTGAACTACTTTATTTTTCCTTTATTTATTACGGTACAAATTTTTATTAATTAAAGATCAAGGGAAATTTATTTTCAAATAAACTCTAAATATTTTGTCACCTCAAATAAACTCGTTTTCAACTCAAGCCCAACCCAAAACAAACTTTCTTTCAAAACACCCAAGTTTTTCCTAAGTCACAAAAGAATTTCAAATGGTTTACACCGGGGAACATACCAGATCCGGTCAAGGCTCGTGGGCCGGGTTTGGGGTGTTTCAAAACCATTCATTCATAGCTTGGAAGAAGGCTTCTCGAGCCCCTCCTCCCTGACTAACTGTAACGGGCCTTTCACGACTATCTGATGGCACCGTCCCTTCAGTGGGAGCGGGCGCATTACTCTCTACATCATCTGCACCATCTCGTTCGGGATCCGTAACTATAAAAGAAAAACATTTTTAAAATTGTCAGGAGTCGTCACACTATCAAAATATAAGTATGGCATGTATAGTTAGACTCTTACTCATACTGAATATTTCGAGAACCGACTAAACTCTGGCTCCGATACCAATAAATGTAACACCCCTTACCCGAGACCGTTGTCGGAGTCGAGCACGAGGCATTACTAGACTTAACTTACTAGTTCTGGGCATAAAATTGAAACTGTCCGTCTGCATCATGTTCACTAAATTAATTATAAATTGAGTTACGAAACTCGAAATCTAGATCCGTAAATTTTCCTTGAAACTAGACTCATATATCTTCTTACTGTAATTTTTTCAGAATTTTTGGTGTGGAAAATTAGTACAGTTTATTAGTTAAAGTCTCCCCTATTACACAGTTTGACAGTTCTGACCTCTCTTCACTAAAAATCAATTATCTCATAATATACAACTCTTTTTCCTACACCGTTTTCTTTATATGAAAATAGACTCAATAAGCTTTAATTCTATATCTCATGCACAACCTAATTCAATTTCTACTATTTTTGGTGATTTTTCAAAATCACATCACTGCTGCTGTCCAACTATTCCCCTGCATATAATTACATAATTTCTTTAAAATAACTATCAACTAGGCATTTCATAACATCCAAAACATGTTCTTAATTAACCATTTTAATGGCTAATCATTACCAAGCATTTACAAGTCCATAATAAGCCATATCATAAGGTCACACATATAAAATGGCTAAGTCCCTATACATGCCATAACTTAAGACGTTCGAGTCACAAAATACCAATATAATCTTTTGATACTGTGTAACGATCTCCGACGTCCTTTCGATCCCCGAGTTGGCTTGTAATTCTATAAAAAAAAATTAAAGAATGGGAGTAAGCATAAAGCTTAGTAAGTTTACATGTAAATAGATAACAACATTCTTAATGAATTATCTTATTCTTTTCTTATCAAGATCACTTAAGCTTTTAACTCAATATACTCAAACTTGTATTCTTACCTTGCCTTTTAACATGAATTTATCTTACCTTACCTTTTTAACATGAATTTATCTTACCTTACCTTTTTAGCTTGAACTTGTCTTAACTTACCTTTTTAGCTTGAACTTGTCTTACCTTTACTTTGGTTTACTCTTGGAATATTCCCGTTGAACCATTTGGAATACTAAGGATACGCGGGTACCTTTCCTTATGAAACTTAACCATTGCCATGTCTTGACATGGTCTTACGTGGTATCCTTGCCTTGTGAACTCACCAATGCCATGCCTTGGCATGGTCTTACATGGGACCTTTGCCTTATAGTAACTTATCAATGCCATGTCTTGACATGGCCTTACATGATTTCCTTAAACCCTAATGTCATGACATTTGTATCCTACACATTCCTAAGGTTCAACCGGAACTTTCTGAGATAGCTTTTCCGTCAATTCATACTTGAGTCTTTAAATAATAAATTTACAAAATAAATATGTAAATGCTGGAATTTAATAATATTAAATGTAAAATAATAGAACATTGCATTTATTTACTGCAAACTTACCTCGAAACAAAATCGATAAACTATATCGATTTAGTCCACTATCTTTTTCTTTCCCCGATCTAACTCTAGATTTCGTTCTTCTTGATCTATAATAGCAAATTTAGCTTATTTAATACTCATATTTATCAAAACAGTCCTTAACTCTAACTTTGGAAAAATTACAATTTTGCCCCTAAACTTTTACATATTTACGATTTTGCCCCTAGGCTCGAAAATTAAACTTCAGCCCTTATTCTTATGTTTTCTAACATGCTGAACATTTTTCCCTTCTATAGCAACTTCAAATTCTTACTATAACACATACTTATGAACAATAACAACTTTTACTAATTTAGTCCAAACTACTTAAATTCATCAAAAATCCAAAGACAAAACTTGTTAATCTAACACATATCTTTCATTTTCTACCATCAAACAACAAAAATCATAAGTTCTCATCAATGGCATAACTCAAAATATTCATCAAAATTCAAAATTGAAACATGGGTTTTGTAGCACTCAAAGCAACGATCTCAAAAACGTAAAAATTATTAAAAATCGAACTAAGACTAACCTTGAATCAAGCTTCAGAAATCACCAAACCCTAAGCTTGTTCTTTTCTTTTTCTTTTCTTCTACATTCGGCTAGTAGAAAAAGATGATAATGGCTTTTTAACTTATGTTTGTTTTATTATATTAACATTATATTATTTTATTATTATTAAACCATTATACATAATAAAAGAAGCTATATAATTTGACATAACGCCGCCCACTACTCTCACTTATGGGTAAATTACAACATAAAGCCTCCAAATTATAAAGACAACAATAATTAGGCACTCTCTTGTTTAACAATCAAATTTTCATTTTACACAATTAAGCCCTTTTATCAAATTAAGCACACAAACAATAAAATTAATTCACGAAACTTTCACACATGTAAATTCACATATTATAAGCACTGAAAATAATATTAAAATATTTTACTGACTCGGATTTGTGGTTTCGCAACCACTATTCCGTTTAGGCCCTATTCCGAGATGTTACATGCTCTCCTTTCCGACATGGTCCTTCGGTGACGACAGTTGAGGTAGAATGTCACCTTCGGGTTTTTTGCATTCTGTTTGATTTTTGAATTGCTCTTTTTTTCTCTATTTAAAAAAAAACTCATTTTTACAGTCGGTTCAATGGCTTTTATAGCTAATTACAACATTATTTTTTTCTATTTTTCTATTGTTCTTGTTGCGTGTTTATTCTTCTTTCTCCTTTTTGCAGGTGCCTCTGAAGTCAATAACGGTGGCAGAGGAGTTGGTGGTGGCAGAGGCTAGGAACAGCGACGGCGCAGGCTAGGGATTTAGGGTGCGGCAACTAGGGTTTCTGTTCCTTTTTTTTTTTTGCTGAAAATTATTTAGGTGTTTGGGTCATTTGGGCCGTTAGGGTTTTTTTAATTTTTGGGTTTTGTAATTTAGGTAATAGACTTTTTTTATTTTTTATTTTTATTTAGTTTGGTTTGGTTTGTTTAGGCCCAGACAAAATTGGGCTTCTACAAGCTATCAAGAAAGATCAACATTTATGAACCTTTTGTGCTTCAATTCATCATATTTTTCTTACAAACACTTGTGAGCAATTCTTTATATTTTTATTAGTTCAAGTGTTTTTATTGTTTGAGTGCTTAATTGGCAAACATCCTAATCTTACAAGGATTGTTTCTTTGTTTGCTCATTTGTTTACTATTTTGAGAGGGTTTAAGTATTAATATTTGGGTAGAAAATTTAAAGAAATTACAAGATTAAACCTTATTTTCAAAGGTTGATTAAATTAGTGAATTTGGGAAAACTTCTTAGTTGTGGAAAGCTAAAGTAGTGGAGTAGACAATTGGGGCTAAACCACTCTAAATTATTGTGTTCATTGTCTCATCTTTTCATACTTGCTTCAACAAATTTTTAAAAGGTCAATTCACCCCTCTTGACTATTTCAGTTGATTAATCGAGCTAACAAATTATCCAGTTTAGATTTGTTCTCTTCTCCCATTGACACTTCTCTTGGTGATAATTTGCTTGTTTTAAAGACATCGTTTTCGTTTTTAAAAAAAAAAAAATCATGCCATGTTAATGGATATAAATTTAAATTTAAAAATTATTTTGTTATATAAATTGTGATAATAAAATGTAGATGATTGGGATGTATTTATGATTTCATATGAGTATATATATATTGAGAAAGTATTAAAAACATTTTGAATTTTGAATTCACAACTATTTATAAGTTTTTCCAAATTACTATTAAATAAAAATCTAACAAATTTATAATTTATAATTAAATAAAAATAATTGTATACAGGTATTATTTGTGGGTTTTAATTCAGTTAGTCTAATTTATTGGCTTTAGTCTGGATTATGTCAATTCTTAATTTATTTGTGTTGTTATGATTTGATTCTATTTTGTGATAACTCATAAAGTTTTTGTACTTATTATACTTAAAAAAATTATAAATATCAAATTTATAATTGTTTTAGGCTTAACTCTCAAATTGGTAACTAAACTATATATTTTTTCCCATATTGGTACCTATACATTTTTTTTTTGCGTCAAGTGGTACCTAAACTATTTTTTTTTCCCCTGAGTTGGTACCTCTATTAGTCAAATCGTTAAGTCTATTTTGGTACCTAAACTATGTATTTTTTTCATTTTGGTACCTCAACATTTTTTTTTGTTATAAGTAGTATTTAAACTGCATTTTTTTTCCAAATTGGTACCTTTGTTAGTTCGGTCGTTAATTAAAATATTAAGTCTATGTAAAAAAAATAACCAATTAAAAATTGGCATGTGACAAAAAAAAACAAAAAGTATTCTTTTCTCTTATATATATATATATATATTGCTTCTTCTTCTTTTTTTTTTTTTTGTTTCTTTATAACTGAACCGATTGCCAAACCGATTAAGCCACTGATTCTCAATTTGATTAGTTCTTCTGATTCGATCAAATAATTTATGAAAAGTTCATAAAAATCAAAATATATATTTAAAAAGTAGAGAAAATCGGTTCAATTGTTTTTTTTTAGCTTGGTTCAATTGGCTTGTATCGATTTGTGGGTCAATTGATTCAACCCCTATCTCCGAACTAGTATTCGAATCGATTCTCAGTCCAACCGTTTCGACTCGGTTCTGAAAACATTTGTGTTGATTGATGAAGTAACTTTTTCGATCTTGTCAAGTCGAGCAAGCAGGCGAGGAAGTTAAAAAACATAATTAATCTCTAATATCTTGACCTCAAGAGGGCGAAATTGGAATATCACTGGTATTGTCGTACATTATAAAAGAATGAAAAAAAAAAGAAAATAGAAAAAAAAATGTAATGGGCAAAATTTGCCCGGGCCCATATTAAAAAGTTAAACAGTTTATAACCCAAAAATTACAGCAGACCCAAACCCTAAACGAGGCCCATTAAGCCCCCAAAAAAAATATCAGAAACCCTAGCCCTTGCCTTGCGCCCAGCGCCGCCAGCAGCCCTCCACATCATGCGCCGCCAGTAGCCACGCAATTGGCCATGTTGCCCCGCTCTCTGCGTCGTGCGCTCCTCCACCTGCGGAAAAGAAGGAAATATAGCACAACAAACAGAATATAGATCTTCTATTATTTTTTCTGGCTATATAAAGCCGTTCAAAACACTGTAAAGGGGACCTTTTTTTCCCTTTTCCACGAATACGAATACAAAGAGATTCAAGCACGAAAGCAGACAGTGAGCAGTATAAAAGAAATATCAAGGTCTTGCTATTTTTGTTCTTTTTTTATTTTTATTTTTTTTGAAACAGTATACACATACTAATTTTTTTCGTTTTTTTAAGTTATATACGTATGTATATGAACATATAAAATACATAAAAAAAAAGGAGACCAAAAAGTTTACTTTCAGGAACCTCGCCGGAAGGGCTACCAGAAATCGTCTGGGCAGGGGAGAGGAGAGAGCTCCTCTCTGTTTTTTTTTTTTGTTTTAAAATGAGAAAGAATGGTTTTTTTTTTTTAAATTTCACCTTATATACCACCCCTAAACGACGTTGTTTAGGGCTGAGGTTAATAGCCCTAAAACGGCGTCGTTTCACCTAGGATCCGTGCACAGTTGACCCAACACGAAGGGATCCGCACATTTTGTTTAAAAATGGGCTAATTGCCAAATTGGCCCTTTCGCATTTTTGCAGTTTTTAATTTCATTTTTTAATTTTAAAATGTGCCCCGGTAATTTTATTTATTTTTCAGTTTAGTCCCTGGGATAAAATGCTGCGCATAACAGGCCAGGGATATTTCCCTCTTCGCCCCATTGTATTTTTAGCGCATTGCAATTTAGCCCATATCTTCCTTTTTATTTATAATTGGCCCCTAAATTTCTGTTTCAATTTTGATTTAGTCTTTTTTTTATTTTGTTATTAAATTGATTGACTTTAATATGGTTGCTATTATTTTTATTTTTTATTTTAATTATCAATTATTATTATTGTTATTGTTATTGTACCTATTATATTTATTATTATTTTACTACCATTAATATTATTATTTTACTATTATAGTTATTTATTTTAATATTACTACTATTATTTTTCTTTTATTCTATTATTTTACTATTATTACTGTTTTTATTATTAACATTATTTCTTTATTTTTTTCATTATTATTATTACTATTTATCACTCTTATTACTATTATTAATACTATTTTTATTTTGCTTATAGTTATATTTATCATTCTCATTGTCATTTACATTCAACATCACTATTGCTATTTCTATTATTTCTATATTTTTTGTACTATTATTATTTATTTATTGATGTTTCATTATTATTATTATTATTATTATTATTATTATTATTATTATTATTATATAATATTTATTCGCATTGACGTACCATTAGCTTTCTTGTTATTATGTTCTTATATTTATTTATTCTTGTTCCTATCATTTCATGTAGACTTAGGATTTTGAATTATATTTTAATATATTTTTATTTTTGCTTTTATTTACTTTTTTACCCAAATTCATAAAAAGGGTTTCACAAAGGTAATATTTTGTGTTTAAAAGTTCAGGAAATCGTTCCCTAACGTGCTGGGTTTCGATTTTCCGTTCGTCCAAAGGACTAAATATTCTTTTAAGATTTTGACCGTGTTTTCTCAACTTCGAAAATAAGGCAATATTTCATGTTTAGAGATTCGAGGAATCGTGCCCTAACGTGTGAGTTTCGGTTTTTTTTCGTTTGGCCAAATAACGGAATACCCTTTTTAAAATTGCAATGCATGAATTTTGGAAATCATGAAATGATCTTGGTGTCTAGGATTTGAAATATCGTATCCTAACGTGATGGATGTGATATTTCATTCTTTCGGAATAGGAGAATTTAGATATCCAATTCGAATTGTCCAAACATTTTCTAAAGGATTCATATTTTAAAATCTCTTCAATTTTCGATATTAGGACATTAATCAATCAATAAGGTACCAATTTTAGGCGTTGTGAGGGTGCTAATCCTTCCTCGTGCGTAACCGACTCCCGAACCCGTTTTCTTAAAATTCGTAGACCAAATGTTTTATAAGGTGACCCAATCACACTTCAAAAAAGATTGGTGGCGACTCCATTTTCCTTTTCAAAGTCGGCCCGTTTTCCAAACAAAAAAATGGATTCGACAAAAAATATATAATGTAAAAGAATAAAAAAAAAAATTTAAAATTCATATGGCGTAGCAAATTATTATTGGCTGGATTTTTTTTTAACAATATAACAATTTTGTATTAAATGGATAATAGAATAATATTTTAGGTACCACTTACTAAAAAAATATTTAGTTATCAAGATGAGAAAAATGTATAATTTAGATATCATAATCAATTTATGAGTTAAATCTTTTTAAATCTATACAGTTTAACTAATAAAAATATTTTAAGTAATGACAGCTACCATCTTAGCAATTTTAGCAGTTTCTCTTAATATTGATTTTCCGAACTTCTTATCTTTTAAAGGCATAATAATTCATTTAGTCCTTCAATTTTATAGAAAAAGTCATTAGCCATTCATTTAATTTTTCGTCACTTTTACCTTTTTGAACTTGCATTGTTTGTTAAATCATCCCACGCTAGATAGAAAAGTTAGCATTAATTTGTTAACTTTACTACGTGGCAGTCCATGTGGAAACCACGTTAACAATTAATTAATTTTTTAAATATATTTTTTTATACTTTTTATTAATTTTAATAGTTTTTAAGTTTTTAAAAATAATTTTTTGAATTTTCACATTTTAAAAACTAATTAATTGCTTACATGGCATCTATGTGTATACCATGTCAGCAAAGTTAACTTTTCGTCCGTTTTGGGGTGATTTGACAAACAACGTGAGTTTAATGGCTAAAAAGGTAAAAAAATAAATGGAGGGTTAAATTGACTTTTTATGTAAAGTTGGAGGGCCAAATAAGTTATTAGACATTTTTTTTCTTGAAAAAATTTAAATCCAACTAAAAATATTAAAAATTAAGAGAAAAAATTTAAATTATTATTCTCCTGTTGACGTGAAATCATAATTTCATATAAAGCGAAAGATATAACTATATATTCAAGGAAAAAAAATGGGAAAAGGGAAAAATTATGAGATTCCATTGTGTGTGTGTGTGAGAGAGAGGGAGATAATAGTAGGTGAAAACATTGGCTTCACGCATTCTCCAAAACACCCCCACTTTTCCCCTAAAAGAAAATTGGAAGTTAAAATTCCATTACTCATAAAGTCAATTTTTTTAATAATTTTGTAGTTAGACAAGTCTTTTTATTTTCCTTTTGGTAAACAAAGTTGTTATCTTTGTATAAAGAGGTCCATAATTCATAGAAAACAACAAAATAAATAAAGGGAAAAAGGGAGGAAGAAAAAAAAAGTTATTTTAAAATTAAATAAAGGGAGAAAACAAGAAAATTTGGTTATGAAAATTATTTTATAATATAAGGTCTTTTTTTTTTTTACGATAATCATTCGATATATTAGTGACGGAGTTTTTAAATTTTATAAGTAATAGTAAGAAATTGTCGCGTGTTATTATTGATATTTAAAATAAAAAATTGATACAATTTCTTAACCCGCTTATGAAGTCAAAAAAAAATTTATCCATCAATATATCAAATATTTATCTTTTTATATTTATTTTTAATAAACCCTAAAAATAAGCACCACACCTTTTAAACCCTAATTGTAAAATCATGAGAATAGGTGCTTGCATTGCATTTCACATGGTTAAACCTACTGCATATAACTGATATCCAAAATCCAACAAGATTTAGTTACCATATAAAAGAACTACTTTAAAGTAAATTCCAAAACAATATAACGGATGTCACGAATTGATCGAATATTAATTTAATTAAAAAAATTAATAATTTATTTTTACACATTTAAAATTATCTTTTTATATTTTAAATAGGACCAATAAAAGATATTTTTTTGTATATTTTAATATTATTAAACAAAAGTTTTCATCCATATTTTATTTAGTATATATTGATGTGTTAATGTTATTAGTTTCAAACCATATTTATGTTTTAAATATGTCGTTTATCCAAACATACTCGAGTGATCAATGTAATAAATATGATACTCAAACTTAATTAACACAATATGTTTACACAAATTATATTAATATTAAAATCTGAACACATTTATTTTCATTATCTTTATATTTTACCTAACTAATAAACTAAGAAGAAAAACATGAAAAGCGACAGCACTCAGGAATCATAAAATCTACTTGAATCTCAGAAACGCATGACTTTCATTTTTGAAGTCCAATTGGGCTATTTGGGCAACGGCAGGTTCAGAATTTTTATTTATTTATTTTACCTACTGCTTTTTTACATGGTCGGTTCACATCAGGGTATACCCAATATTTCTTTTATAGGTTTGAATGGTGTTTGTTCTTTCTTTTTATAATACACATGTCAATCGAATTAAAACTCAACGACTCAATGAGTTACTTAAGTTTAAAAGAAAAACAAAAAAAATTGTAATGCAAAAACTTTGGTACAACAATAGGGAAGTGGTGTTGAAATGCAAGAGACTCCTGAAAATCCTCGTCAGTCCAAGAAGCATTAATGGCAACCTTGCTGTTTAAGCACAAGTGTAAGCCAAACCCAACTCACCCACATGCATGTATATCACCAATTTCATTTCTTTCTCTTTACACTAGAATTTTAGTATTTCTTAATCCTCCTCTATTATACCAAACATAGAGCAAGTGGCTAATTCATGTATTTCTTTTTCAGTCAACTGCATCCCTTTCCTTCAACCTCGCTCTTCATTTTCATAAACCAAGAAAAGGGTTTTCATTTGTGATTAAGAAAACTCAAAAGAATCTACAGTCATATTTTCATGGTAAGCTCGCAAAACAAAACAAGTATACGTAAGGCTTTCTTTATATTAGTTTCTTCATTTTCATATCTTTCACGTATTTCTATTTTCTAGTTTGATTCTTTTTGTTTATCATGCTTAAAATCTTCAAGAAGGAACTTAATGAAACGGCTTTGTTCTTTTCATTTTTTCTGGAGATGCGTATGATATTGATGTCTTCGTTCTTGTTGACTATGAATTTATATATGAGTCTTAATCTATCCTTGGAATGTTAACAGGCTGAAGAAATGAACATTGAAAATGGAGAGTTCGAGGATTGGCGAGGGTCAAAGGCAGATCCTGCAAACCATGGCGGTGTTACAGCTTCAAGCATTGCCTGCGGTAAGTGGTGGCTTTCAGAGTTTTAAAGTTAATTACAATCTGCTAAAATGATGGAAAAAATGAAACCCCACCACTTCATTTGATCATTTAGGATTAAGTTAGGGGTTGAATTAATTGTTGTGAATGGCATGCAGTTGTTGAGGTATTAGAGAACATGGTGTTCTTGTCCAACGCTACAAACTTCGTCGAGTACTTCCTCAAGTCAATGCATTACTCCGCCGCGGAATCTGCAAACATGGTGACTAATTTCATGGGAACCTCCTTTCTGCTCACCATTTTTGGAGGTTTCGTCAGTGATTCTTTCCTCACTAGATTCAAGACCTTCATCATCTTTTGCACTCTTGAGTTGTTGGTAAATATAAATATACTTGCTTTGCTTTGCTTCATTTCCCCTCTCCCCCTCCCCTTGCAATGTTTCATATGTTTTTTATATTTTTTGCCATCTAGGGACTCATCCTGTTGACAATTCAAGCACAAGACAGTCGGTTGCTGCCAGCCATAAACAGCAAGCCTTCCAAGACCCAGGAGGCTATCCTTTACACTGGTCTTTACGCAATAGCAGCTGGCGTAGGTGGCGTTAAGGCTGCCTTGCCTGCACATGGGGCTGATCAACTTGACCATAGCAACCAGCGTCTCGTCTCATCCTTCTTCAATTGGTTCTTCTTTTCACTATGTTTTGGGGGCCTCATCGCCTCCACTGTCATGATCTGGATTCAAGAAAACTTGGGCTGGAATTGGGGTTTTAAGATATCTGTGGTCACACTAAGTGTAGCACTCTGCATTTTCTCCATGGGGTTCCCCATTTATAGATACAAACGCCCCGGCGGTAGTCCACTCAGTAGAATTTTTAAGGTAAAAAAACCAACATTGCTTGTAATACAATTGGATGACACAACTTTTTATGAAGTTCAATTTGGATTTTACTTTTATGATAACACAATGGCTTAACAATGGGTCTAATTTTGTTTCTTAATAAAGGTCTTGGCTTCGGCTATTGCAAACAGGAAAGCATCACTACCAGAGGCAGAGAATACCCAATTTTATGGTGAAAAGAGAAACCATGATAAGTTCAGGTATGCAATTAGTTTAACAGAAAAGTTAGAAAAATATGTTATTGGGAAATTGGGCAGAACAACATAGATGCCAGATTTTGGCCTTTATATAAAGTAGAGTTTTTCTTTCTCACATATGATGTCACTACAAATTGTTTGTGTTCAATGTACAATGTATTGAATCCTACTTTTTTGACATTGGTTGCATGCAAAGGTAGATCCAAGGTGAGGAACAGTCATCCTTTTCGTTCCTCCTAATTCCCTATTAAATCACTACTTGGGTTAAACTTGATAACTATTTTCATCCGAATTACTTTTTTTTTTAAGTTCATACCTAAATTTAATAATTATTATCATATTGAGGTTAAACTAGATAATTGTTCTCACATTGGACTTGAATTTAAAATTTTCAAAGAAATATCATAGACTAACTTGGATAAAAAATATCTAGACCCCAATATGAGAATAATGGTCAAGTTCAGGGATTGGCTCGAACGAAAAAAGTTCAAACTCTGATGTGGGAACAACTATCTAATTTTGAAAAAAAAGTCTAACCCCAAATATAAAAGCAGTTTGCCAAATTTCAAGCCCTGATTAAACCTTTTTAAAAGTTATCTAATTTTTGGCACTAAAAAGTTAGAAATGGATCTTTTTTATCCCTAGTTGCATGAATCTGGTTTAAGCATGGTGTCTTTAATAACATCATAATGCACTTTAATTTGACACAAAATGTTGAAATCATGTAGGTTTCTAAACAAAGCATTAATGGGTGAGTCAGTCGCATCGACCGAGGTTGACGAAACAAAGACATTCATAGGCCTCCTCCCCATATTTGCAAGCACCATCATGATGAACTGCTGCTTAGCTCAACTGATGACATTCTCAGTGCAACAAGGGAACATCATGAACAGATCACTTAACAGTTTCAAGATTCCCACTCAATCATTATCAGTATTCCCCTTATCCATCATGCTGGCTTCTATACCCATATATGAATATTTTGTGCGCATGTTCAGATCAAAGAACAACCACCATCCTGGAATTCTGAACATGTTCCAACCATTGAGGCGGATCGGACTGGGGTTAGCTCTCGCATCAGGGTCTATGGCTGCCGCTGCTGTAGTTGAAGCTAAGAGGCGTGAGGCAGCGAATGACGATGTCGTCTTGTCTGTTTTCTGGCTCGGGTGGCAGTACTTGCTGCTCGGCGTATCGGACATGTTAACACTCGGGGGAATGCTTGAATTTTTCTACTCGGAGGCTCCGGATACCATGCGAAGTATGAGCACTGCATTGTCTTGGTGCTCGACGGCAATGGGGTACTTCATCAGCTCGGTGTTGGTTACAATAAGCAACTCGGTGAGTGGACATTTTGGGAAAGAATGGCTGGGAGGAAGTGATTTGAATCATACACGTTTGGATTTGTTCTACATGCTTCTTTGCATCCTTAACTTTATCAATTTATTGAACTACATATTTTGGGCTAGAAGGTACTAAATATTTTTAGTAGTTTACAAGGTTGATAGGAACCATATTATATTATTTTAAAAAGTAAGTAATTAAAACTTAAAATTATAATTATTTATGATTAGTTTTGTTGTAATTACACAATTTGTATATGTAAATTTATATTATAAAATAATTATATAAAATTATATTGCAAAATCCTCAAATTTTATGATATACATATTGAATGTTTGCTAGGCTAGTTATATTCATTTAAGGCAGATAGCTAAAGGTTTCTTAGTAACATGGTGAAAAGATGAAATGATATCTTAATGATTAAATTAAGCCTAATTGTAAAATTTTCTTTCGAGTTTTTCACTTCAACCCTTAATGTTTTTATTCTTTTTTTTTTTTTAATTTCACCCATCAATTGTTGACATGATTGACATGGCATGGCACATCACTAATAGCGTAAAAATGTTTTGAGCAAAAAAGAAAGGATTTGCAACCTTCAATGATTCTTTGCAAAGCAAAGACAAAGATTAAAAGGAGTGATTCCTGTAAAGAAAAGGTGGAAATCAACCGTAAAGATTCACTGCAAATAAAAAACAGAGATGGATGCGAAATATTCTCTACAAAGAAAACACGAAGATACACAATAGAGTTACCTTGCAAAAGTTTTGTAATAAGAGAATATATTCTCTACAAGTTGTAATAATAGTCTTGAAAATAACAATTGTGTAACATTTGTAATAATGTAAGGGATCATATTCCTGAAAAAAGACGTTGTAAAGAGGCAATAGCTCTCTATAAAATATTCTCAATTTTGTAATGGAAGGTAGACTCGACTCAAAAATTCTTTGAGCAAAGTTTCTCCAAAAAATTTTCTAACTTTCAAAAATTCAAGTTTTCAAAAGTTTAAAATTCAAAATTTTTTTCCATCTTCCATCCGATTCTCGGGGCACATTTAAAAAATTTTAAAATATATTAAAATTCAAAAAAAATATAAAAAAATTGGAAAATTCATTAAAAATAAAAGAATATATATATATATGAAAATTTGATAAAAATGAGAATAGTTTTAAAAAATATTTAATTTTTTTTAGTTCATTTTCTTTTTTTCATGTAAACCTTATTAACCACTGGTCCAAGCCTCAAACCCTTCGTAGAAGCTTGTGCCGAGGCCCATAATAAAACCCAAGTAAAAGCTTCGGGCAGCTATCAACGTGTCAAACTTTATGGGATCATTCTAATAGATAGGAGTATAGATGATGATTTTTTTTAGAGGATGATGATTATTATTTGGCTTAATTGAATAAGAGGTCCTCAAATTATATAGTATTTTTAATTATGTATCTAAATTTCTTTTGGTTGAACTAGATATCTAAACTATACTTTTGTAACTATTATGGACTGATACCATTATTTTTGTTTAAAAAAAAAACTATTTCAATCAATTAAGAGTTGGTATTTAACATTTATATATTTTATATTATTTCCCTCTTTCTCTCGAAAAAAAAATGAAAAAAGAGGTTTTAGTGGGCCTTTTTATATAAATAATTCAAAAATATTAATTAATAACAAAAATAATTTTGAGGAAAAACTATATACGAAAATGACTCATTTGCTACAGTATCATCCGATGCTGCTTGACCAATCGGCGACACTACCCCTTTTTTCTTGTAACCATGACCCAAT
This sequence comes from Gossypium australe, assembly GCA_005393395.2. Lineage (NCBI taxonomy): Eukaryota > Viridiplantae > Streptophyta > Magnoliopsida > Malvales > Malvaceae > Gossypium > Gossypium australe. The sequence goes on from CM016620.1 coordinate 8,404,240, forward strand.
CATCTGTGTTTAAAAATAGAATTTATTTTGGTGCTACCACTATGTCAAGCGGCACCCATTTGTATTTTTCGAAATACCCATGAAAAATACAGGTATTCGCGATGGAAAAAAAAAGGGAAAAATTATCTATGAAGAGAAAAATGGAAAAAAAAATTAGTTGTGAAGAGAAAAAAGAAAAAAATAAATGTATTAGTGGTGTCGTCCACGTGTTAGGCATCAACAATAAGTTCTTCTAAGATTGCAAAGTACCCATCAATGTATTGTTGTGATAAGCTCACTAAGTACTCATGTACTTACAAGATTTGTTATTACTTTTCACGTATTTAAAATGAAACTTTGCTTGAAAGGACAACGCTAGGAGTTCGCCAAAGTGGTGGCGGAGTGGGCTATTATGCATATAATGGACATGTGACGTAGTCTTGGAATATGTTTTTCGTGTCTATTTTAAATAAACTTCAATTTTGTAGATAATTGTACCCAGCTTGATGTAACAACTTATTTTAAAATACTACCTTTGTTTTTAGATAGTAAGTTTTTCAATTAACATGTCAAATAAAATAATTAGAGAAATGAAAAATTGTAAATTGTATTATTAAAATGTTAAGTATACTATGTGGTAACACTCGAAATCTGAATTCGACGAATCAAGTTGGGTTTGGGGCGTTACATATACCCCATCCCTGGTGCAAAATTTTTATTTGTTGAAGTTTTTGATTTTTTTTTGAATTTTTTTTTTTTTTGTTGGAAAGAAAAAAAAAAGAAAGAAAGGGGAGAAAATAGAAAAAAAAATTAGTGTTCAATAAAAGGGGAGAAAAGAAAAAAATTGTTTTTTTTTTTAATGTTGGGTGTTGAAAATTTAGGGAGAAAGATTTATTTGTGTTGGTGTTTTAGTGAAAAATTGTGATAGTTTTAATGTATGCTTGAGTTCATGGAGATGCGGTGACGCTCAGAGACTCACTCATTTCATTTGCCGTGTAGGGAGTGCACCATCACCTTAGAAGATGTCGCATTACAACTTTGGCTCCCAGTTGATGATAGTTATATACGGTCACGGGTTCAAGTATAGTGTTCAAACTTGAGCATGGAAAGCCTTACCAATTGACAGTGGTTATGCGGTCAAGTTTCATGCCACCAGAAGAGAATGCTTTATAAACTCCATACATAAGTTTAAGATCATAAAGATAGGGGGGAAAAAAAAGGGTTAATCAACTTATTTTATTTTCTCATCAAAGTGGTACCCTTAACCTCATTATCTAAAAGATATGTCAAAGGTTGGGGCAAGAAGACTGGCAACGGGGGAAGTGACAGTGACGATGGAAACAAGCTAAAACGCGACTTGGGGTGATAATGGTTGTCGTAACCATTTTTTTTAAAAAACGGGAATCGACTTGGGTTTTGAAAATAAAAAAACGAGAGTCGCCACCGACCTTCTATTAAGTGTGATCGGATCACCTTTGTTTTAATAAAACATTTTGGTTTATTAAAACAGGGCTTTTGGTCTACGACTGTTCGAGAAAACGGGTTCGGGAGTCGGTTACGTGCGAGGAAGGGTTAGCACCCTCGTCACGCCCAAAATTGGTACCAAATTGATTAATTAATGTCTTAATGTCGAAAATTAAAAGACTGAGAACAAATTTAAAAATAAGATCATTTGTTATTAACGTTGATTTTAAAACATTTGAATGAATCGGAATAATCTTCAAAGGCCATCCTATCTTGAAGCAATGAAATGCCACATCCAGTAAGTTAGGACACAGCACCCCGAATCCTCAAGAATAAACTAGGGCACAATTCAGAATATTGCCATTTTAGAAATTCTTATCTCGAGATAACGAGATGTCACGCCCAGTAAGTTAGGGCACAACACTTTGTACTCCCGAGAATAAGCTTTTTATTTCAAATCATTTTTGAAATTCTTATCTCGAGGTAACGTGATGTCACACCCAGTAAGTTAGGGCACGACACTTTGTTCCCTCGAGAATAAGCTTCTCATTTTAAAGTCGTATTTTTTTTAAGATATTCCGTTATTTAGGCTAAACGAGAAAAATCGAAACTCAGTAAGTTAGGGCACAATTTTCTCGAGTTTCCAAAATACGAAATGTTACCTTATTTTTGAAAAATTTTCTTTTAAAGTAATAGCGGAAGTAATATTTAAATAACATGCATCGTTTGTTTGAAGTAAGATGACAACTTGTATCGAATGAATACATTGGAATTTAATGCGCGATGTGATGGCATAATAATACAGTAATGAGCTTGGAATAAGAATATATGAAGTAAATAATAATAGCATGCGGATACAAGTAACGAATTATAATATGCGCAATAGCAATAATCACACATATGTGTCATTCAAATACCAGCAATAATAGTCAAAGAATGAGATAAATAACATAAGACAATTTAAAATAAATAATAAGACAGTTTCAAATAAGTAAAAAAAAATAAATTTAAAATAGATACTATACAAATCGATTTAAAATAAAGTAAAGCAACTTAGAATAAATAATATATATGCACGTGACAATTTAAAATAACATATAAAAAGCCTAAAGTAAGTAATATATATATATATATATATATATAAAGGTAATCTAAGCTTATAGTACATATGAAATATAAACAAAATAGTTTAATATATAAAAAAAAAAAAAGACAATGCATGTAGAAAGAATTTTAAAGTAAATAGCATAAAAACTTGGAAATAAATAATGTACATAAAAAGGTTTTACACAAAAAGACAAACGGTATACATATAAATTATAATGACAGAACAATTCCAAAAATAAAATATAAAAGGTTTTAAAATAAATAGATAAGCAATAAATTTGTAAAGATGAATAAAAATTAAACAAATTTGGACTAAATCAGGACAAAAGTGAAATTGAAGGTAAAATCAGTAAATAAATAAATAAGGACCAAGATGCAATGCGCGTGAATGCACAAGGGCTAAAAGTGAAAATGTTCTCAACCCTAGAAAAACTGTATCAGGCGCAGACTGAATTGGAACGACGCGCAAACTTTAGGAAAAAAATTAAAGAAATGGAATGGGATTAACTTAAAGGTAGCGCAAATGGGAGGGACTGGGCGCACAAATTTCCCATTTAAGGTGAAGATGTACCTATCCAGTTTGCAAACTGTCAATGCGCAGGCCTTTACCTTCTTTAATTACGCCACTTTAAAAAGTGATAAAACCTTTATTATATTTATTGTTATTTTTAAAGCTAACAAATTCCTTTTTCCAAACAAAAACAAAGAGCCAACCCCTCCATCGTTTCTTCTTCTGCTAGGGTTTAGACCCAAACATCACGCACCATCGTCGAACCACCACCATTCGGTGGCCGTCAACGTGCAAGAGAGAGGTTGTTAGCCCCGTTTCAACCGAGCCAATCAACGGAGACCAAACGCAAATGTAAGTATCCCTTTTTTATCCTCTTTCTTACATATCAAAATGGGAAGTAAAATCGAAAAGAAAACCCAAAAAAAATCAAGAGTCACCTTCAAGAAAAATCTGTTCTCTTTTGGTTTCTGATATTTGGTTAAAATTCGTAAAAACAGAAGGAGCCCCCTCTCTCTTATTATTTCGTTTTAAAATTTGAAAATAATAAACAGAAATAAATAGAAAAACAACAGTAGATAGTAAGATCGAGAACGAAATCAACCTTTTAATGTTTGTTCTTTTTTGATTTTTTAGTGTTTGTAGTTAGTAAAAAACGGAAGAGAACCAGTACAGTGGATTCGTTTCGGTTTTTATAACCGACTTTACAGATTCTTTTTCTTTGTTTATTTCCTTGTTTTCTCTGCTACTTTTTGTCGTTTACTTCTTTTGCAGGGTATGGGCGAGGCGTGCGTAGCGGGTGTTGTTGGCCGGTGTGCGTAGTGGCTGTGGGTGCGAACGATGGAGGCCGAGGCGCGTGGTGCGTGCATGGGGACTAGGGTTTGCTTGGCTGAGGGTGTTTAGTTTGTGAGCTAGGTATTTGGGTTAGGGTTTTTAGAAATTGGGCTTGTAAAGTGGGCCATTCAGGTTTAGGTTGATTGGGCTCCGGGACTATTTTGTAAATGGACATTGGACTTTTTATTTTTTCTTTTTTGTTTCTTTTGTTTTTTTTATTCGGGCCGGGGCAAATTTGGGCTCTTACAATGATTGTAGTTATTAAAGTGGAGAATTAAAGGAAGGGTAGAGTGAGAAAAAGATAATTGAAAAAAACACTAAGAAAAAAAAAAGAAGAAGAAAATATGGGGAGCCCATAATCATCACTGTTTCATGTGATTATTCCAACTATAGTTAGTATCATTATCATACAAGTTAAAATGATAGTAGGGATCATCATATTTTGATTCATTATTCATGTAACTAGAATTATTATAACTATAAAAAAAAACTTTGCAATTCACTCAAAAAAGAATGATCGTTTTTAAGCTCAAAAAATTTAATTTCACTATCAAAATATATGAAATAACAATCTTGACTACTATCTCTAATTAAAAAGTTGTCATCAGAAATGAACCAAATGATCAACCTTATTATAATAACACGTCTGCGACACCACTTATTGTTTTTTATCTCATTTTTTCCTTTCACAGATATTTTTTTTTCCAAAAAAAACATTGCTAACACCTGAGACATAGGCGACACCCATTTTTTTTTTATTGACCACCTACTACCGATGCCACTTGACATACCAACAGCTAGGGGCATAGCTAGGAAGGCTTGTAAGGATCCGAACCCTCCTAAAATGGAAAGTTTTTCATTTTTAAAATTTTAAATTAATAAAGGTAAAGTTACACACTTGCGACACCCACTAAAAAAATTCCCCCACAGATGCTGCCTAACACATCAACGACATCAATTAGAGAAATTATTTTTTTCCTTTTTTTTTCACTGACAATAATTAAAAAAAAAAACTAGTCAGTACCTCTTACCAGACCGATGGCACCCATTAAAAAAAATATTTTTTCTCCACCATGAATATCCGTATTTTTTACAGGTATTTCAAAAAATACATATGGGTGTCGTCTGGCACAGTGGCAGCACCAAAAAAATTTCTTTTTTTAAGCACTAATGATTGGGTCATTATTAGGGGAAAAAAGGGTGTGGACACTGACTAGTACTATAGCAAATGAGTCATTTTCATATATAATTTTTCTTTCAGACTATTTTAATAATTAATTAATATTTTAGGTTTGTAACATCCCGAATTAGGGGTCGTTTGTAGTTTATTTGTTTTCATGTGTTTACCTAAAGAAATGCTTAGGTATTGGTTATGTGTTATATTCTTGGGTCTAGTCTTAAAACCGAGCTAGGTTTGATTTAGGGTTGAAATTTGCTTTTTGTACTTTGGAGAAAAAAAGCTAGGTAAGATAAGAGTTAAGAGAAATAATTGAAGTAGATTGACATAAGGAATAATTTGGCAAAGTGGCTTGGGGCGCTAGGGTACTTTAGGAGGGCAAGAGTTCAAGCTGCAAGGGAAGCGAAAAGGAGAATTTATGTTTTTGCATCAAATAGGCGCTCGGCTAGGGACGTCTTAAAGGAAAATCGGGGTGGAATTATGTCACCAAAAAGCGCCTAGGCGGAGTGGCTTGGACGCTCGCAACCAAAGGAATTTCGTGAGGTCTGGCGTTCGAGTCTTGATGGAGGCGCGCGGGTGTTGTTATTTTTGTTTTAGCGCTAAGCAAGGGAACCAGCGGGGAAGTGTTTAAAAGATATTGTGTTGGGTTTTTGTCACGAAAGAATCAGGGGCCGAGTGGCTGGAAGCGTGGGGAGCCTCCAGCAGGTCGGGGGTTCGAAACCCAGAAGTAGCGCATGAGTGCGTTTTATTTTTGGTCTGGCGTATAAGCAAGGGGAGCTAAGGAATAAGGGTTTAAAAGAATGTTGCGATGCGTTTATGACATGAAAGTCATAGTGGTCGAGTGGCAGAAGGCGGGGAGATGCTTCCTCAGGTCTCGGGTTCGAGACTTTGGGGGCGCACCTGGGGTTTTGCTTTATTTTAGGCAGGCGGGGGTAGTGGCCTGCATGGCCCATGCACGCATGAAGCAAAGGGTTGCTTTTTCTTTTTTTTTTATTTTATTTGTTTTGGAAGTATAGGGCTTCGATCTTTTATTCTATTGTATTTATTATTTATTTTGTTGGTTGTTTCAAAGCTGCAAGAGCATGGGCTTAAACCATTGTTTTTATTATTATTGTTTGCTTAGAATGATGGGATAGTTTATATATTATTATTATTATTTTACTAAAGGATGGGTAAGGTGATGGAAGAATGAATAAACAATGAATTGTTTATTTCATTGGTGATGGGAATGAAGCATGCCTTGGGAGGAGTTGGCCGGCTTTGAGATAGCATAGCATGGCCGAAATTCCCATTTGTTTTTTTTTTCTTCCTTTCCAAATTGTGTTGGTCGATTGTGGAGCTGCTAAAGGACCTTCAATTCGGTTATGTGTTAAGCAAGGGAGTTGGCCTGCACATGGGCAAATGGGAAGATAAGGATAAGCTTAAGCAATTTTTTTTTGAATTAGAATTCGGCTGGAGTGGGGGAATAAGCATTAGTTTATTTTATTTTATGTTGAAGGGGTGATAATGGATTAAGTGGGATATTAGCAGGGGATAATTGATGTTTTTGTTTTTATTCATTTGAAGATGTGGCCTAGAGTAAATTAAGGAAATTGTTGAGTTTTAAACTCTTCAAGGGAAGAGTGGACGGCAAGTATAGGTGGGGTTAGTGTCGAATTTTCTTAGCCTTTTCTTCATGATTTTCGGCTAGTGCGTCTTTTTGATTTTTTTCTTCTTCATTTTCTCTCAAACCGAAACACCATTACCATCCACCTTTTTCTTCTTAGACTTTGGCCGAATCCCCTACACCATCATCTTCAATCTATTTTTCTCTCCTTTTTCTTCTCAAAACCAAAATCCCATCTCCTTTTTCCTCATTATTTTTCTCTCTAGCCGAAGCTACTTCTCATCTTTGTGCCGAAACTCTCTTCTCCCATTGAGGAGTACCTTGGCCGAATATAGGGGCAAGGAAAGCTTGCGTGGCCGATTTGTCCTTACGGGATTTAAGACTATCATTGGTGTCAGGTGTGTACATACACACTTTATAACTAAATAATATGCTAAGTATTTTGTGTATGCTAAATTGAATTTGTGTAGATTCGGATTTAATACCATAAAGGTATAAGCAAGGCTTCAGGTAAGTCCTTGTCAATATGAGGTTACTATTTGATGATTATGGAGGCATGACATATTTGGTATATGTGGCATGTAATATATGGCTAATGATAAATCTGTTGGATGTTGTTAAATAAACATATTAGCATGATATCTGTTAAATGCATATCATTGATTGATGTGGGATTAAACGAGTGGAGGGGGAAGTGATATTCGTGTCGACGGACACCAGTGGTTTGGTACCACATTTCGTGACTTCGGTCACCAGAGGTTGGCACCTCATAGCGTCTCGTCCCCGTGGCTTAGCACCACAGTGGGTTGGCCCCACAGATGACATTATGGGATTGACGCCAGTGATTTGGTATCACACGTGGGTTGGCCCCACAACACATGATTTGTGACTTCGAGTCACCAGTGGTTTGGCACCACATTAATGATGAACATCGTGACTTTGGTCACCAGTAGTTTGGCACCACCAGTGGTTTGGTACCACACGGGGTAGAGAAAGGCGTTCTGGATGGTTAGGTTGGGTGCATATTAAACTTGTGCATGTTAAATTAGTTATGAATTGTGTATGATGTTGCACTAAACCGGGGGAAGGGTTACACATTGAGTCTTGGTGACTCACCTTCTCCTTTAACTTTTTCAGGTGACTCGTAGATTGCGAATGAGGAGCCGGATGGACTCGAGGCGGCCATGCAGTGAAAATGTGGATCTAAATGAACTTCGAACTATTATTATTTTATTGTTGGTTTAATTTGTTCAAGTTGTAATAAGGCCTCCTAAGATTTTATTTTGATATCTTACATGTTTTGGATAATTTGTTTAAACTACTTAATGACTTTAAAATGGTTACACGCGTTTTCTTAAATTCAAACGTAAATGATTTTCTTCCGTACCATCGGGTACATTGACAATACTTGATAACAACCCGACTTAATAAAGTTTCAAATAAACCTAAGTATGGTTTTCTTTATACACCTCAACTGTTTTAAACAAGACACTATCTTTTATCAAAAAAATTAAATCGGCGAAAGGGATTTTCAAAATGGTTTTCTCTGTGACATACCAAATTCAGTCGTAGCGTTTGGGACGGGTTTGGGGTGTTACAAATTGGTATCAGAGCCCGGTTCAAAGCTCGGCTGTGGGGGTCCAAGGCCCAAAATGTTTTTGGAAGGCCTTTGTGAAATATTTTTGGGTATTGAACAGCATGGCATCGAGTCTCCGGCACCAATCCGCCCAGGTAAGTACCTCTAACTCTGTGTGGATTATTATTTGTAGAAGGGTAGGTAGGGAACGTAGATAGTATGTTAAGTGGTTGAACACTAGGACTAGTTTACCCCAACAAAGTACATAAGACTTTAAGTGCCTAATTAAACCAACCTACGACCAAGTCGCCGAGTTAGGGTGTGGTAACCCTGGTGCGCATGTCTAGGATTGGATCCGGAAGAGCTTGGTACTTAAGCAGTCCTCGTGACTCACCTCCTCTTCGCAGGAATCCTACCTGGTGCGTAGCTTCGGTTCACCCTAACCAAGAGGACTCGGTCATAGGTTGAACACACTAAATAAAACCCGAAAGGGATTAACCCTGTTTTATGAAAGCTCTAAGTTTTAAAAATCATTACGATACTCCTTTTAATAGCGAAAAAAAATATTTTTCAAAATATTTTCCAACTTACCAAAATTTCCAAAATGCCCCTAGTGGCAAAATTACGAAAATGCCCTTGATTTCTAAAATTACCGTATTACCCAGATTCAATTAAAACTTTTTACTTTGCAAAAGTACTCGAAAATCGTGTATTTCAAAATAATACCCCAACTTTGGAAATTTACAAAATTACCCTTGATTGACAAAATTACCAAAATACCCCTGGTTTTCAAAATTCTGCCATACCTTCAAGTTGGCAATTTTTCGAAAATACTCTTCAGTTTTAGGAATTACAAAATGTCTTGATTTACTAAAATTTTTCAAAATTTCCTCGGTTTATTACAAAAATACCCTTGTAGGAAAATGACGAAAATACCCCTGGGATAGGAACGGACAGAAATGTCCGAAGAGTGAATGTGTATGGAAGATACTATGGAATGGATGTGTTTTCTGTGAATTAGGATAGAAAACTCGAAACTTGATTGCTCAAAAGAATCTCTATTAAACTTTCTTTATAAAAACTTCTTCGCGAATAACCAAGTGGAACAAGTACTGATCCATAAAAATTTCTTAATTAGGTTAAAGCGCAATAGTTAGAATGAGCTCTAGAGGACGTGGCCGTCGTGGACGCGGTAGGGGCAGAATGATCGTGTCAGAACCCATTAGGTCGGGTCAAGGGTCGGAGAATGAAGTACCGCCACCACCACCCCCAACTTTTGGAGCTGAGGAACAGGATCAGACAGGGGGTGAGGCGGTATCGCAAGCTGTATTGCGAGTCCTTGAGATGGTGGCTGGGGCAAGTGGAGGTATGGGAGCTCGGAAGTCTGTACCCGAACGACTCCGATCCAACGGAGCTGAAGTATTCCGGGGTGTGTCGGGCGTGGCACCCAGTGCAGCGGAATATTGGTTAGAATCGACTGAGAGGATCATGGACGATCTCGATTTAACTAATGAGGAGAAGCTGAAAGGAGCAGTGTCGCTTCTAAAGGATGAGTCATACCAGTGGTGGCTCATGGTTCGGGATGGTGCTACGGCAGATGGCCTTACTTGGGAGTACTTCAAAGCTGCTTATCAGAAGAAGTATGTGGGCACCAGCTACACTGATGCTCAGAGGAAAGCTTTTCTGGGATTGGTACAAGGAAATAAGTCGGTATCTGAGTATGAGGCAGAATTCTTGAGGCTGAGCCGCTATGCTCGGGGAATTGTGTCAACTGAGCATGATCGTTGTGTCCACTTTGAAGACGGACTTAGGGATGATTTAAGGTTGTTGATTGCTCCACAGCAGGTGCGTGAGTTTGCTGTTCTGGTAGAGAATGCTAAGGTAGCCGAAGGGGTCAAGGAGTCTGTGAGACAGAACTATGATAGGAACAAGCAGAAAAGAGGTTTTGGGTCGTCTGGATCGGGTAATAATGCACAAAAAAGGGCTAAGCAGAGTGGGCCGAATCAGGCAGGAAGGCCCATGGCTACTAATCAGAGACCGGCTCAGTGTAATCGTTGTGGGAAGTCACATTAGGGAAGTTGTTGGACCGGTGAGAGGGGTTGCTTTGAATGTGGATCTTTGGATCACCGTGTAAGGGATTGTCCTCGGAAGCTAGCTAAGAGTCAGCCAGAGGGTCAGAACCGTACTCAGGCTAGAAATGTGGGACCACCGCAGAGGGGTCGTGGTAATGGTAGAGGAGGTAATGGTTCTAATCGAGGTCGCGAAATTCCGGGCAGAGGTACAGGCAACACAGAGGCAAGGCAGCCTGGGTTAGTCTACGCAGCGAGGCGTCGCGAGGAGGGTGACGCACCGGACGTCATAACCGATACGTTCCTAATTTTTGGTTTTCCATATGTTGCATTAATTGATGTGGGTTCGACGCATTCATACGTTGCTAGTAGTGTGGTAGAGACTATGAACTTAGACTTTGAGACTGCTTCTAGGGAGATGACTGTAATTAGCCCTCTAGGACACTCTGTAGTAGTGAACAAGCTATATAGAGATGTACCCCTAGAACTCCAAGGGGTAGTGTTTGTGGCTGATCTGATGGAACTGCCGTTTGGGGAGTTCGATCTAATTCTTGGAATGGACTGGCTGGTTAAGTATCAGGCAAGGTTGGATTGCGCTGCTAAGCGCATGGTTCTAAAGACGGCTAAGGGTGATGAAGTGGTCATGATAGGTAATAGAAGAGATTATCTATCCAATGTAGTGTCTGCTTTGAAGGCTGAGAAGATGGTCAAGAAAGGTTGTGAGGCGTTTTTGGTTCAAATCTGTGCCTTGGAGGCTAAGAAGTCAGCAGTTAAGAAGGTTCGGACTGTAGGGGAATTCGCTGATGTGTTTCCAGAAGAACTTCCGGGTCTGCCTCCAGATCGGGAAGTTGAATTCAGTATAGAATTGTTACCCGGAACGGCACCTGTATCTATAGCATCCTACCGAATGGCACCAAAGGAGTTGGTGGAGCTGAAGGCTCAAATTCAGGAGCTCTTGGATAGAGGGTTTATCCGACCAAGTATATCCCCGTGGGGAGCACCTGTGCTGTTTGTTAAGAAAAAGGACGGTTCAATGCGGATGTGTATCGACTACCGTCAACTAAATAAGTTAACGATCAAAAACAAGTATCTGTTACCTCGGATTGATGACCTGTTTGACCAACTGAAGGGTGCATCGGTGTTCTCGAAGATAGATCTTAGGTCGGGTTATCATAAACTTAAGGTGAAGGAGGTTGATGTATACAAGACGGCATTTCGTACTCGGTATCGGCATTATGAGTTTCTAGTGATGCCGTTTGGGTTGACCAACGCACCCGCAGTGTTCATGGACTTAATGAATAGGGTGTTTCAGCAATACTTGGATCAATTTGTCGTGGTGTTTATAGACGACATATTGGTTTACTCAAAGACGGAGGAAGAGCATGATAGGCATTTGCGTATAGTTCTACAAGTACTGAGGGATAAGCAGTTATATGCCAAATTCAGTAAGTGCGAATTTTGGCTAAAGGAGGTGGCTTTCTTAGGTCACGTAGTATCAGCTGAAGGGATTAGAGTGTACCCTCGCAAGGTTGAAGCGGTGTTGGATTGGAAACCGCCTAGGTCAGTGGCGGAAATTCGAAGTTTTCTGGGTCTGGCAGGGTACTATCGAAGATTTGTGGAAGGATTCTCTTTAATCGCAGCGCCGTTGACTAAGTTATTAAGAAAAAGAGTCCCATTTGTTTGGTCGGAGAAACAGCAAGAAAGTTTTGATAAGCTAAGGAAGATTCTGACGGAAGCTCCAGTTCTGGTACAACCTGAAGCAGGGAAGTTGTTCACGGTTTATTGTGATGCATCCCATACTGGTTTGGGATGTGTGTTGATGCAGGAAGGGAAGGTAGTGGCCTATGCATCCCGTCAGCTAAGACCGCATGAGGTTAACTATCCGACTCACGACTTGGAGTTAGCGGCAGTAGTCTTCGCTTTGAAAATATGGAGGCACTACTTGTATGGGGAGAAATCGATAGTCTACACTGATCACAAAAGTCTGAGGTATCTTTTGAAGCAGAAGGAATTGAACTTGAGGCAACGCCGATGGATTGAACTGTTGAAGGACTACGACTGTTCAATTGAGTACCATCCAGGCAAGGCTAACGTGGTGGCTGATGCGTTGAGCCGGAAGGTCGTGACAGACTTAAGGCCGATGTTTGCTCATCTCAGTCTATACGACGATGGAAGTCTTTTGGCAGAGCTGCAAGTTAAGCCAACTTGGATCGAGGAGATTAAGGAAAAGCAATTAGGGGATGACAGTCTAAATGCGCGGAGGTTGCAAGTGCAGGATGGTGGTTTGGAAGGGTATAGTTTGACTGGTTGTAACAGCCCAATTTTAATAGTGTCGGAACAGTGATTCGAGATCACTAAATTTGACGAAAAGTTAGAAAGTTTTGTTAATCGATAATTATAAGTTAAGTGTGATTTTAGAAATATTTTAAAATTAGTGAATTTTGTGAACTGAAAGAATTAATTAGAAAAAATTGGGCCAAAAACGAGGTATTGAGACCTCGAATTCATAAAGTGAGCCATAAATATTTCTAAAAATATTTATGGAATGTCATTAAGTTATTATTAAACTTTCGTTAGAAAATTTTAACGTTTGGGTAGGAAATTAAATGAAAAGGACTAAATTGAAATGAAAGTAAAAGTTAAATTATAGATTAAAAGAAATTATGAAGGATCAAAATGGTAATTATACCATTTTGTATAGTTGAGGCGGTATAACATAGAAAAATCTGAGATTTTTAAGGTATATTATTATATTATTATATTATTATATTATATATTATTATATTATTAGGAAAGGGGGAGAACAGAGAAACAGAGAAATAGGAAAAAACAGAAAGAAAGAAAAAGGAAAGATAATTAAAAGTTTGAAGCTTGGAAGTTGATAGGTAAGTCAATTTAGCCCTTTTTACTTAATTTTGATGTTTTAGAAGCCTTGGAACAAGGTTTTGATGAAGCTAAGTTGTCATATTGAAAGTTTATGAGTTATCAAGTATAGTTTATGTTGAACAAAAATATGAATTAGGGACTTAATTGAATGAATTTCAAGTTAGAATTGAAAAATAGATTTAATTGAGAAGTAAGATGTAAGTTTTATGCTGTAGGGATTAAATTGAGGAAAATATGCTAAAAATTTAGTAGTTAAATTTGAGTTTGGATGGAATTTGAATAGAAAAGAAGTATGAATTAAGTTAGGAAAGTAAGTAAACTTAATTAGGATTAAATTGTAAAATAAGTTATAAGAAAACAGTTTTGGGACAGCAGCAGTAAGGTAACTTTGAAAAATCACCAAAAATGATAGAAATTGAATTAGAAGTTGAGTGAGATATTAAATTAAATCTTATTGAGTCTATTTTCATATGAAAGAAATAGAGAAAGAAAAGAAATTCTGTATTTTGAGATATTTAGATTTTGGTAAGACTGGTTCAGAGTGATTTCGAGATCCCCTGTTCTGACTTGGAAAAATCATCAAAAATTGTATAAAAATAATTTGGAAACATAATTTATATGGTTAGATTCCTTAATGAGTCTAGTTTTAGAAGAAATAAACTATAACATCATCTGAATTCTATATAAAAAGATAATTAATTTTTAGTGAAGAAGGGTCGGAACTGCCAGACAGCAGAACAGGGGTGACTTTAAAGAATAAACTGTACTAATTGGCTAAATCAAAAATTCTGAAAATTTTATGGAAAGAATATATGTGAGTCTAGTTTCAGGAAAAATTAACGGTTCTTCATTTGGAGTTCTGTAGCTCTGGAAATAAATAATTTAGTGACTATAACTCAAATGGACAGTTTTGAATATACTTATGAGTAATTAATGAAATTATTGATAATGTTATTTATAGCATGTTATATACATTAAGGATGTGGAATGGAGAGGAGGAGGAGGAAAATATGTATGAATATTCAGCTAGCATGGCTAATTTGTAATGTTTTAGACTCAGGGACTAAATTGAATAAAAGTAAAACTTTATGATTAATTTTGTAAAAATGTAGAAATGACCAATTTGCATGAAATAGATTATTTTTTTTATTTAAAATTGCAAAATTTAATGAAATTATTAATTTAGATTAAGATCGAATGAAAAAAAAATCAATGAAAATAGAAAATTTCCAAAGTGCCCCTGGATCTTGATATTTCTGCAAATTTAACCAGGTAAGTTTGTGTAACTTAATTATGTGATATAAGGAAATATAAGTTGATGGTACGTGAAATATTGATATGATGAATTAACTGTTTTATGTTTATGAAGAAACGGCAAGTGAATGATATTTATCATGACATGTAAATATGTGATTATCTTTAATATGTTAATACAAGGTAATTAAGTATGATGAAACGAGTAATAAATTCAAGTAAGACATGTCGATAAAAATAAATATATTTAAGGGACAATATGTTTGATTTTGATTGATTTCAAATATAAATGCTAGATAAAATAAAATGTCTGATAAATAAATTTGTAATTCCGGTAATGCCTCGTACCCTATTCCGGCGTTGAATACGGGTAAGGGGTGTTACACTGGTGATGGTATATTGTGTTTTCAAGGGCGGCCTTGCATGCCGAAGGATGTGGAATTGAGGCAAAGAATTCTTCAGGATGCACATAGCAGCCCATACGCTATGCATCCTGGAGGTAGCAAGATGTATGGAGATTTGCGGAAGCAGTTCTGGTGGCCGGGGTTGAAGCGTGAGGTAACTGAATTCGTGGGAAGGTGTCTGACGTGTCAGCAGGTAAAAGCTGAACATCAGTTGCCATCAGGGTTACTTCAACCAGTAAAGATTCCTCAGTGGAAATGGGAGAGGATCACTATGGACTTCGTCAGTGGGCTACCCCTCACGCCCAGCAAGAAGGACGCAGTTTGGGTGATTGTGGACCGTCTGACCAAGTCAGCTCACTTCATACCGGTAAGGGTGGATTATTCCCTTCAGAGGCTAGCAAAATTGTATGTGGCTGAGATAGTAAGATTGCATGGTGTGCCAGTATCAATCATCTCAGATAGGGATCCGAGGTTTACGTCAAGGTTCTGGAAAGCTTTGCATCAGGCTTTGGGTACACAATTGGATTTCAGTACAGCATTTCATCCACAGTCTGACGGGCAGTCGGAAAGGGTCATACAGATTTTAGAAGATATGCTAAGAGGTTGTGTTTTGGATTTCAGTGGTAGTTGGGAAGAGTATCTACCGTTGGCAGAATTCGCTTATAACAATAGTTATCAAGCGAGTATCCAAATGGCACCATATGAAGCACTGTATGGACGAAGATGCCGTACTCCTACGTGTTGGACGGAGTTGGGTGAACGACAAGTTTTAGGTCCAGATTTGGTGACAGAGACTGAAGAGAAAGTGAAGGTGATTCGGGCTCGTCTCAAGGAAGCGGCGGATAGGCAGAAGTCCTACTCTGATCTTAAGCGCAAGGAAATGGAGTATGCAGTAGGAGATAAAGTTTTTCTGAAAGTGTCGCCTTGGAAAAAGGTATTAAGATTTGGGCGAAAAGGGAAGCTAAGCCCAAGGTTCATCGGCCCATATACAGTAGTAAAGCGAGTGGGACCGGTAGCTTATCAACTCGAACTGCCGGCAGAGTTGAGTCAGATTCATGACGTCTTTCATGTGTCGATGCTTAGACGGTATCGGTCAGATCCATCACACGTTGTGCCAGTGGCGGAGATTGAGGTAAACTCGGACTTATCTTTCGAGGAGGAGCCAGTTCAGATCTTGGATCGAGATGTCAAGGTTCTACATAGGAAGTCAGTACCTTTGGTGAAAGTGTTATGGCGAAACCATGGTGTAGAAGAAGCTACGTGGGAACCCGAGGATGTGATGCGGCAGCAATACCCCCACCTCTTCTGATCCAGGTAATTTCGAGGACGAAATTATTTTAAGGGGGTAGAACTGTAACATCCCGAATTAGGGGTCGTTTGCAGTTTATTTGTTTTCATGTGTTTACCTAAAGAAATGCTTAGGTATTGGTTATGTGTTATATTCTTGGGTCTAGTCTTAAAACCGAGCTAGGTTTGATTTAGGGTTGAAATTTGCTTTTTGTACTTTGGAGAAAAAAAGCTAGGTAAGATAAGAGTTAAGAGAAATAATTGAAGTAGATTGACATAAGGAATAATTTGGCAAAGTGGCTTGGGGCGCTAGGGTACTTTAGGAGGGCAAGAGTTCGAGCTGCAAGGGAAGCGAAAAGGAGAATTTATGTTTTTGCATCAAATAGGCGCTCGGCTAGGGACGTCTTAAAGGAAAATCGGGGCGGAATTATGTCACCAAAAAGCGCCTGGGCGGAGTGGCTTAGACGCTCGCAACCAAGGGAGTTTCGTGAGGTCTGGCATTCGAGTCTTGATGGAGGCGCGCGGGTGTTGTTATTTTTTTTTTAGTGCTAAGCAAGGGAACCAGCGGGGAAGTGTTTAAAAGATATTGTGTTGGGTTTTTGTCACGAAAGAATCAGGGGCCGAGTGGCTGGAGGCGTGGGGAGCCTCCAGCAGGTCGGGGGTTCGAAACCCAGAAGTAGCGCATGAGTGCGTTTTATTTTTGGTCTGGCGTATAAGCAAGGGGAGCTAAGGAATAAGGGTTTAAAAGAATGTTGCGATGCGTTTATGACATGAAAGTCATAGTGGTCGAGTGGCAGAAGGCGGGGAGATGCTTCCTCAGGTCTCGGGTTCGAGACTTTGGGGGCGCACCTGGGGGTTTGCTTTATTTTAGGCAGGCGGGGGTAGTGGTTTGCATGGCCCATGCACGCATGAAGCTAAGGGTTGCTTTTTCCTTTTTTTTTTTTATTTGTTTTGGAAGTATGGGGCTTCAATCTTTTATTGTATTGTTTTTATTATTTATTTTGTTGGTTGTTTCAAAGCTGCAAGAGCATGGGCTTAAACCATTGTTTTTATTATTTTTGTTTGCTTAGAATGATGGGATAGTTTATATATTATTATTATTATTTTACTAAAGGATGGGTAAGGTGATGGAAGAATGAATAAACAATGAATTGTTTATTTCATTGGTGATGGGAATGAAGCATGCCTTGGGGAGGAGTTGGCCGGCTTTGAGATAGCATAGCATGGCCGAAATTCCCATTTGTTTTTTTTTCTTCCTTTCCAAATTGTGTTGGTAGATTGTGGAGCTGCTAAAGGACCTTCAATTCGGTTATGTGTTAAGCAAGGGAGTTGGCCTGCACATGGGCAAATGGGAAGATAAGGATAAGCTTAAGCAATTTTTTTTTGAATTAGAATTCGGCTGGAGTGGGGGAATAAGCATTAGTTTATTTTATTTTATGTTGAAGGGGTGATAATGGATTAAGTGGGATATTAGCAGGGGATAATTGATGTTTTTGTTTTTATTCATTTGAAGATGTGGCCTAGAGTAAATTAAGGAAATTGTTGAGTTTTAAACTCTTCAAGGGAAGAGTGGACGGCAAGTATAGGGGGGGGTTAGTGCCGAATTTTCTTAGCCTTTTCTTCATGATTTTCGGCTAGTGCGTCTTTTTGATTTTTTTCTTCTTCATTTTCTCTCAAACCGAAACACCATTACCATCCACCTTTTTCTTCTTAGACTTTGGCCGAATCCCCTGCACCATCATCTTCAATCTATTTTTCTCTCCTTTTTCTTCTCAAAACCGAAATCCCATCTCCTTTTTCCTCATTATTTTTCTCTCTAGCCGAAGCTACTTCTCACCTTTGTGCCGAAACTCTCTTCTCCCATTGAGGAGTACCTTGGCCGAATATAGGGGCAAGGAAAGCTTGCGTGGCCGATTTGTCCTTACGGGATTTAGGACTATCATTGGTGTCAGGTGTATACATACACACTTTATAACTAAATAATGTGTTAAGTATTTTGTGTATGCTAAATCGAATTTGTGTAGATTCGGATTTAATACCATAAAGGTATAAGCAAGGCTTCAGGTAAGTCCTTGTCAATATGAGGTTACTATTTGATGATTATGGAGGCATGACATATTTGGTATATGTGGCATGTAATATATGGCTAATGATAAATCTGTTGGATGTTGTTAAATAAACATATTGGCATGATATCTGTTAAATGCATATCATTGATTGATGTGGGATTAAACGAGTGGAGGGGGAAGTGATATTCGTGTCAACGGACACCAGTGGTTTGGTACCACATTTCGTGACTTCGGTCACCAGAGGTTGGCACCTCATAGCGTCTCGTCCCCTTGGCTTAGCACCACAGTGGGTTGGCCCCACAGATGACATTATGGGATTGACGCCAGTGATTTGGTATCACACGTGGGTTGGCCCCATAACACATGATTTGTGACTTCGAGTCACCAGTGGTTTGGCACCACATTAATGATGAACATCGTGACTTTGGTCACCAGTAGTTTGGCACCACCAGTGGTTTGGTACCACACGGGGTAGAGAAAGGCGTTCTGGATGGTTAGGTTGGGTGCATATTAAACTTGTGCATGTTAAATTAGTTATGAATTGTGTATGATGTTGCACTAAACCGGGGGAAGGGTTACACATTGAGTCTTGGTGACTCACCTTCTCCTTTAACTTTTTCAGGTGACTCGTAGATTGCGAATGAGGAGCCGGATGGACTCGAGGCGGCCATGCAGTGAAAATGTGGATCTAAATGAACTTCGAACTATTGTTATTTTATTGTTGGTTTAATTTGTTCAAGTTGTAATAAGGCCTCCTAAGATTTTATTTTGATATCTTACATGTTTTGGATAATTTGTTTAAACTACTTAATGACTTTAAAATGGTTACACGCGTTTTCTTAAATTCAAACGTAAATGATTTTCTTCCGTACCATCGGGTACATTGACAAAACTTGATAACAACTCGACTTAATAAAGTTTCAAATAAACCTAAGTATGGTTTTCTTTATACACCTCAACTGTTTTAAACAAGACACTATCTTTTATCAAAAAAATTAAATCGGCGAAAGGGATTTTCAAAATGGTTTTCTCTGTGACATACCAAATTCGGTCGTAGCATTTGGGACGAGTTTGGGGTGTTACAAGGTTATTTATATTAAAAGGCCAATTTTAGTGTAAATGAAAAAATAGAAAAAGAAAAAAGAAAGAGTTAAATCACTTTTTGGGCCTAAACTTGACAACTAGTCCAACATTGGGGCCTAAAATTTTTTTTCGTCCAAGTTAGCCTTGGCAATTGTTCTCACTTGGGTCTAAAGTTTTTTTTTTCAAGTTAATCCCTAAACTTGGAAATCATTCTCATATTGGGACCTAAACTTTTTATTTGTCCAAGTTAATCCTTTATATATATTTCCTTGAAAACCATAAAATTCAGGCCCTAATGCGGAAACAATTATCAAATTCAAGCCCTAAATAGTTATTTTACCAAATAAAAATTGTGGGGGGAATATCAATGTGAAAAACCCTAGGTTTAATGAAAAAGAAAAAAAAAAGAATGTGAAAATTTATGGGGAAGAGGATAGAGAAGAAAAACATCAAGAACTTAATAAGAATGGAAAAAACATGGGTGGTTTGAAAAAGAAGAAAAAGAAGGGTGGAGAGAGAGAATGAAAATAAAAATATAATATAATATAATTTAAATATATATTTTTTTATTTCATGTAAATGATGATGTAGATACAAATGACACACGATAGGTTTTTATTAGTTGAAGTTGTTTTTTAATACAGATGATAGTAGAGATTTGTAATGTTTAAGTACCAAGTTTGACCAAAAATTTTAAGTATTTAACTTGAAAAAGGGTATAATTTAAAAGTTTTTGTAAAAAAAAAAAAAACTTTCCAATCCTTCTCAATTTCGATATTAAATAAATTGGTCCCTCTTAAAAAATTTGAAACAATTTAATCATTATCAATTTTTAAAGCGAGTAACTAAGGAAAATTAATTATAGTGTTAATGTCTTCCTTCAACTGTACATAATTTTGATTGATATAATAAAAAAAAAAATTAGCCATTGATGTTTTCATATTTTGTCTATTTAATCTTGATTCTAAAAATTTCAACAAATTTAATCTCAACATTTACACAAATTTTATAGACGGTGTGAAATTTAAAAATTACATTTATTATTATCTCAATCGTAAATTTCACCAAGTCCTTGATTAAAAGATGGAAGTTCATGCATCATCTCTCCACAAATCATCAATAAATTCTTTGACTTGCTAGAAATTTATTTAAAAATTTTGATTTGGATCTAATTTGTTAGTTCATTGTTTTAGCTTTACAAATAGTTGACTAGCAACATTTAGACATGGAGATCACCAATCATGCTTGAAATGTGGCATGCAATTTCAACACATTTAATGCTTTTATTTTTATGGATAAACAATGCTTATACCTTGCGTTGAATATGTTGTTGATAGAACATGCTTCCCATCTATTATGATTGTTCTTAGCTAATAATACATGAAGATTATATATACATAAATAATTGCATTGTAAGCAAATGTCTAATAAGCTATATATAAACTTTTTCAAAACAAAAAATAATAAGGCAATTGAGTCTTAACTCGTTTGACATGAGCATATTGTCAATATAGAAAGTTGTGCATTTGAATGCGTTAAAACGTATTACCCTCCTATTTAATGAAATTGTTAAAAAAAAATAGGAAAAGAAGAGTTATCCAAACTTTAAACTTAAAACTAAGTAATAATTGAAGATTAAATTAAGTCTTTAAACATATAATGTAATGTTGGCGGTGTTACGTTACAAGTGAAAAATATAATGTTAAAAGTTTTAGGATTTTGCTCGGTCTTTGAGGCTAAATTATATAACATTTTGGATGGCATATTTCTTCTAATTAGAAGAGGATTCAATAGAGTTATGATCCATACTAACCGCTTGATATAGTGTGCCGGTGAATTTAGGTATTATAGTGCTTAGGCGAGTTCAACAGATTTTGCGAACTGAAGTACAATGGTTGGTTAGGTTTATTCCTGAGGAAGATAACCAAGTCACTAATTGCTTGGCTAAATTGACTTTAGGCTAGAAGGCAAGTCTACAGGTGTTTCATGACGTCCCTAAAAAAGTCTTAGGAGCCCTACATCACGATAAAGGTAATGGTTCTTTTACTTCAATTAATTTGATGTAATTCATTGTTTTATCAGGAAAGAATTTTAAGATTTTAATACATTTAAAAATCCATACCACATTCTTATTTGTTATTGTTAGAGTAGTGACTCAAATTCTTATTAAAATAAAATACAAGTGGCAAGATAGAGGGATCCACAAGGACGAAGGCCGGAGGCCCAAATAGAAGTTTACTTCCTCTGTTTGATATTAATTTGAATAAGGTGTTTCAACCTTACTGCATTATTTCTATTGAATGTTAATTAGAATAAGGTTTTCTAAACCTATAAATACACGTTGCCTATACTCCTTGTAATCATTCGAATTCAGAATAGTAAATTTTCTTCTTATTTGCCAGTGGTTTTTTTCTCAAAAGGGTTTCTACATAAAATCTATATGTTCTATTTTTTTTCTTTGCGATACATTGCCATTATCGAGATTCTATTTTCTCAATTATATTTAAGTTGTGTTTGAACATTTAATTGTTACATAAGCACACAAAATAGATTTAACAAAAAATAAAAGATTATGGAAACAAATTATCTAACTAAATTTATTTATGGGTTGAATTAAGTCGTGTTGTGATTTGATTTAATATGATTTGAAAATTCGAACATAATACTCATTTAACATTAATTTTTATAATATTTATATATTATAATTAAATTTAAAAATTTATATTTTTAATTAATAAATAATAATTAAGACTAGATTAATGATGGGTTCGATGAGCAGTACGACATATTTAGCTTACTTTTTATTTTATATTATAGTATTTAATTTTACTGTTACTATTATTTTTATATTAACCATAAGTAAACTCTTCGTCTAAACCCACACAAAATTCAAAGAGCAAGAGATGGAGGGGAATGAAGAAGAGAAACAAAAATGAAGACATTTATCATCTACCTACATTGCAAAACGTCATAATTTGTGGCGGTCTCGTCGGTGACAGCTTACACACACTATCATTTCCCCTATTTATTCTAGCATAGATCCATTGAACACCCACGTGCTTTACCCCCCACTCCTTCATCTCTCTTGTTATAATTTATCGTTTTGGTTTCAGTATTTGTCTCGACGAGATGAGATCTACCCCTGATAATCCGTGAAGATACACTGTTCACCACTCAATAAACCCTCCAAGTTCAACACTCAAACTACGAATCCAACGTGGCACCAACCGATTGGACCCATTATCTATGAAAAGCCCTTTTGGCTCTCTTTATATCTTCCTTCATTGGAGACCATTTTAGCACTAAACCAAAAATGAAAATGAGGTCTCTTTGTACTCCTTCTCTGCTCCTTCCACTCTTTTGTCTTTGCCTTACTCTAATCTCACCCACACATTCCACGGATTGTTCATCTCTCAAACTCTCCGGTGGCAAAAAACAATACTCCAATTGCACCCACCTCCCCACCTTGAACGCAACCCTCCATTTCACCTACAATGCCACCAATTCTTCCCTTTCCATAGCCTTCTCAGCACCTCCGGCTAAAGCCGGCGGTTGGATTGCTTGGGCCGTCAACCCCACGGGGACAGGCATGGCAGGTTCACAAACCCTCCTGGCTTTCAAAAACAATGGATCTATGGTTGTTAAAACCTACAACATAAGCTCCTACAGTTCCATTGTGGAAGGGAAGCTTTCTTTCGATGTTTGGGACTTGGAAGCCGAAGCCGGCAGCGATGGGAAGATGGTTTTATATGGTTCATTGAAAGTGGAGGAAAGTGCGGAGAAGTTGAACCAGGTGTGGCAAGTTGGGCCAGGGATCGCTGATGGTCACCCGATGAAGCATGAGTTTAATAAAGCCAATCTGGGTTCCGTGGGAGAGTTGCAGCTGGTGGAGAAACTCACTCCATCATCCCCTTCACCATCTCCACAGGTTGCCAACGCTAACTCAGGATATGGGTTGAGGGTTACCCAATTAAATGTAGGATTTTGGATCCTGGGTTTGATTTACTTCATAGTTTTCGTGTGATTTTAAGCAGAGTACAGTAATAAAAAAGGGGGGTGGGGGGAGAGGGGGCATAATGAATGATTTTAGCACGAAATATCAATTGCCTTTTTTTTATCTTCCCTTGTATTATGACATTTTTTCCCACTGTAATCATGTTTTTTGTCTTGATTGAAGTTAAAATACGTTGCATATCATGAAATATTCATGAAAATATTTTCACCTTTATTATGTACGAAGCACTGGTACTGGTAGGTAGACCCTGAAATTAGCGTCTTACGTAATGAACTAATTGTCGTTTCCTTTTACTACATAAATTTGAGGTTATTTTTGAAGAATATAATGTGATTTTTTTTGGGTACAAATGGCCTTATTATATGAAATCTTACTACTAAAAGTTAAAACTGTAGACATTTAGGGTTACGGGAAGCATAAAGCCCAAGAACGCAAGCCCCACGTTCACTTTCCATTTAATACTTTACAATGAATAAGATTCGAGGTCAGAACAAAGAAGAGTTAATTTACATGGATGATCTCATATCCCAACTCATTCATCTTTTTAAATTTTCATATTCCTTTCTGGAAATAGACATGGATATAAGAAATAATATGAACAATGGAATATACTCTTACCCATACAATCTACTGAACTAATTCAAGTATGAACAAAAACTAAAAATCCCAGCTTGACTACAAATTAATGTAAACATGTTGCTACATACACACCACAGACACTGGACCAATGGGTTGTGGGGTTTGTGTGCCCCCAAACTAAGAATTTGTCTATCCAACAACAACAACAAAAAAGAAGCCGAATTGTCAATTTGCCAACAACGATTTTCAATGTTTAATTAAAATATTGGAGCAATAGCTGAAGCATTACTCTTTGACTTTGAACATCTTTAAAAAAACATTAAACTTGGGGGGATAACGCCATTAATGTTGCTTTTTCGGCTCTAAGTAGTCCCATGACTTAAGGGACTTGCTTTGGAATCAAGTACGGCGCTTGTGAACCAAATCCCATGTTTAACTCCACTTTTCATTATTTTTCTTTTTCAGATTAAGTTAGTAAATTAATGATCAAGTCTTAATTCGATTGTTATTAATATTGTTGGCAGTGTAGAAGTCTGTTTAAAGATTAAGGAAGAATTATGGATAGTTTTAAATATTATATCCAAGAGAGACTTACACATATATAAAAAAAAATCGAATACACTCGTAATTAATTTATACAAATGAGACTCAAACATCTTTTAATGCAATTTTTTTAATAGAAAGAAGAAATATATGGGTTTATGGATATTATAGTTTTAGTTGTGATATCTTTCTTTTCTATACTTTGCTTGCTAGGAAAGTTAAGTTACTAAAAAAAAAAGAAAAGGGTATGCCTCGATATTAACAACAAATATATATATATATATATAAATGAGATTTAATTGGAAATGAAGTTGCTGAGATCCTTATACAATGGTACTTTTTCTAAAGGTAATGTGTTCATCACAAGGATTTTTAAAGTATTAGATTACTTCTTATAATCAAAGAAAGATCTGGCTAGCTTTGAACAAAAAGAAAAAACAAAGATTTTGCTAACCCATTTTTGATCCAGTTTTTTCATTGAATATAATCATTATTTGGGGTATGTCTAGTATCATAGACTGAGCTTTGGAGGATCTTGGATGGTTTGATTATTTTATAAAGACAGGGTCTTGATGGAGTATTGATCTAAACTAATAATTTAGAGGTGATTAAAACCATTCAAGAAAGCCAACCAGCAAGTGCGAATTCAGCCTTGGTAAGGAGGATTATTCAACTGTTAAAGTTGGGTGGATATTGAAGAATAAAGCATGTTCCAAATGAGGAAATAGAGTTGCGGATTCGTTAGCTAAAATAGCATCTGACAAGAAGGAAGACATTCGGGTTTTTGAGGAGGTTCCCGAGGAACCCTCACATCTCTTGGAATTCGATATTCATAGAAATACTTTTGTTTTATGTTAGTTTGATGCAATTATTTGCTTATTTTGTCAAAAAAAAAATATCCATTTAAACCATTAAATTTTTCACTAAAATTGTTATTTATGAAGGAAGATGTTAACAAAATACCCAAAGACATTAATTAAGATAGTATTTATTAAAAAAAAGTAATTACCAAAATATATATTTTTTTGGATTTGATAAAAGTAATATGTTAAATAGGAGGCCAAATTTTGTTATTAGTCCCTATATTTTGTTAAAGTTGTAGATTTAGTCCCTATCTTTAATCTAATCAATTTTATTCTATGTGCTTTTTGAATTGGTCAATTTTATTTATTGTACTTTTAGATTTTTGAAATTCTAATATTGGCACATACAATAGTAGTTAAATCCGTTTGATTATATTCAATTTTTAGCATTATACTATGCATACAGTTATAGATTTAGTCTATATTCTCCAATTGGATCATTCTAAGTGCGTATATTTTTTAAATTTTAAAATTTCAAGTCTCAACGCAAATGATAGCCATTAACCCATTAATTGAATTTTTAGCAAGTAATATGTAAAAAATAACAAACTGACGAAGCATTACACATATAATAATATATTTGGCGTATCAGATCTTGAAAGTAACACAACTTAATATATCCTCGTTAACATCACACCCTATTATAAATATTAATTGACCAACTTTTAAGAAAATAGTGGAGTTTGAGTCTAAGTTCATTGTACCTTTTTCTAGCAAGGCCACTAAAGTTTAAATTAATTCCAAGGCAAGGTAAATCTAATGTGTCCACTTTTTGACTATTTACCTTCCAATTCCATTTATGTAAGACTATTTACTATTATTATCAGTAATTCCTTTTTTGAAACTAACATAAAATTCCTTAATCCTTGGGCTATTCAACAACTCTGGCTACCGAGGCCGGTTCACTCACGGTAAATTTTTGTTTAATTACAGTCATCATCCTCCACCTGATTTCACTAATTAGATGACTCCTTGCCTAAAACAAAAGAAATATGTCCTCCTTAGGTTAATTTTGTTTTGGGTTTCATTTGTACATATTGGGTAAGTGAAAACTAAGGTGTAAAACTAAAATATTTGTTTTTTTTTTTACTTACAATAATTCTGATATAATCGATGATTATAAGTAATTTTTTTTAACGATATCATTTTAGGTTCTTATCATATTTGTTCTTTTTTTTTTTTTTACACAATGCTTAAAACTACCTATAGCTCCTCTCCAACTCATAAATAGGAGGATAATGTAACTTCAACCCACTTGAACTCACGTTTTCCTTCATTAGGAACAATGTCCATGCCCATTACAAGTGAGATTATTTTATGAACCCTTCTAACCACATCATCTATAGTCCATTTTCAATTATTTAATGATATTTCAACAATTTTTTCCATGTCATTAACACATAATTTTGGTAATTTTTTTTACTCTGAACCCTGAACCTCAAATCTTGACCCTTGAACCTTAAATTCTAAACCTTGAACTTGGGGTTCGAGGTTCAGGATTCGAGTTTGATGTTTAAGGTTCGAGGTTTGAGGTTTGAGATTCAAGGTTCAAGGTTTGACATTCAAGGTCCAGAGTAGAAAAATACCAAAATTATATGTTAATGACATGAAAAAAAATTATTAAAATATCATTAAATAATTAGAAACGGGCCATGGATGATATGGTGGGAACGGTTCATAAAATAATTTCTCCATTACAAGTATTAAACTAAATAGCTAATTTAATGACTAATTTAACTCTAACTAATTAGAATAATTTATTCCGAAAGAATTCACACATTTATATATAATGAAACTCAAACTTAAGATTTCAAAATTCCCAACTACTCAATTTTGCTATTGAGTTGATTAGTTTGATTCTTTTCAAATACAACTCAAACTATCAAGAAAGTTGAATTTTATATTATTTCTAACACTTGATTTGAGTAAATTATAAACCTAATTGAACTCTTTTCCTTAATTTTATAGTTGTTCTAAATAATCACTTAATTTTTTTAAATATGATATGTTTAATCAATATAAAAAAGCATGATGGAATTAACAGATGTACTTGTTCAATGTTCTTTTTAATATTTAATAACTTTTGAAAAAAAAAAACATATGAAATATGATAAACATACATAAATAATTGTTAGGTTTATCATTTATTACAACTTCTTACTTCTTTGTTGGCAAAATTTTTTTTTATAGTAAATTACAAGAGGAGGATGAAGCCCTAACAGTAATACGATTATTACGATTCGAACCTAAATCACATCTGAAATAATGAACATCCTAACTATAAGGCCAACACACGAGGTTTAACATTCATTAACATTATTCCTTTCTGTTCAACAACATTAAAAATGAAGTAATATAAATTATTTACTTCATTATCCTAATCCCTCTCCCTAATAATTTAAGTGAAACTCTTAAAGTTCAAAAAAAAACTTTAATAACAATTTATTAGTATAATTACAAGTACCTTAAAAAATATAATTACAGGTACAAAAATAAATAATGTTGTAAACTAAAATCAAACCATTAAATTTGAGTTACTTATCAATCGAGTCCCAATTTAGTTCTGTAATTACTAAAACTACATTCCTTTTATAAAGCAACAAATTAGTGACGAAGCTGGGGTTGGAAGGGGTCTTGGCCTTCCTTAAAATAGAAAATTTTCCATTCAAGCTCCTTTATAGTTTATAAAATTTTAAATTAGTAATAGTAAAATTGCACTTTGGGACCTAAAAATGATAAAAATTTGATTTAATCCTTTAAAAATTATAAATATATAAATTATTAAAACGGTGAAATTGCATTTCTACTATCGTAAAGATATACAATTTAATTTCGCCTCCCCAAAAAAAATTGTATGACTTCACTCCTACAACAAATATTATTTTAGAAGTATTTATATCTTTTACATTTTGATAAATCTAGGAAAAACACATACAGGTTATAGGAATAAAGAGATTTTAACCCAATAAATCATAATTTTTACAGTTTTATTTTTACCATTTCAACAAAAGCTACACTTGATTTATTTATTTTATACATTTATTACATATTTTTAACCCACATAATAAATATACCACAAATTAATAATACATAAATAAATTAAAATAAAAAATATCCAAATCTAAATAAAATAAATTTCAACAAAATCGACCAGAAAATTTAGAAGTTCCAAAGCCTCAAATTATTGGCGTCTTTTTTTAACCAATAGAAATTGCTTGTTGGCACTATATCTTTAATCTACTAGATTTCCTAAGAAATCCAATAAAATTAAATTGTATTATATTTTTAAAAGAAAAATTAATTAATTTCATCAATTATCCATTGTTGGAGGTGAAGAATAAACTTCATTAACATGACAAAAGCTTCAGCTCCAACAATGATAGAAGATTATAATACGTTGACAATCAATTTTTTCACAACTCAAGTATAATATGTTTGGGGTGATTGCAAGCACCTATCAAGCTAGGAGGGAACCAACCCCGAATGGTCCAAAGGGGTGGACAAAATCAACAAAAGAACCGAGTATCAATCAAATCGGAGAGGAAAGCACTTGCAAAAGTAAGACTAAAAATCTATATAAGACAAGACAAAAATTTCCAAAAGAAAAGACTTATAAACAATGGAAAAACATAAATAATAATAATAATAATAATAATAATAATAATAATAATAATAAAACTTAAGACAACACGAGTTTAAACCAACTTATGAAACCATTTATTATTCTGTAATACTCTTAAAACAAAAACAAATAAATCTAGGAGCTGACGAAGAGCTATTTGAGTATCTACATCCAATTCGCTTTCCAAAAGAAACTGCTTGAGGTCAGTGGAGGTTCAATGATGACGAATATTGTCGACTGTACATCACTACTTGTAAAAACAACAAATATACCCATAAAACATACCGACAAATTAAAAAGAGAAAATACACATGGATTGAATGAACAAAAAAAAAATGAAAAAGAGGTTGGAGGCAAGGAGGTAATGGCAAATCTCGGACCAGCATCGCCACCATTGTTGGGCAAAACAAGGGAGAAGAAGCAATCGGTTTTCAAGAAGAAGGAAAAGAGAGAAGTAATTGTATTATCATTTTTAATTGACTTGCTATCATTATGATTTTCAAAAAGAGAAAGGGCAAACTTTTTAGCAAGTCCCTATGGTTTAGAGGTGTGTATGGGCTGGGCGGCCTGACCCGGCCCGAAGGCCCACCCGAAATGTGGGAGGGTTTGGGCAAAAATATAGGCTCAAAAAATGGGTTTGGACAAAAAAAATAAGGCCCGTTTAAAAAATGGGCCGGGCTCGGGTAAGGCATTTTTGGCCCGGGCCCGACTCGGCCCGAATTCATTAAAGGCAAAAAAAATTTATTTTTTAAATATTATTTTCTTATTGTTTTTCTCTTTATTTTGCTACCATTTTACTATTATGTTTTTATTATTTTGTTGTTATTGTTTAGATATTATATAAAACTTATTTTATTGTTAATTTTGTTATTATTTTAAAGACATTTGTTAATTTTGTTATTATTTTAGAGGCATTTGCTTGTTAAGTTGCATCTATTTTAGTGTTATTTAAGTCTACATATTTTTTAAAATTTATTTTCAATTTGTTGAAAAATATTTATTTTGATTTTTTTAATATTTTTGATGTATTATATATTTAAAAATTATATAAAATAATATAAAAAATTAATACGGCTGGGCCGGGCCGGGCTCGGGTTTTAGTATTTTTATATGGGCCGGGCTTGGGCAAAATTTTAGGCCTGTTTTTGGGCCTGGCCCGGCCCGAGCCCAATGAAAGGGCCTAAATTTTTAGTTGGGCCCGACCCGAACCCGGCCCGGCCCGGCCCATGCACACCTCTACTATGGTTTATTGGTTTAACTTTTTCAATGTAGCCCACTCTATCATGCGACACTCTATTAGTGGGCAACATGGTAATTTAGAAAAATATAGGTTCCACATTGGACAAATTAAAAGTACAAGTATCATATTGAAAATTTTAATAAAGTATAGGGGTAATTTCTGCCATTAACCCAATAGTTTATAAACAACAATCAAATTGATATAAAAATTAAATGTGACTTTAGTTAAAAAAGGGAAAATTATCAAATTTATACATGAATTTTGATTCAATATGCAATTTGATACATAAACTTTGATTTGGTGCAATTATAAATGTGAAACTTTGATTGTGTTCAAATATATAAATGAAACTTTCATTTTGATTCAATTATATACATTTAAAGAAATAAATACTTTAATTTATTTTTATATTAGATAAATAACATTATTTGTATATGCAGTATATAAACATAAAATGAGGTTAAACCAATAATTGTGTTGATAATTTGTGAGAAATTAATTAAATCAAAATTTAATATATAAAATTATAAATTAAACCAAAAATACAAAAATCCTCGAAAGTATATTATTTTTTTTATAAAAATGGCTTAAGACAGTAAATTAGTTAATGTTCAGTTGAGGGTTTAGAGTAAAACAAACCCTAAAACAAGAGAGATAAGATCCGATAATCCACTAATCACCAAACTTATTCTTTTCATTAATTTCTGGTAAATTTCCTCTACTTCAGCGCGTGGTCTCCCTTAAAAAGAGGCAACACGTGTCAAACAATGATTAGTTAAGTCCTTTATGGCTTCTATTTATTCCGCCAACTTTCAACCCTCTCCTCACTAACTTTGCCAGTTAGCCGTTATTTATTCTTTTGCCGTTTGTGTTTTGTCTGAGGAAAAAAGGAAAGGAAGAAAATGGCTCCGTCGTTGCCGCCGCCATTGTCGTCGGCTGTTTTTATTTGTATAAGCTTTTTGGCACTGATGATTTCACCTTCGGCTGCTCTCACTTGCAGTTCCCAGACGTTTACCCATAACCAAGTATATTCCAACTGCCTGGACCTCCCTTATCTTTCCTCTTACCTTCACTTCTCTTACGATTCTTCCAACACTACTCTCTCCATCGCCTTCATCGCCACACCTTCCAAATCGGGTGGTTGGATCGCATGGGCCATAAATCCAAAGGCCACCGGCATGGCGGGTTCACAATCCCTCGTTGGCTACAAGAACTCCACCACCGGCGCCGTCCAGGTTCATACCTATGACGTCAGCTCCTACAGTTCAATTGTTGCCAAGGATCTGTCCTTCGAGGTCTGGGATAAGACGGCCGAGAGTAGAAGGGACGGGAGTTTGGCGATTTTCGCTAAAATTAAGGTTCCGGCGGATTTAGCGGCGAGTGGGAAGATTAATCAGGTTTGGCAAGTGGGTCCCAGCGTCGGAACCGATGGCAGGTTGGTGACACATGTCTACGCCGGCGCTAATTTGAAATCTAAAGGAACCTTGGATTTGAAAAGTGGACAGAGTAGCACTAGTTCTGGAGGAGACGAGAGGCTCAAGAAGAAAAATGTGAGTTTCCATTTTCTATAAATTATCACCATCTTTTTAAATCTTTACAAAAAAAAAAAAACCCAGAAATTGTTGTTTAGATTGATTTGGGTTTTTGATGGATTTGACAAAAAAAAACTTCACTGATTCTAGATTCATGGGATTTTGAATGCTGTGAGTTGGGGAATATTGTTTCCACTTGGGGCCATGATTGCGCGCTACATAAGAACCTTTGAATCTGCAGATCCAGCCTGGTTTTATCTCCACGCCTTCTGTCAAGTATCAGCTTATGCCATAGGAGTTGCTGGCTGGGGAACTGGTCTTAAGCTCGGAAGTGAATCCCCAGGCATCACGTATTCCACTCACAGAAATATTGGAATTGCCCTTTTCGTTCTTGCTACTGTGCAGGTATTTCTTCAATTGCTAAATCTTTCATGCCCTTTTAACATTTTGGGTCATTCTCAGAATTGTGTGAATCAAGTTTAATTATGGTGGTTTGACACTGAAACTTGGGAACTTATTGTGTCTTTACTTGTTAGATTTTTGCCTTGTTTATAAGGCCCAAGAAAGATCACAAGTATAGATTCTACTGGAACGTTTACCACCACAGCTTTGGATACGCCATCCTTGTCCTTGGCATCTTCAATGTATTCAAGGGTATCAATATCTTGAAACCTGAAGACAAATGGAAAACAGCTTATATGATTGTGATTATTGCCTTGGGTGGTATTTCATTGCTGTTGGAAGCCATTACTTGGGTTTTCGTTTTGAAGAGAAAATCTAGAAAGTCCACCAAACCTTACGACGGATACAACAATGGCCAAAGTTGATGGCATCAGCAAGCCTCCAATTGCAGATTTTGTAACACCCTTGTCCTTTCTCATCCTTGTTGGGATGTTCTATTTCCTATTTTCAGTGTCTTGTATAATTGCTTGGTTCCAAATGTTGGTTTTTTTTAGCACTCGATCCTTAGTACATGTTATATAGTTGTAGTATACCACTGAATATTTCTGCCATCATTTTGTGTGTTTCTACCCATACGCACACCATGTTCACCTAACCAAATTACAAGTCACCAAACCCTATTGTAGTTGGAATTGAAAGATTGTTTTGACTTAAAGTGGTTTTAGACAGGGGACCCCCTCTTTTTCCATGATTTATAGGACTACTACTACTTTCGCTTTTTGGTCATTTGGTAGCTTGCTTTGTGAGATACCCATGGGATGGGAGTGACCAAGTTTTAATTTCATTCCTTTACAACCGTAATATACAACCATTCCGATCAAAATCAATCACTACGACTATCTATATAACTGGCCTAAATAAGACTCGAACAACTTAAGATGGTGACATTTTCGAAAGGGTAATCTTTACCATTCAACTGCATATTTTCATATGATATAATAACCCAAAATAAAACTAAAATCAACGTGATTTTGACGCCAAGAATCAAAGATTGAATTCAAATCTAAAAAAGAACTTAATGCAACTGTCGCGGTGGGGAAATTGAAAAGAGTTGGTAGGATATTGCTTGGATCGTTGACGACGCTAAAAGTGGAAGATTAGCTAAACCGACAAAATAAACCCCCTAAAGATGTTCTTGATTATGACTATTGACCCACACTTGGCCCGTCTTTTCTCCTCTGCACATAAAAATTAAAAGCAAAAAACAGAAAAAAAGTAAGTTCATTGTATTAAGAATTAAGTATATGCCGTCGTCGCTAAAGCTGAGTTGACGTGCATGTGAACCGAATTGACAATGCACAACGCTTCTTTGAAGTTATTTAGAAAATGTTTGCCGTGTACAACTAAGCAAAAGGCTAAGAAACAAAAATTTAAATTTGTCACTGAAGGGTCTTAGTTAGCGAGTTAGGGAAAGGTGTGTAAACGTGAATATTGCTTAGCTATTTCTTGTCAACTCGGTCACATGGTACTAGCTGTATATATTGAAACGAACCCGTCTTTCATATTGTTTTTCTATTTTTAGCGACGAATACTTTGTTTTCATCCTTGAATTTTATAATAATATATATATATTTTTTGTAAACTAAAAATTTTCTCACAATGTAATTATTTTCTTAAAAGATTACAGTCTAGAAATCTAATTTCAAACTTGTTTGATATTATGTTTTTTTAAAAAATAAAATTAATTAGACACTTTCACGTATTTGTTTCAAACATATGTACCAGTGTTGATAATTAGACTAAAATTTCAAAGTAAAATAAAATAAAATTTAAAATACAAGGATCAAATCTGAAATTTTATCAAAATTTAAAATCTAACAACATATTTTGATATTTTTAGTGTTAGTGGATTGTAGAAAGAATTGAGTTTGGAGATTATAGTCATCATTCTTGAATGGATTAATATAACTTTTGATCCTTCAACTTGATAATTAGACCCATCTCAATTTCTAAACTTAAATTCTATCAAAATTGATAATATATTAATTCAGATATGCCCAAAACTCGAAAACAAAGTGTGAAAAGAAAAGAACAGAAAAGAAAGTAAAAATGGGAATAAAATATAGAAAAAAAGGTAAGACCTAACCTAGGCGTTAGGAATTGATTGATTGAAGAGAGAGGAGGAACCGCGACGGTAATTCAAAACCAAAGCGTTGCTGTTTGTAGTCTTAAATGAAAGTGAAGTCATTATCTGTACTCCCACAAGAAAAGTAAAATAAAATAGGGTAAATTCTATAGATAGTCACCAAATTATCAAAAATTTTCATTTTAGGTACTTAAAATAAAAGTTTGCAATTTAAGCAGTCACGTTATATAGTTTAGTAATTTTGGTCACTCCTGTTAAAATCAAAAATAGAAATCTGACATGGCAGTTAAAAAAATCGGGACTGACAAAAATGGTTGAGCTATGTAACTTGAGTTCTTAAATTACAAATTTTTTTATTTTGGGTGCCTAAGTTGAAATATTTTTATAGTTGGGTGACTCTTTGTGTAGTTTACCCAATAAAAGAAAAGAGAATGGGGCCATCTGTCATAATGATGCCAGGATGACTACATAAATTATTACTTTTTTCTACTTTTATTGGCAAAAATATTTTAATATTACATCATAGCAGCGTCACTTTATTTTCATAATCATTAATCTACTTTTTATATTTTATATTTTGAGTGTTTTCTTTTCTTTCTTTTTTTTTCAAATTGTATATATTTTACTTGATTTGTTAAGGTTTAATTCTGCTTTTAGTCCCTGTCTTCTACAAATGTTTGAAATTTAATCTCTTTGCTTTTTAAATCCCCAAATTTAGTCATTCTATTCTATTGATTTAGTAATTAAAATTATTAACAAATATAAGGTGAAATGATAAAGTACATGTTATAACAGATGTTGATAATGACAATAGAATGACTGCAAAAAAAAAAAGATAAACACAGATATTTTACGTAGAAATCCTTTTGAAAAAAACCACAAGCAGAGGAAAAGAAATTTATTAATGTTGAAAAATGAATGATACAAAAAGAAATTTGACTACATCTATTTAAAAGGTTGAATCAATGTCAAACAAAAGAAGTGTAGTTCTATACAGATTCTACATTTATATGAATGATACAATAGGAGTTTCGGCCCTCGGCCTTAAGCCCTACACAGATCCCCTTGTTTTGCCACTGTATTTGATGATACTCTAAGATGACATATTTTAATGTATTAATTATATGTTTATTTTGAGTATGATCCTACTAATTTGAGCTATTTATGGTTTTTTATCTTATAGGGACTAAATTGAAGGCAAAAGAAAATTTGGGGGCTAAAAGCGTGAATTTAAAGTTAAATTAGGCCAGCATGCGAAGTAGGAGAGAAGTGGTGTCGAAAATGCAGAGTATGAAAGATTTTGGGAGCAAAAATACAAAATAAGAGATTTTATAGCACAAGAATCTATTTAATTTTTAATTATATTAGGATAATTATTAAGGATTATTATTTAGATTTAATTTTAGCATTTATCTTTATTTATCTTTAATTATCTTTATTTATTCGTATTCATCTTTTAGAATTTAATTAGGAATACACTAGGTTTCTTAATACTATAAATAGGGATGGAGTGACACAAATTTCACTCATCTTTTCTGTAAACACTCCATCCCTCATAAAGTTTAGCCTTTGTTCTTTCCATATTTTTCAATAAAAATCTCATATCTATTACATTTATTTCTTTTTTCCAAAAATCATGAGCCACTAAATCTAAGGTTCATGAGGCTTAGAATTCGTACTTAGCCTTCTCAACGAGTATTCATCGTTTCTCCACATTATGGGGTTGACGCTTCCGTCTCTATCCCTTAAAAGGTGATCTTTTCAATGCGTAAGGAACGGTCGTTTTGTATATTTTGGGAAGGTTGCACAGTCGGTCCGTTAGCTTACTGCGTCAGAGGTTGGCGAGCCCAAGAGACAAAATGGTGTGGCATTCGTCATTGAGAAACTATGATCTAGCATAAGATGGTCCAACAGAAGCGATTGTTGGCTAGAGTCAGGTTCCTTTAAATCGTAAGTCTAAATTCTTGGAGCTGGTGGTCGTAGGCGTCCTCTTCCACTATAACTGGCTTATTTTGTTTAAGAAGGATCACCTAAAAGTCGAGGATTGAACCCAACGCGGATCGAAACAACCTGAGGCTGGAATCTCTTCATAAGAAACTCTTTCTCAACTCTATTTATCTCTACTATTTTAATTTTAAATTTCCGCACTTCTAATTAAATCAAAGCTTTTAATTCTGTTTTTTTTTTCAGGAACGTAGGTTTTATTGGGCACGATTCTGTACAGGATTTCGAGGAATAAGCAATTGTACAAATTCAGTCCCTGAGGATTTGACCCTACTTCTCTTATACTATTATTTTTATTATTTTATAGGGATAGAATATTTTTGGTGCTCTCAACGATTGCATTAAATTTTGGCACCGTTGTCTGGGACTGGTAACGTACTAATCTTATTTCTTTGTTTCTTATGACCAAATCTGCTCTAGGTACTCTTGCATTTGATTCAGAAATAGAGAAGATTGCAAGAGCTAATTGCAAGGGGATAAAGTTACGAAAAAAACAGTCAGGAGTGGTTGGGACTCAGAGCAACCCACCACTAGAAATCGAAGTCGGCGACGAAGTTGAGTCTAGGGTTAACGAAAATCCTACTCAAACACTTGAAAGCGAAAAAGTAGAAGTCGATTCACTAGAAGAAGTGCTTAACACTAGGGTTAACGAAAACCCAAATCTAGCACATCGACCAATGGCTCAAACAATTCGACAATTGGCCGAAGCTCTGGCAGAACAACCACTATTGTGCATTGCATATCCTACTATGGATACTGCTTTTAAACTGAAGTCAGGTTAAATCCAGTTACTGTCAACTTTTTATGGGTTGCAAAACAAAAATCCCCACAAATATCTAACAGAGTTTCATACGGTTTGTCTTAGTATGAAACCTCAAAGGGTAACTGAAGATGAAATCAAATTGTGTGTTTTCCCTTTTTCCCTAGCAGATTCAGCTAGGGAATGGCTATTTTATTTACCCCCTGGATCTATTACAACTTGGGCTAATCTTTCTCGTTTGTTTCTCAACAGGTTTTTTCCAACATCACGTGCAACTAAGTTACGAAGGGAGATCGTTGGGATGAGGCAAAAAGAATCAGAGTCTCTTTACGACTATTATGAGCGATTTAAGAAGTTGTGTGCTAGCTGCCCACAACATGGTATAACAGAACAATCTCTTCTCCAATATTTTTATGAAGGCCTGAAACCCATAGAGATGAACATGGTAGATGCTGCTAGTGGAGGAGTATTGGTCAACATAACTCCCCAACAAGGAAGGGACTTGATATCCACGATAGCTGTAAATACTCAGTAATTCTGATCCAATCCTGAACCCCATAGAGGGGTTCATCAACTAAGTAATTTAACCTTAGAAGATAAAGTTAATAGACTTACTAATATTGTGAATTCTCTTGTTGCAGAAAAAGCAAAATCAGCCCGATTTTGCGAAATATGTGCTACACCTGAACATACAACTGATGCATGTCCCAGTTTGTATGATGATACTATGATTCATTTAGATGTTGTGGGAAATTTCCCTGGGCCACCATAGAGGCGATACAACCCTACGCTAATACCTACAACCTAGGATGGAGGGACCGTCCCAACTTGAGTTATGGGGCATATCCACGTATAACCAGCCATACCAAAATCGGGTTCCACAAAAGCCACGAGATTTAGGTAATTCTCTAGAAAATTTGGTCAATAAATTAGCAGTAATATGCTTGATTTCCAACAAAAAACCGAGGCATCTATAAGAGAATTGACTACATCAATAGAGAAAATGAGTTCTCAAGGGAAGTTGTCGTCACAAATAGAACCGAACCCGAGACAAAACGCAAATACAGTGACGCTGTGAAGTGGAAAGGTACTAGAACCAATTCCTGCAGAAAAGTTGGCTAAGAAATCGCCCAGGAAAAGCCCGAAAATGACTAACTGGTCTGAACGAAACCCCCATTGCCTAAAATTCAACCTCCATTTCCAGGACGATTGAATCAATGTCGAAAAGGTAAATAAGATAAGGAGATCCTTGAAACATTTAGAAATGTCGAGATCAACATACCACTGTTGGATGTCATCGGACAAATTCTATGTTATGCCAAATTCCTTAAAGAGCTATGCACCAACAAACGAAAATTAACAGGTAATGAAAAGGTAAGTGTTGGTGATAATGTATCCGTAGTGCTACAACGGAAGATGCCAGCTAAATGCAAATATAGGGGCATGTTCATTATACCATGCAAAATAGGCCACTTAGGAATTAAAAGAGCTATGTGTGATTTAGGACCCTCCATACATGTAATGCCTTTTTCTGTTTATGAGTCACTTAACGCGGGTTTTTTGACAAAAGCAGGTGTTATCATTCAGTTGGTAGACATGTCTATTGTGCATCCCGAAGGAGTCCTCAAGGACGTATTGGTAAAAGTTAACGAACTTATTTTCCCTATAGATTTTTATGTGATAAAAATGGAGGAGGATAGCACCCCTAGGTCTTCAGACCTCTTATTGGGCCGACTTTTCCTTTGTATCGCTAGCACTAAGATCAACATCCGAAACGGAACTCTCACAATGGAATTTGATGGGGAGATCGTGAAGTTTAATGTTTACGATGCTATTAGTCATCCAAGCAAAATCTTGAGCGTAAATCGTGTCGACATAATTGACTTATTAGTAGAGGAGACTTTTGAGTCGATTTATGAAGATAAATCTAAATTTATATTTGATGATCATGAATCTGTTGATGAATTATTTTCTCCATCAAACACTAAACTTTTACCTTCTATTGTGTAGGCTCTGGATTTGGAATTAAGACCGCTTCCCGAACATCTTAAGTTCAACCCCTTTGAAATTATGTGCGATGCAAGCGAACGTAGTGTGGGGGCTGTGTTAGGGCAAAAGATAGACAAAGAGTCTCATGTCATTTGATATGCCTCAAAAACCCTAGATGCTGCACAAAGCAACTACACCACCACAAAAAAAGAACTCTTAGTTGTTGCATTTGCTTTGGATAAATTTCAGTCATATTTATTAGGATCTAAAGTAATTATTTTTCCTAATCATGCAGCTCGCAGGTACTTGATCACGAAGAAGGAAGCAAAACCAAGTAATACGGGTCGGCTCGGGATGAGTCGAAACGTATGCGGGTTGCCCAATCTTCTACGAGGAGGAATCAAGCCTTTGGAAAATAATTGGAAAATATGGATGCGTTTGCGGAAGTTTTAAGTGAATGAAAATAAGAAATGGTTCGGTTTGATGAAAAGAAATGAAAAATGGATAAATAGAATAAAAAAAAATAGATAAAGGATAATTTTGATAGGGGTGGATAAACGAACTTAAACAAGAAGCGATTCGACACTAAAGAGTGTCACCCCGGATTCTATAATGTTTAAGGTGGAAAGATGAAAATAGGTTAATGAATGCCACACCAAAGGGAATTTGGTGATAAGTTCAAACAAGTCGAAGACGCCACAAGCAAGCTTGATAAGTCTAATGAAACTTGTACGAAAATGAAGAGGAGATAAACTCACTCAAATGAACAAAAGTTCATAAAATTT
Source organism: Gossypium australe (assembly GCA_005393395.2). Lineage (NCBI taxonomy): Eukaryota > Viridiplantae > Streptophyta > Magnoliopsida > Malvales > Malvaceae > Gossypium > Gossypium australe. The sequence continues at coordinate 8,444,023 of CM016620.1, forward strand.
TTTTAAAGTCTGAATTGTTAAATGATAATTACATAGCCTTTTTATATGCTAAACAAATGCCAACCACAACCTTGGCCTTTAACCCTTAAAGTTTCGAAAAGACACTAGTAATCTTGTCCCTTAACCCTTAACTTTTCGAAAAGGCACTAGTAACCTTGTCCCTTAACCCTTAGGTTTTCAAAAAGGCACCAGCAACCTTGTCCCTTCATGTTCACCAAAAGGCACCTGGCAACTTTGTCTATTCATGTTCACCAAAAGGCACTTGGCAACTTTGTCTCTTCATGTTCACCAAAAGACATTGGGCTAGTTGAATACCGAATGAAGCTGAACTAAGCTAACACGACTAAATCAGCTTGAAGAAAGGTGCGAATCAAGCTAATTGAGCATGAAGCTGGGAAGTAGTTTAATGTAGAAAAGCCAAGAGATGACCAAGATATGTTGGAGGAGGTAACAATTGCGGGGGAGCCAACTATAGTTGATTTCCAACATCTTATAGAGCTAAATAATTATACAGACAAGGGCTCGTCTCAGTTAGTATACTTTGTAAAACACTGGGAATATAAGCAAGCAAATGTCGTTCCTCTTCTTAGAGAAGAACTTGACAATCTAAGCAGGCAAAGGTAGGAATCTGAGCTCAAGAGGATTGAAGTTTGAATATTGAGTTGCTCCGGACGTGCTCGTATCACCAAGGCTCATTAGATGGATTTTGCTGCTCCAAGAGTTTGACATCGAGATTCGAGACAAAAAGGGGTGCGAAAACTTAGTAGTCGACCACTTGAGTAGGTTAAAAATACATGATGATGACATTCCTATAAAGGACAAGTTCCCTGATGAAAACCTATTTTCAACCGATGCGCGTTTCCCATGGTATGCAGATATGGTAAATCTTCTAGCCACAAGTTCGTTGCCCACCGGGTTAGCACGTTCGGTGAAGGATAAGCTTAGACGGGAGGCTCGATATTACATCTGGGATGACCCATACTTATGGAAACACAATTCAGATCAGATAATAAGACGAAGTGTTCCAGAAACTGAGGTAACCTCTATCCTTACTTTTTGTCATATAGAAGTTTATAGAGGTCATTTTGGCCCTAAACGGACTGCTCACAAGGTATTGGAGTGTGGGCTATATTGGCCCACAATTTTTCGGGACGCATATAATTTCTGTAAGTCTTGTAATAAATGCCAACATACAGGTAACATCACTAAACCAAATCAAATGCCCCTATTCCTGATTCATGTATGTGAGATTTTTGATGTATGGGGCATCGATTTCATGGGCCCATTAATTTCCTCATTTAGAAACATATATATAATTCTTTCAGTAGACTATGTTTCTAAGTGGATAGAAGCAAAGCCAACTCGCAATGATAATGCTAAAACTGTTGTGGAGTTTCTAAAATGAACTATTTGTTCTAGGTTTGGCACACATCGAGCTCTGATCAGTGATCGTGACACTAACTTTTGCAATAAAGTCATGAAGGCACTATTGACAAAATACGGAGTTCACCACCATATAGCTACAGCTTACCATCCCTAAACGAACGGCCAAACAGAAGTCTCGAATAAAGAAATCAAGACTGCTTTGGAGAAAATAGTTCAACCCAACCGAAAGGATTGGAGTCTTCAGCTAAATGACGCACTTTGGAAATATCAGACAACGTATAAAGGACCAATTGGCATGACCCCGTATCGACTTATTTTTGGCAAATCTTATTGGGTTGTTCGATAATGTAACATGTAGTTAGAACCTGCAGGGAGGGCAAGGAAATTAAACATCCAAGAATTGGAGGAAATTCGTAATAATGCCTACGAGAATGCTCGCATTTATAAAGACAAGACAAATTTGTTTCATGATAAGAAAATAGCTCAGAAGCATTTTTCAACAGGTTAAAAAGTTTTACTTTATAACTTTGTATTAAAATTATTCCCAGGTAAGCTTCGATCTTGATGGCAAGGACCTTTTATTGTGACGAAGTATTTACACATGGTGCGGTTGAAATAGAGAGTAAAGAACCAAGGAAGCGGCTCATAGTCAATGGCCAACGGTTGAAGCCGTTTTATGATAAATTCATCTGAAACCACTATAGAACTATTCATGGTGTCGAGCTAACGACGTTAAACAAACGCTTGTTGGGAAGTAACCCAATTTTTATTTTTATTATTTTTATTTTATTTATTTTATTTTATTATTTATTACTTTATATTTGGATATTGACAAAATTTCTCTTCTTTTGTCTAGGTAAACCAAAACTGAAATAGGGAGGAAAATGAGAAAAACAAAAAAAAAATTGCATACAAATAGCCCTTATCCTATCCCTAATCCAGCTAGGAATAACATATCCCTGCTCCATGACTACCCTAATCCTATAGCCAAACGCCTAACCTTTCAGCCAAACAACCATCCTATACACCCCCCAATCCTAAAATTTATCCCATTTTTTTATTTTTTAACCCAATCCCCCACCAGCCGCCGCGTCTTTCTTTTACCACCCACTGTGGATTTCTCTATCACCATAGTAAGAACCCGAAGCCGCGTCGTTGCCAAACCATCCTTCACAATCAATAGTCACTGGCGTTGATTTTGGGCATCTCAACGAATGGATTTGGCCAACGAAACACCCTCCTCATCCTCTTCTCCACCACACGACACTTCCTTTCCGTCTTCCTCTCCACCGCATACGTCACCCCTCCCTCTTCTTCCTTTCAGCTACGCATAACAACTCTCTCCGCCTGACCCACGTGACTCACCGTCCACATCTTCTTCTCCACTTCGCGTGAAACTGGTACGCTATTCCTCTTTTTCGAGTGCCGACCACACACCATCACCCTCTTCACTTCTTCTTTGCCTTGTACCATCGTCGCCCTCACCCATTGCTTCTCACACCCCAACGCCATCACCAGATTCGGCTCCCGAACCGTCGCGTCAGCGGTGCCGTCAAAGACCAACACGCCACTCAGCCCAACCAACGCCATTAAGTACCAATTCTTCCTCCAACACCACCGCCGACACTCATGACTAGTCCACACATGTCGACTCATCTGACAGTCATGACGACCACCACCCATTACTTACCCGTGGCCAAACCTACCATTCTCGAGTGAATATTCTACAGCCAGACTGCCATTTACACGGTAACCTCACATTTACTTTCGCTACCAATCGGGACAGGTATGATTGTCTCAGACATAAACAGATAGTGCCTTGCAAATGTTTATCAAAATCTGTTTTGGCTACTTTGAATATTGAAACTGTTGTAATGGATTATTTTCACAATATTGGTTAGGTTGAAATTTTTGATCTTACTCATTGCACTTATTACGAACTGGTTTTGAAATTTTATTCCACCTTTCATTTTTAGAGGCACAGGCACATTTCATTGGACACACCGGACGTTATAAAATTTCGGTTGCTTGGTACCATGCATTGTAACACCCCAAACCCGGCCCAAACACTACAACCGGATCTGGTATGTCACTAAGGAAATTTTACAAAAAGATGTAGCACTTTGGAAGACAATAATCAGGTTTAAATATTATACCGGAAACTTAACAATTTATTAAGTCATATAAGATATAAAGTTATAAATTGCCTTGGTGAATTTTTAAGTAAAAACCGAAATTTTATACATGTCCCAACTTAATTTTAAATATCAAATTTAACTGCCCAGAAATAAAAGCCCAACATAATACCAAAACATAAATGATAGTCTAGTGGCCCAAGGCCTTATTACAACAAAATTTAAAACCCACTTTAAACAAATTTCTTAAAAATAAATAAATGAAGTAAAGTCTTTTTACTGAATCCTCAGTACTCTATCGCATGGCCACCTTGCTCTCCTCTCCAGCCCGGTCCGATGAACTAACTGCTACCTGAAATTGTTAAAATAATAGGGTGAGTCGCGAAACTCAGTGTGCAACCCTCGTGCACCATCAGATTGGGCCTTAGCCCACAGATCAGAATATAGAACATAATATAGAAGACAACATACATAAAACCCAACCCGATCCTAGGTTTCCATCCGCTACACACCACCCTTACCTACCAATCACACCGTTGTTGATTTTTACAATCAACCCACACCGCTACACACCATCGATGGCAGTCATGCTGCAGTTAGCTGCTCATCGTCAAAGTTGTGACAGAGTCACCAGGCTGAAATGGCAGAAGCCACCAGAAACAGAGTTGTGACAGAGTCACCAGGCTGAAATGGCATAAGCCACCAGAACAGATCACTTCCCCTTTCATCAATCACCCAACCCCAAGCATACATAGAAATCGACATATAAAACATATCGTTTTTAACAGAAACATTCACTGAGGAATGGCAGAAATCGCTAACCTGATATTTAGCCTTTACCCTTCTTGGGTTTCCAAATGTTATGCCAGGATTTCGGCATTTAACAGAATATAGCAGATTTATTACATCTATATATATATTAGCAATCAGTCTAATGGTGTGAGAAGTTACACACTTGATTAATGTCGATACCCTTGCTAACTCGATCTACAACTTTGCTCAAAAAGTCGGAAAGATGTGAAAATAGGGCCTCTCCTATATTCGGCCATGGTTAGTGTTCTACCCAACTTTATATATTTGAATAAACAAATCTCCTTACCTAAACTGATTAGATCCCGGAAGTAAGATGGTTTGAACACTACCGGTGAAGAACCTTGGCGATTGAGATCTCCTTCAAATCCCGGTGTGCCGCAAAAGAAAGAAAACCTGAGATTAGTTTCCATATAGCCATTCGGCTAGGGTTTCTAAAAGCTGGAGAAAAATTGGAATCTCGAAATCGACACTTACCTAAAGAAAATTCGGCACAAATAGACTCCACTGAAGAAAACTCGGCAACTTCAGGAGATGTGATCTTAGTGATTTCGGCTTTTAGAAGAACAAAGAATTGGAAAAATATAAGCAAGGAATGGGTAGAGAGATTCGGCCAAAAGAAAAGAGGAAAAAGGATAGCAGGGTTTCGGCAATTGAGACCTCAGGAGTTTTGGTTTCGGTCAGAAAAAGAGAAGAGAAGAGATGATTCAAGTTTACCGAAAAAGAGAGAAATCTTGAGGAAATTTTCAGAGGACATAATGAAGAATTCGGCACACCCCTAGCCTTTACCAAAACCGATTTCCCCTTCACAGAGTTTGATTTTAGACCAACTTAAGCCTCCTGGATGAGCTCTCATCTTTTCCCTTATCTTAATCTATTATCTCCTCAAAAATAGCCTTTATCTGCTTATTAACCATATAAAATAAATCCCTAAATAATAGCCTTGTGCCATCCCCCTTTACTCTTTTAAGTGCCGAAATTTAGCCCTATAATTTTGGCTTCAAGCTGCCAAAATTTGGGCCCTCCTCATGCACTAGTGACGCCACTTATAGCTCCCCTTTACTGTGCCCCTAGTTGCTGGGCCACAAGCCCAATATGTCAATTAAACTACTAAAACTTTAATTTAAGCCCCTAGAGTGTCTAAACAAGATATTTAATCAAAGCCTCAGCCCAAACCTGAGCCCCATTTGCACCTCAAATCCCTAAATTAATATTTTAAGCATACACTACACAAAATGCACAAGCCCATAAATTCAGAATGTTACATGCATAGTTTATCCATTACTGATTTTAATATTGCATTAACTTTTGTGACAGAATAATATACTATGTCTACCGATTATGAGAACAACTTATGTACTTTTCCTGCAGATTTTAAGACTGTCGAGGCCTTTGCTTTAATAACAGATAATGTTGAGGCCATGTACAGCCCTAAAACATCAAAAGATTTGTGGTTTCGTAACCCTGCCTTGTGTTACATACATCGTTATTTAGCTTATAATTTTTTAGGCCGACGTGATGATCCAGCTATCGTCTCAAAGACGAAATTATTCTTATTATGGTGTATGTACACCGGTCGTCCGGTAAATTTGGGCTATTGGTATGCGCTTCAATTTGAACATGTTATAAATGCAAAGAGTCCTCTAATTTTAGGCTCTTTTATTACACAACTGTTATTTTCTTTACATGGATTTAATGATCCGGTTTTAAACTTACATGTTGCTTGTCGGGCCGATCTATTAGATGTTCACTGCCTCGACTCGATGGGATTGCTTCTTGGCACCATTTCTTCCTTTCGTTTTGTCCCTCCAAGTGTCCGCTCTTCGCCGGCTGAACGAATCTTTTGGCAGCAACATCAGCATGACGTACCCAATCCATAACAACTTCACATGACCATCGAGCAACGTTTGGAGCGCATGGAGGCACGACTCGACACCCTCGGCCAGTAGATGGTTAATTTTATTGCCGCTTTACGCCAACGACAGTAACTACATGGGGAGTTTTTTTCAAACTTTTCTCCTTCCGCCTATATATTTCTTTATTATATTCCACATCGAGGACAATATGTTTTAAGTAGGGGGAGGTATTCAACATTTTTTCTGTCATTTTATATGCTGTTGTTGCTGCTGCTTTGTGCTCGTTGCTGCCCATATATATATATTTTTTAAGAATATTCTACCTCTTTTCATGCCCAAGAATTTGACCACGGCTTACCAACTGTTTGACCTACATGCATGCTTATTGTCTAATGAGTTAATTATGATTTTACCTGTTTGATTTCATCTCCACTATTTTATTTCTTTTAGGCTGAATAATTATGATTGATAAAGTTAACCCTATCTTGCTTATAGTAAAATTGATTAAGCCTAAATGTAAAGAGAACACTTAATGAAAATTGCATGCTGAATTTCTATTCATGACTGTTAGGTAGTTGCCGAAACTTTTTTTTGACACTTGATTATTTTCCCTCGTCCTCCAAATTAAAATTTGTTTCATTATAATAAATTGTGATGCTTTCGTGGTTATGAGTACAGCTTAAAATGTGACTGACTGAGTAACCAAGGTAGGGTGCTTGGGTTGTCATCATATTTCACGTCAAAAGGTTGTGTGACGTGTTAGGTAACTCCGTTAACCGGAATTAAAATTTTTTTTTAAGAATATGTTGATCTGAGTAACCGGGTGGGGTACTTGTCTGTCATCTCTCTTCACGTCAAAAGGTTCGATATGTTCTTAAGAAAAATATAATAAATTAGGAGTATGTTGGGTTGAGTAACGGGGGTGGGGTGCTTGGTTGTCATCTCTCTTCGAGTCAAAAGGTTCGATGTATTCTTAAGCAATAATAATAATAAAAGAAAAAATGATGTAATAAAATTGCATTTAGGGGCTAAAGGTTGAAAAAAATAAGGTGTCTTGGTAAGTTTAGTAAATTACCTAATTTTCATGAAATAATCCAAGATGATTTTTGTGTGTATTAAATTGGAATACTTTTTCGGGTTTACTTAAAGCAAGCTAAAGGTTCTCTTTAATTCTCATATGCATTATGCCTACTTTTTATAAAACTTTGGAGTAGTATTTCTTTCATGGCAAGATCTGAATTTCACAGTGAATAGGAACCATACTTGAGGGCAAGCATGGTATAAATAGAGGGGATTTGATAATACTCTAGGATGAATATTTTTATGTATTAATTATATGTTTATTTTGAGTATGATCCTACTAATTTGAGCTATTTATGGTTTTTTATCTTACAGGGACTAAATTGAAGGCAAAAGGAAATTTGGAGGCTAAAAGTGTAAATTTAAAGTTAAATTGGGCCAGCATGCGAAGTAGGAGAGAAGTGGTTCCGAAAATGCAATAGGAGAAAAGTGGTGCAAAAAATGCAAAGTATGGAAGATTTTGAGAGCAAAAATGCAAAAGAAGAGATTTTATAGCATAAGGCTCTATTTAATTTTTAATTATATTAGGATAATTATTAAGGATTATTATTTAGATTTAATTTTAGCATTTATTTTTAATTATCTTTATTTATTTGTATTCATCTTTTAGAATTTAATTAGGAATAGACTAGGTTTCTTAGTACTATAAATAGGGATGGAGTGACACAAATTTCACTCATCTTTTTTGTAAACACTCTCTCTCCCATAAAGTTTAGCCTTTTATTCTTTCCATATTTTTCAATAAAAATCTCATTTTTATTGCATTTATTTCTTTTCTCTAAAAATCATGAGCCACTAAATCTATTTAGCCGAAGGTTGTCAAAAGTTCCCAAAAAGGGTTCATGAGGCTCAAAATCCATACTTAGTCTTCTCAACGAGTATTCATTGTTTCTCCACATTACGGGCTGACGCTTCCGTCCATATCCCTTAAAAGGTGATCTTTTCAACGTGTGCAAGGAACGACCGTTTTGTATATTTTGGGAAGGTTGCATAGTCGGTTCGTTAGCTTACTGCGTCAGAGGTTGGCGAGCCCAAGAGACAAAATGGCGTGGCATTCGCCATTGAGAAATGATGATCTAGCATAAGATGGTCCCACAGAAGCGATTGTTGGCTAAAGTCAGGTTCCTTTAAATCGTAAGTCTAAATTCTTGGAGCTGGTAGCTGTAGGCGTCCTCTTCCACTATAACTAGCTTATTCTGTTTAAGAATGATCACCTAAAAGCCGAGGATTGAACCCAAGGCGGATCGAGACAACCAGAGGCTGAAATCTCTGTATAAGAAACTCTTTCTCAACTCTGTTTATCTCTATTATTTTAATTTTAAATTTTCGCACTTCCAATTAAATCAAAACTTTTAATTCTTTTTTTTTATTTTTTTTTCCAGGAACGCGGGTTTTCTTGGGTACGATTCTGTCTAGGATTTCGAAGAATAAACAATTGTGTAAATCTGGTCCCTGAGGATTTGACCCTAGTTCCCTTATACTATTATTCTTATTATTTTATAGGGATAGGATATTTTTGGTGCTCTCAATGACCGCATCAGTATTTTCTTTCTTTAACAAGGATTCGGGTCACATAACTCTGACAGTACATTTCTCTCTTAAAAAGAAAACCCTTAATATTTCACTTACACTTTACTAAGCCACTATATTTAAATGGGTTATTTTCTTTTATATGTTTGGGGCCATATATGTTTGGATTCAATCATAACAGTAGCGATGAAATGATAATTATAAATGACCATTAAAGATATTAAATTAAATTTATATATAAATAAATCATATTAATGAATAATTAAAATTTTGTAAAATATTTATTAATTATATTCATATCTATTTTTAATCACTCATAGAGTTACTAAATGATGATTATTTCATATAAGTTTCATGAAGATCAAAATTAAAGGTATATAATAAATAAAAATATGAGAAAGAACCATCAATTTCAGTTTTAGACAATGAACATATAGGTGAAAGATTAATGACTAATTCGAATATCAATTAAAGTTTAAGGATATATTTTGGATTTAAAAAAAAGGTACAAGAGCTTATTTGGATGTATTAAAAATATAAAAGGGTTTATTTAAATAAAGGAACAAAGTTCAAGGGCTTATCTAATATATTAGCCAATTATAATCCTTAAAGAAAAAAAAAATCCTATTTTTGATACATTGGGTCCATGGTGGGGTGCCTCATTAATTAATCATATGGACCACTTAGAGGCCATGAAATTAAGAAAATTGATAATAATAAAAAATGTATGGTGAACATTAAGAGCATGTTTTATGAAATAGTGCATATAAGAGATTATTCAAAAGTATTCATGCAGCTAAATTTAGGATGGATTTGACGTGAAATTGCATATTTTATTCGAATTAATATATTTTTAATTTATTAAATAATTAACTTTAATATATTTTAGGATGTACTAAATTGTTGGGCATAAATTCGAATTAAGCAACAAGTCAAAATGAATAGAAAAAATTAGACATAAACAAGAGTATAATATGAAAAAAATAAACTTAAATGTACTAAATGTACAAATTTAAATCTCGAAAACGAAGCCTGAGCCCTAATAGAGTTCTCTCAAAAGGAGTACAAATTTTTTTCCATAATTACGCTGAAAACTCTCACCAAAATTTATCTACAACTACATCTATTAGTGCTACATCATTGATTGCCTCTTCGAGATAGGGATATAAAATCGCTTTAAATAGGTTAAGTTTTAAGTTTAGGGTTGATGAGATGGATGCACGAGAAAATTATAGTTTTGTATATAATTAAAGTGAATTTAACATATGGGAAAATTTTAAAACCTACCAACCAGACCATGCATGAGATTTATTTGGGATGAATAAAATAATAAATTAATTCTTTTGATGTACTGCTTTTTCTTTTTAGTCATAGAATGGCAACGAAGGGGACAAATTTGTGCTACTTTACTAAATAATGAATTGGAGAGTGGACAACTTACTGTGTGGGATGGGAGACAAACATACATTATTTTATTTAATTAAAGGAATGTAATATATTAAATTTTCTATCTTTTTCACCTAAAGTATCTACTAAAAATTTTCAACTTACTTTTAAAAAAATAATATGAAATTATGATATATGTAAACATACATGATGCTTGACTTTGTCCCTTCGTATAGGTTAAAGTCTTGGCAACCTCGCAGAAAAGCAGAAGGAAAAAGGAAAAAGAATGCAGATTTTAAAGTCATTAGAAGTAATTTGTTGGAGGTTGGTGGGAGTGCGAGTGTACATCTAGAACCAAACATGAAACTTCCCATGTTCTAGTTTGATTTTGCCTTAAACTAAGAGTCAATGTCAATGGCGACTACTATAATGTAAGTGTGTTTTACACTTACCATTCAATGACTTCTTTCTTTCTATCTAATCCACCAAGAACACATGATGGTTGGCATTAGATTCTTTTGACCCACTTCCTACATTTTTTTTTCTTCTAATTGTGAATACATTGGATCAAATGAAATATTTGATTGGTATTGTTGCATATAAATACTTATTCCCGTTACATTCATATCATTCTAAAACTCATTTTAACTGTTATGCTGGATCGTCGTTTAGGAGATAACATATCTTAACGGCTGAATGACTATTTTATAATAAAACGATAACGTAAGTGACTGAAACGTAATTTAAAACAAACAAAAGTGACTATTTTAATCATTTACCCTAAAATAAAATATTTGAAAAAAAAATCTCTCTTTTATATACACTTAGAAAGACATGAAAAAAGGCAAAACTTTGACCCTTCTCTCAATTAAACTTCGTGAGAGCTCCTCACAACTTCTCATCTTTCAACTAATTCTCTAACTTCTTGGTCACATTTTTGTAGATAATCAGATAGATAAGGCTAAAGCTAAGGGCTCATCATTGCCCAAAATCCAAGATCCAATTTACTCTTCACAAAGCCAACATTCGTATGCTGATTTCCCCCACCCAACTTGTTGTTTGTTTTATTGATTCGGCCTGCTCAAGCTATTAGTGGTGGAGGTGAAAGGACATTGAAATAATTTGGGCTGGATCTAGATTTATTTACTGATGAAAATGTGTTCATTTTATTATTATGTCAATTATTAATTTATTTAGTTAGTTTGTAATTTGTTCATAATTTCCTTTAAAAAAAAAATAGGCACTACATCTTTACGATAGGAAATTCTTGGCAAACATCTCTTAGGCTTCCTTTGGTTCACCGTTTAACGCCAGTGAGATGCAGTTGGAAAATCACTTTTTACCTGAAACTGTTTTTTCGCCATAAAAAATTCGGTTAAAAAGCTTTTTTTTTATCCAAATGTAAAAACTTGAATTTTGGAAGTGAAAATTATAAAAAAAACTACCTTTATTTATACTAACTATTTAAAAGGTATATGAAAATTTAGATTAATTTAGATTTTATATATCATTATATTAAATTATTTAAATATAATTTATTATTATATTTAATTTTTTAAATATTTTATATATCATCAATTTACAAATAATTTATATTAATTACTTAAAAGGTATTTAAATTTTATATTTAATGTATCATTATGTTAAATTATTTAAATATTATATAATTTAACTAATTTTTTACTTTCTATTGCTACTATTATGTCTAAAAAGGACATTTTAATTTTCAACCACAAATTTTTTGCAACAATGAAAAAAATTATTATTTTTTTTTTTACTTTCTACTACTACTATGATGTTTATCGATTGAGTTTTAGCTTGACTGGTATCTTTATTGTTGCCAGTGTAAAAAAACGTGGGTTTAAGTGCGTTGGAGCGCAATATCCTCATATTTAAAGGTTGAGAAGGGGCCATGAATAATTATAAGCATTGTATTAAAAATAGTAGATATGATAAGAACCTATACCCAAGCTTAAATATTGGGTTGCTTCCTGTCATATAGTGCTGTGTGACGGCCTATATAGTGATCTCTATATGGTTGTGCGGGTTAATTAAGTGTCAATGGTCAGGTGCCCAACGAGTATTATTGTTATAGATCAGTTATCACCACGGTATGCATTGTGTTTTCCTGTCTGTGTCGTAAATTATCCTTCTTTGACATCTTTGTCCTTGAGATAATATAAACAATAAAACTTTGCTGGTCCCTCCAGGGGTGCATTGTGAGTTGCGGTTTGTTTGCAAACTAGTCCAATGAAAGGTCTACAAGATTCATAATAATTTTTAGGGTATTTTATAATTTAATTCAAGAAATTGACAATTCGTTTTTTCTTTCATTTTCTTAATGAAAACAAACAAAAAGGAAAAGGAGTAAAACTACAAAAGCATTCATCGATGCCCATTGCAGAATTCAAGGCAACCATTGAACATAGGGTTTGCGATTAGGTACTGCAAAACATGGGAACTGGGCAGAGGCATAGTGGGGAGCCAACCCGAAGAAGCACTCAAGTTTTAATTCAAGATCATGTGTTTTGGGGGCACGCCAGGCAGATGAGCTCTAAAAGAATCATACTCTGTTTTCCCCATTTCGCCAAAATGATGTTGCTTTCCTATCCAGTCATGAATCCACGCTTGTGGTCAGTGGACCAATTTATATTGAAACTGAAAACGATTTTTTGTACTCCATATGAAAGTGACCACTAACAATAAATAAAAATAATAATCAATTTAAAGAAAAAAAATTTAAAATACAATTTACAATTATATTAACTGTGTTTATACTTTTATTTTTTTAAAAAAAAAACATCATACAAATTGAGAATTCATATAGACTCTGATCTTGCTCTTTTAACATGCCTAGAACTATTCATAGCCCCTCCTCAACCCATAAATAGAAGGATAATGCATTTTAACGCACTCAAACTCAAGTCTTCCTGCATTGATAACAATGCCCATGCCAATTGAGCTTAGGCTCCATTTGTTTTACTAAAAATGACTTCTAGAAAATAATTTATGGAAAAACTAATATTTTCTAGTATTTAGATGAATTTGTGTAAAATATTTTCTGTTGTTTGGTAGATTTCCTTAAAATATTTCGTAAAGTTTAATTGGGATTTTATTATCTTTTCATTGTTTAATTGAGTTTATTTCATAAAGTTTATTTATATTTTAATTAATCATGTTTTAGTTTTAATAAATCTTAATTTACTTAATTAAGCTTAATTATTAATTTCGTACATTAGGGAATATAAATTTATATCTATAAATTTATGTTTAATTAAGTTGAAAGTGGTAAATATTTATTTTGAATATTATTTGGATGAGTAAGTTGAAAATGATTTAATTTAATAAAAATTGAAGTAAGGACCAAATTGTAAAATTTGTAAATTTTTGAATTCTAAGGGTTTGAGTAGTGAAATATGAAACATTGATGTAGTAACTAAATTATATGATTATGAAGTATAAACATTTGGAAAGTTGAGCATAAAATAGTAAAGTTTGAAATTATAGGGGTTAAATTGTAAAGATTTGAAAACTTGAGTTTTAGGACTAATTTACATTATCTAAGAATTTACAATTCTGAAAAATAGAATATGAAAGTTTAACTGTTCAAAAATCAAGGACTAACTTTTGGGAATTTTGACAATTTTAGTTGTAAGGACTAAATTATAAAATTTGGAAATTTTAGAAAATGGATTGTTTTGCAAAACTATACAAAACGAGGTTTAAGATTGAACTATAGAATAAGAAAATTTGTAGAATAGTAAAAATTTGAATTTCAGAGACTAATTCATAAATAATATAAAATTATAATATAATGGACTATTTTATTCGACAGTGAAGAGAGCTTCCCCTTTATTACTCTAAAAGTTTCCCCTTTTTGTTTATTCAACAATGAAGATACTGAACAAAGCTTTGTCAGTTTGGAAAATATCTTATGAAACAAAATTGGTAAGACATTTTTCTTAAAAAAATTTTGATTTCACTCTTTTTATCTTTTGGAGAATGATTTCCTTTGATAATTTATTTTCCACCAAACAAACACTGTAAAACAATAAAAATATTTCAGGGAAAACATTTTACATACAAACGAACGAACTCTAAGACTCAATCCGTAGATATATTTTTTTTTAAAAGTTGATATTTGGAGTGTTTAACTTATCATTGGTTACATAGTAAAACTCCATGAAGTTCATTTAGAACATTGTTTTCTTTAATTAATATTTGTTATTATTGTTTTACAATTGGAATTAAAATTTTAAATTATCTTTCCTTTGACCTAATTAAAGCTAAAATTAATCCTTTAAATACTATTTAATTTGAATATACTGGTCCCCCAAGAGGTACAATGATAGGTCATATAAATAGCTTTGTATCAGGCTTGAACGTGAGGATAGTTTGAGAGTACGGCCGCCCAGAACTGATTCCTACTGTGAAATGTTATGGATGTGAATTTAAGAACTCGACTGTGTTCAGGACTGATGCAGACTTCAAGCCTGCTTCTGGTTTAGTATGCAGTTTTGGTGTTCTTTAGAACATTTGGGTCTAAACACATTCGAATTCAGATAGAAAAATATAATCCTTCAAATATATGTCATCAATGTCTGGGCAACCTGGGTCTACTTCATGGAAATCTTTTGGCTTGTAAAAGAGTATATATATAAGAACATAAATGCAGTCTTATTTTTTAACTATAACAAACCTTAAAAAAATAAAATTGAGAAAGCTCCAAAATTGACACACCAGGATTAGAAGAGTGGAAACAGGTGGCTTCTCTGCAATATGGAGGACCAAAGATCATCCGGCACAGCAGGAGAAACCCGTCTTGGAAGCATTTGCCCCATCCTTGACTAGGGTGACTTTATTCCCAGACAACTCGCCTTTATATGAATCAGAGTTTAGGGCTTTTCGGCTTACATTGTTGTAGATTTCCCGGATAACGATCTCGAAAGCAGTCTGAACGTTAGTAGATTCGAGGGCAGACGTCTCCAGGAAGAACAAGCCTTCTTCCTCTGCGAGGCTTTTGCCTTCCTCCACACTTACATCTCTTATGTTCTCCAAATCACATTTGTTCCCCACCAGCATTCTTGTCAATGTAGTATCACAATGGGCTGCAAGGATTAATTACAACAAGGTTCAATTTTTTTTACTTGAATTAAACAAATGAATGCCATTGAATTTAGTTTCCTAGAAAGTGAAAACTTTTCTAGGAATAAATTTTTTTCTCATAGCATAAACAATTCCTCTTTTTCCTATACGAAGAAGAACCATGGGCAAGTACTAACATTTTGCATAGAATCTGAAAAAAGAGCTTTTTGGTATAAAGATCTTAAATCTAAGAATAGATAAAGAAAATGTAAATGTTAAAATTTTACATTTTAGGGATGATTGCACGAACCAACTAAATTAAAAGTCGTAAACTGAGAAAAGGGGCATTTACACAAACAGACCCCACCAAAATGCAAAGACACAATCACCCAAGGAAATAATGGTGACTATAACGCATTTTCCCAATCAAAAGAAAAGTAATCTAGACATTAAGAAAAAGTTTGTAACAGTCAGAACTCAAAAACACTGACAACCCTAAGAACTTTATGCCATTCTGAACACATTATGGAAATTTGGGTTTTGTCATCCATCCCCACTTGGATCTGCAATTTTAGAAATTTTCTCTAATGGAGCCTTCCTATATGACTGCAAACATCCATTCCAGAGAAAAAAGATCTGAATTTTATTTACTGAAGCAGAGTCTCTCTCTATAATTACTATAATTCAATTCTACATTCTTGCTATGGCAGAAACAATGATTCAATATAAAACAATAAAGATTACAAAAAAAGGGGGAAAGAAGATAAAGATTGAAACTTACTGGTAAGTTCATCAAGCCAACGTTTAATGCTGTCAAAGCTACTCCTCCTAGTAATATCATAAACAATAAGAGCACCAACAGCTCCTCTATAGTAAGCAGAAGTAACAGCTCGAAACCTTTCTTGACCAGCAGTGTCCCAGATCTGTGCTTTAACTTCTTTCCCATCAATTTCCACGCATTGGATTTGGAACTCTACTCCAATAGTTGCCTTTGAGTTATTGTCGAACTCGTTCCTAGCAAAACGTGACAAAAGGTTCGATTTTCCCACAGCTGAGTCACCGATCAGCACGATCTTAAACAAGTACTCTTCACCTCCGGCTTCTTCTTCGTGGGCACCCATGTCTGTGGGATGTGGTTTGATGGTGGTGAAAATGGGTATTTGTATTTCTTGTCCGAGATGTGTGAAATGGGATTTAACTTTAAAGCAGGGGGAGTGTATAAAAATGGTAGGCGACGGACAAGGTGCGTAATTGGCGGGGTTTTGATGGAACTTGCGGTGATTTTGGGATTTGTGGGCTTTTGTAGAAACACTGGGGGGCGGGGGGCTATGTGGGCTTTTAGTTAAGTGGATTTACTCAACATTATGGGGTTTGGTTGGGTAGGTAATTGCATGGAGATTGGCAAATATTTAATGTGATTTCCCTTTCTTAATCATTCAATTTAAACATGTTACTTTCTTTTGTTGAGACCAAACGCTAGGTTTGGTACAAGATTTTGCTAAAGTGGGTTCATTTATGGCAATCCTTATCAAATTTAGAGGGTCATCCAATCAATTTTAAAGTTTTTTTAACAATCTCGTTATAGGTTCCGGTTGTATTTGTTTTTTTTTTTTTACATAAGACCTTAACCTATTTATAATCCCTCTCAAACTCATAAATAGGAAGATAATACACTTTAGCACACTCGAACCCACGTCCTCCTATATTAGCAACAATACCTATGTCAATCAAACTAAAACTCTATCGACATTTATTTATTTTTTTGTTGGCATGCATACTTGTAACACCCCTTACCCACGTCTGACACCGAAACAGAGTACGAGGCATTACCAGACTTAAACATACACATTCATGCAATACCAAGTCTAGATTTCATATTTCACCCTCATAAGACTTGTTATTTTGATGACCACTTTTACCATTATAATATGGTTACCAACTTATCTATCAAGCACTCATGTCATATTACTAACCATGCATGGAAAACAAACATAATCACATTATAAACAATAAGATATGACATGAATAACTTGGCTTGCAAGACCATACTGAATGTCTAAGAACACCATTCGTACGAAATAATAGAAATCCTGACGATTCTGTAAAGAAAACCAGAAGAGAAAGAAACACGGTTCATATGTCCTGAAATCGATTGTAACAGAAATAAGATATATTCCATACACATATAAATAGAACAATAGCCAGAAGAAACAGAAGAACAATTTCATGTAAGCTCACTATCAACTTTTATCTCAGTCTTAACGGAATTGAATTCCAATAGAAGAGATAGTGGAATGCTGATCATATATCAATCAGACCAACGATACTTTCATCATAAAACAAACAATCATAATTGTCTCTGCGAATATATGAACACATACAATACCCAGAAGAGATAGTCGTAAATTGCTCAACTGTGACTGCCATACTTAAACATCTTCACATTTCAACATCATTCTTCTGCCTAATTCTGCCCTCACTAATTTCCACATTATTCCTTTCACTAAAGAAAATCAGTTCAAAAAATTTTTAATTAATACATCCTTTCGGTATCGTATCCGAATAAATCGATTTATCAAAGTTAACTTCTTTACTAATTATGATATTGTATAAACCGAATAATTCTTGAGTCAATCTGATATTTCTCTAACTCTGTCCTTCACTTTTCAACCATCCTCAGTCTCTGATCATACCTATAGTTATTCTATAACTGAACTCTTTGATTCCACACTTAGGAACTTAATCAACATGATTCTCATGAATTTCCGTTATAAACACCTCATCGGTAAGGGGGTGAGGTCATACAGCCTCTAACTCGATTCTCACACATATATATACATATGACACATCTTTCATTATCAACATATGTCATTATAACTATACTACCCACTTCGAACAACTTATCAAGTGTGATTTATCATTGAATCGAGATCGACAAAAGTGCGAATTGTGATGGTCAAATTCAAATGATATAATGATTTTGTTTCCTCGGGTAATTATGATATTTTTCAGTAAGCTCAAGTAAGATGTTACGTTTTGTTTGAGTTAAAACCTAATGGATTTATTTTAAATAGGTGATGTTATTTTGAATTAAAGTTGTATTGTTGATAAAGTTATTCCAATTGTGAAAGTTTGAACAATTTGGGCATGCTAGCAAAGTTGAAGCAGTTGAAGGTATGATTAACTAAAGCTTTAGTTCTGAGTTTAGTTTGAATTGAGCAATGGAATTATGATTTCTCAGTGACGCACTAGTGAACGGATTTGAATGTGTATATTCTCTAGAAAGTAAAGTAATGGTACATGTTTTCAGATGGATCATATTGAATGATAGTTTAATTTTAGTTAAGTAAAAAGTTAAAGTGATATATACTTGCAAATTTGAAAAACTCAGGATGTGTTAGTGGGTGATTAGCTAAATAAGTACAGTGATGATCAACTTTTGATTCTGAACTTTAAGTTGGACTTGATTATTATTATTATTATTATTATTCTTCTTTTTCTTCTTATTCTTCTTCTTAGGTAGACTTCATGTACCGTGGAACTCTGGATTTATGCAAAGAATTCTGATTAGAATTTATAGTAGTAATATTTGGTTTATCCATTCAAGGAGTAATAAATAAGGACAGTGATTTGAAGCAAATGTTTTGAGCTACGAATATGAACCTGGTACTTTTGACTCTGTATTCAGATGTTGATTTGTCGACAGGATTAAGTTGAATGTTAAGTGTATTCAGGATTAATGATATCAGTGATAATATTAAAATGTATGTATCGGAGAAGTGTATAAGATTGCTGTAATGCCTCGTACCCTGATCTGGCGACGGATAGGGGTAAGAGGTGTTACAATACTACTATCATAGCTGTTGTTTTTCTTTTACCAAAATTTAAAATTTAATTTTTATATTTTAATTTTTAACATTTAACTCTTATATTTTTATAATGTTTTTAGTTAGTCTAAATAATTAACATTATTAGTTTTCAATTATAATGTCTTTACAAAATTATAAACTCTTTTCGTGCAGGTTGAAATCATACTAGTATTTGTTAATTACAATGTCTTTACAAAATTTAGTTTAAAGTTATAAAAAGTTTTTATTTTATACAATCAAATCAATAAAAAATTAAACCCAAATATTAAAATATTAAATTTTTGGCATTTCCAATATAATGTTGGATACAAAATTATTTTAGAGGTAGTGTAGGTAATCACATTTTTTTATTTATGGTGGGGACTTTTTTTTTTATACAACATTACGTGGGATAAAGTTACATGATTTGGATTTATATAAAATGGGTATTTCATAAGAGTTTTAATCATTACTTCATATAAATTAAGATAAGTAAAGATATTTATGGTGGTGACTTAGACCTATAAAATGCTTAATTTTCAAAAATTATATCATACTCAGAGGTAATCATGGTCTGGGTTAGGCCCAATCAAAATTTTAGACCCATTTGTTAGGTCCAGCCCAAAAAATGGGCTTAAACTTTTACCCAAGTCCGTCTGGATAAAAATGTTTAAACCCAGGTCTGACCCGACCCATATTATATTTTTATATAATTTTTTTTAAAAATATAATATATTAAAAATACTAAAAATATTAAAAATAAATGTTTCTCAACAAATTAAAAAAATTTTAAAAATGTATAGTTAAATAACATTAAGATATGTAAAATGATAACAAAATAGTAAAAAAACCACAAGAAAATAGAAAGAAAAAAAAGTTTTTTTTTTACATATTCATGTCGGCTCGAAAAAGCCTTACCGAGGCCCGACCCATTTTCTAAACGGGCATTTTTTTTGTCCAATCACATTTTTCGAGCTTATATTTCTACCCAAACCCTCTCACTTTTTGGGCGGGTCGTCTAGTCCGGCTCATGAGCAGGTCTAATCATACTATAAGACATTTATTTATAACTAGTTTTTTTCTTCATGCGATGCATAAATTAATTTTGTGTATTACTTAAAATATATTATATTAAATTACTTAAAATTAGTACAAATTTTATAACATTTCATAAATATTATTTTTGAAAAGATAAAAATAATATAAATACGCTCGTTCAAAATACAACAGAAAAAGAAAAACAAATACAAAATTGGTAACTAAATAAAGAAATTAATTTGTATGATTTCAATAATGCTTGTAATATCTTTTTCATTTATCTTTTAAAGAAAGAAATATTTGACTTATATTTCATTCATAGATTACAAATAAATGAATACATTTTAAAATTTAGAGATTTGAAGCACATATATTTATATTTTCTAATATTGGATATTAAAAATAATATATAAGGGCTTAATATTAAGAAAAAAATATATTTTCTAATATTGGATATTAAAAATAATATATAAGGGCTTAATATTAAGAAAAAAATAAAATTAGATTAAGTATACACATATTTATATTTTTTCATGATCTATGACTGAATCAATTATAGCAAAGATTATTAATCCTTATTATATGAACGAGTATTTGATATTGATATATTTTTATAAAAAAGTTATATTGAAATAATATTCATTCCAATCTTTAATTACTAAAGACACGTATCAAATAATTAACGTGATAATTTCTTGATTATGCATTTAATAATTATAATTTTAAATTAGTATGGTGTATATATATATACACACACATTAGATACGTTATTAACAAAGAAGCTCACAAAATAAAAACGAGTAAAATGGGTCCCCGGTTCCTCAATAAAGTCCATTATTGACTTTCTTACGCCATGATTAATTCCACTAGCTAGTTTTTCATTCATTTAAATGTATTATCAGGGTTGACTAAAGCCTGGAAGTTTTACCAGTTTGGAAGTCAATGAAGCTATAAATTGTGGTCTTTCGAGGAATAGTTTACATGAAACTTATGATCCTTCCTCTGTTTTCTTTTTCTCTTCATTATAGCCAATCAGAACTGTGGCTTAAATATCAACAAAAATGGCTGCAACTGTGCAATCATGCCCCCATCACTAGGCTCTTGTCAACTGGGTGATGGTGCTGATAAATTTTATATATTGACGAAAATAGTTTCATTCCGTATCTTATGCCGTTTTAGTGGAACATGATTAGATTCCCCATTGACCATTGCACAAGTTGTAGGAGGAAAATGATTATTATTAATAATTTTATCCCATGAAGCACCTATCCAGATTATTATTAGTTTATGAAGCTTACCTGTTTGGTCACTGAGAAAAAATCAACCGGAAAGACTGTTTAGAAACAATGGTCCATGGTTTCCACTTGTGGTGATTTTGGAACACACATGTAGTCAATAATGTCTGCCTCTTCTTTTCCCACATACTCAGCATTTCCAATCCCAAGGGTCATTAATAAGAAAGCTGAACACCAAAAGGTAGCATCAAGTTTGCAAGGAAAAAAAATCATCATGAATTTGTTATATATGCTTCTTGTTTCATTGTTTCTAAGTTGCTGCAGGGCTGATCCTTTGGGGAACTTTTGCAATGAAAACACCAACATAAGTAGCAGTAGCCAAATATCTGTAAACATTGATCGATTGTTGGCTGAACTGGTCTCTAAAACTCCCTTAACTGGTTATATTGTGAGTTCCTCAGGTAAAGACCCTGATAAAGTCTACGGTCTTGCTCAATGCAGAGGGGATGTTAGTAATAAAGATTGTTCAAGTTGCATACAAGACGCTGCGAAGCAAGTACGCCAACGCTGTTCGAATCAAGCTGATGCAAGGATTTGGTACGACTATTGCTTTCTACGGTACAGCAATGATAACTTTGTTGGAAAAGTTGACACCTCGTTTGGTATATTTTACTATAATGTTGAAAATGTTACGGACCCTCAAAGTTTCAACAAAGAACTTGGAGCTCTGATGGACAGAATTAGATCAGAAGCTGTCATGCCAAAGAATGAAGGGCTTGGAAAAGGTAAGACCAAACTGTCACAATTTTTGACCCTTTATGCATTGGTGCAATGTACAAGGGACTTATCTCAGATAGATTGTGCTCAATGCCTTGCAATTGCTGTTGGAAATTTCCCAAACTTTTGTGACAGCAAGAAGGGCTGTCGGGTCCTATACAGTAGTTGTTATGTCCGGTACGAGCTTTATCCCTTTTTCTTCCCACTCGATTCCAACAATGGCACCTCATTTGGCAAAACAGTGAAGATAGTTCATCACTAGTGTTGTGCTATGCTAAAATCAGTTTGTTTCAAGGATTAGTTTCTTTTCATTTAATAAACTGTGTAATCAGTGTCAATAAGAGTGATCTTTAGCTGTAAGATTAAGATGTTTCTTGCATTTTGCATTTAGTATATCTGATGTTTACACAACTTCTTTGTGTAGGATACAAGCAAGTTGAACCATATCACACGCCCTCTTGGACGTTTAATTGCCATACATATCTATTTTAATTTTCTTCTTCACTTCAATGGATTGTTTATGGTCAAATGATTTTTAATTATTCATTAAGTATTTAATGTTAAATTTAAAATTTAGAGTTTCATGAAGATCACAATTAAAGGTATATAGTAATTAAAAATATGAGAAAGAAACATCAACTTCAGTTTTAGACAATATCAATTGTTAAAGATTTACATAATTATGGGTTATAGTTGGATATATGTGTAAGTTTAAGGACTTATTCGAATATCAATTAAAGTTTAACGACATATTTGGATTTAAAAAGGTACAAGAGCTTATTTGGATGTCATAAAAATAGGAAAGGCTTTATTTAAATAAAGGAACAAAGTTCAAGGGCTTATCTAATATAGTAGCCAATTATAATACTTAAGAAAAAAAATTCCTATTTTTTATACATTGGTCCATGGTGGGGTGCCTCGTTAATTAATCAGATGGGACGGCTTGCAGACCATGAAATTTGGCTCAATCTGGTATGCCTTTCTGTATATTATCATGATATAATATTGTAATTTTTCCATATATATTTGATATAATGTATACAACTATCAATAGTCTCTCTCAACTCTTATATAGAAGGATAATGTGCTTCAACACCTTAAACTCACGTCCTCTTACACTAACAATAATGCTGATACCAATTGAGCTAAGACTCAATCGGATCAGAAGAATCTTACACAATATTAAATTTTGTAATTCAGCTTTTAAGTTTTAGCCCCTAATCATACAACATTAAAGAGCCTTAGCTGTTGGCTTTGCCGTGACTTCTAGGAAAAGGAATTACATCTCTGACATCAATGAGGCCGGTGGTAAGGAGAACCATCAGGTCAAACCGTAGGCTAAATCCAGAGTGCTTGACGGTTCCATGCCGGCGAAGATCTAGGTACCATTCATATTGATCTCTTGACAAGTCAAATTCCGTGATCCTGAAATCACAAAACCATAGCTGAAAATAAGATATTGTTTTTGCATCAATGAGAAAATATCGAGAATAGTCAGTTTGCTAATAGTTCTGCAAATAGTGTTTTGCAGTTTTGCCAATTTCATTTGAATCCACAATTTCCCAACATTTGTAGTAGACTAACGAGGATGACATTACCTTGTATTTAGCACGTTAAAGCTCTCTTCATTTTGGCTCCCTGTTATCACTGTTCCAATCTGCACATACAATTTTGGCTCCCTGTTATAATCTTTCTGAACCGGCACATAACTTTTTGGTGCTTGAAGATATTTGTTCAGACTTTTCAGATGTTCTTCACCTCTTAATAAAATTTAGACTTACCTTGGGTACAACCAACTCAAAGGCTGCAACTGTTTTTCCATCTTCATTCAAGCGTACATAAAATGGCTTAACTGCTTTTGGATAATCATAAATAATTACGGGCTTCTTATAGTGATCATCGGCCAAGTAGCTGCCATTGAGTAAATGGATAGTAAGAACCAGACTCATAGAAAATGTCTTCGTCCAATTATGATCTTGCATTTGGCATGTCTAGATCAATTGCAACATTATACATACCTTAGATGTTCGGCTGTCAAAGGGACACCCCACTGTAGTTGTGTTTCAAAAGCCTTATCTGGGACCTGATGTTGAAGAATAAATTAAATTAAAACTAATTCAGTCAGATCGAAGTTGCTATAGATGTGATTGAAATGTTTAATGGTCTAATCTAATGTTATTCGGAATGCTTAAATTTTTAAAAGTTTTCTTATCTACTTGACCAATCATTGGAGGGATATATCCCTGTGCAACGAATGACAGACATGCGTATTTTAAGAAAATAGATAGTATGAGCAACATATGGGGGCTAAAATATAGGAAGTACATGGTGTCCTAGTTTACCTTTCTCAAAATTTCTACTGCCTCTCTATAGGAAATCTTGTCATAAGAACTTGTCGTCATGTATTCAAGACGATGAGTAATAGTTTTGTCAATTCTTTTTGAGACAAACTTCATGTCTTCTGGACAGTTATCTAATATCCATTTGCAGAGAAATTTGAAATAGTCCTCTGCACATTTCATAGCGTCCTGGAAACTCCAATGGAGGATATCAATGAGACCTTAATATATGAAAATTCATTCAAGTTGAATTTGTAATAAATATGTTTTTGTTTAGATATTTTAACATGTAAACATGAAAATCACTGCATTTTTATCATCAAAGATCTAATTTACATAACATACGTGAGCCTTGAGTATGCAAAGTCTTACCCCTAACTGTGAGAAAGCCATTTCTACCTCAACAGTCCACATTTCAGCCACATGTTTGGAGGACACTGTTTTATCAGCTTGAAATCTGGGTCCGAATGAGTAGACATTTCCAATAGCACATGCATAGCTCTCCAAATGAAAGCGACCAGAGACAGTTAAATAACTAGGGCGACCAAAGAAATCATCATTGAAGTTCAGTGAGTCAGGCTTCACTGCAGTTACTGGTTTGGATTTTTCTCTTGCTTCGATCTGCCGTGCTAATTCATTTGTTTTCTGCAGATCCTGAACTGCTACAATAAGTGACTCTCTATTGCTGTCACTTCTCTTGAGTTGTTCAACTACCCCTGATTTCTCCTTAATAGCTGCCTTAACAGTTTCAAGGGTAACAACATCAGCATCACTAACACCGACCGGCTCCTCTTCCTTGCTTGTTTTTTCCAAAAGAGTCGTAACCTGAAACTTTTCACTAAACCCTTCAGTGTCTGTAGCTGTGATGATTGGCACTTGCACATGTAGGAAACCATATTTCTGGAAGAATGTGTGGGTTGCAAAATCTAGGGTGCTTCGAATTCGTGTAATAGATGACACCTGCAATGCATAGCATATGATATACGGAGCATATTAGGTTCAATTTGAAGCTAGTTTTCTTAAGAAAGAAAGTCCAAAACTAGCAATGGATGCTGAGAATACCATAGTTGTCCTGGGACGAATATGGGGATACTCCCTTAAAGAATCAAGAGGTAATCTTTTCCTTGACAAAGGATACTTATCTTGCTCAACAGTTCCAACATGAAGAATCTTTTCTGCTTTAAGCTGAATTATTTGTTTCTCATTAGCTGAAAGTTTTTCCAAGACACCCTGGGCTAATATACATGTTCCAGTCGGTAGAATCTGGCCTGCAGATACTGGAGCTATCGTTGAATCAATCACGACCTGATCGAGAAATTTTCATACTAATTAGGACAAGCTTAGCAATCTACGTAATCAATCTTTTCAGCAAAGAAAAAGGAAACAACAATACCTGAAGACATGAAGCGCAAGAGCCATCATTAATTTGTAGAAAGAAGGTGGAAGGAGGTGTTGGTTTAGGAACCAAAGACTCGAGCTTTTCTCGAACAGCTGGGGAACTAGCAGGACCACACAAAATCTTGATAATAGTCCTGAAACATGGGATTCGAGATTCAAGAATTTCCAAACAGGTTAAGCCTTGACGCTCCGGAGAGGCATGGTCAGTGTCGGAAGCACACGGCGGCAATGTAACAGGGTGCTTCTTCACCTCTTTGGAAGATTTGACCCACCCACCAACCACCACGGTCTCACCAACCAACACCATCTCGCCATCACTACTTTCCAATATGGTTTTCAACGTCACCCGGTTGGAGTACATCAAAGGGGAGCCTGTA
The DNA here is from genome assembly GCA_005393395.2 of Gossypium australe. Taxonomy (NCBI): domain Eukaryota; kingdom Viridiplantae; phylum Streptophyta; class Magnoliopsida; order Malvales; family Malvaceae; genus Gossypium; species Gossypium australe. Next base: position 8,470,303 of record CM016620.1, read on the forward strand.
ACCTTTGGTTCTTGAGACTCCATCTTTTGTTATTAAAAAAGAAAAAAGAAAAAAAAAGGAGATGAAACCGGAAAGAAATGAAAGGAAGGTTTGTACAGTTCGCAATGATGGATGGTGAGACTTGCCCAGTGATGATATATATGTATGTATAGAGAGAGAGAGAAAAGAGAAGGGGTTCATTTTTCCTTGAGAAGGAAGAAAAGGGAAGGGAAGGAAAGGGATTGTTTGGGTTGATTGACATGTTATTCTGGCTATGTAATGAAAGAGGAAGAAGGGAAAGAGTTGGCGGCAAAGTTAGGCATTCTTGTTGTGTTGGATATCCGCGGGAACTTCCATTCCCACAGCTTCAATTCGGATTTTATGAATGGTTAAATACAGATTAAAATGTTAAAAATTCAAAAAAAAAAAAAACACATGAATTTTAAGTTTTTTTTTTTTGTAAATTATTTTGAATTTTGAATTATTTTTTATTTTTATAATTTTTAAATAATATATTGATGTAACATATAAAATAAGTAGTGACATGTTAATGTTAAATTTTGGCTAAATGATTGTTGAATCCTTGCGTTGGAATAAAGTACGATTTGATCTATTATCATAAATCAATTCTGAACTTGACAGATCATTTTTTTTTCTGATATAAAAAATATGAGATTTCACTAAGTCGATTCTTAAGAAATCTCGAATCAGACCATTTGTCCTTACTTCAACAAAGGAAGCACAGACCTCTTTGACGAAAGAACTTTTGTTGTCTTGGTCCCAACTCAACACTAAACAAGTCCGAACTAGTTGAATACTTGTGTCAGAAATTCTCCAAGTCAGTTTGCCATTTCCATAAAGGATATAATTGACAGCTCGAAGTTGCATATTATTTTTTTCTCGAAATGGAACCTGGAGGAAGAGTGTTTCTAAATTTAGACCGTTCAGTATTTCATATAGGGTTATAGGTCAAACCAAAACAAAATACATTTTCTTAGTAGGTGTGATCTATTGGACATAGATCCAATTTTTCAAAAAAAAAAAATAGTGCTTTAATAAATATTTTCGTTAAAAAAATCGATTTAACTCTTATTAAAAAATTAATGATTAAATTTAATTAAAAAATTAAAAATCAATTTAATAAAAAAATATAAACTTCAAAGATTAAATTTATTATTAAGTTGGTCCAAGCCCTGAGTGCTTACAGCCTACCTCCAAGGTCCATAGTCTAGAGTTTAGACCCATGTTGGCCCAATGTTTTTAGATATGAACTCCTACAATGGTAGTGCTACTGTTTTGGAATTTTTATTACATCTGTAATGCATAATATGCTCTCATTTCTTTCATTTTATTATAATAAAAAAAAGATTTTTTATATATATACACAAGAAGTCAAGAGCACATATATTATTTATATATACCCATTTTTACATTAAAATATTATTTTATTTTTTTATTAAAATATTATTTTTTAACTGGTGCGGCCTGGTACCTGTTTTTAGATTAAAACACACTGTTGTGGTAAATAATCTATAATTTATATATTTTGTAATTATTATTTTTTATTTAGATAAAAAAACATTTTAATGTACATTGAACTAACGGAGATGCCCAGAAAAGACAAAGGAAAGAGAATCTGAGATGCTGAGCAAAGGTAGGAAGACTATGAACATGTGTCAGATGTGGGAGAGGATGTAGCATGAGAGGGTAAAGTGCAGTCACAACACATGGCTGCCAGCCTCCAATCCCCACCCATACTTCACCACGCTTGGCAACCCCTCTACATTGTTAGGCAACGGTTTTGACTATTGCACCAACTTCAAAAACCCAAGATCCTACGCTTTCATTCTTTAGCTAAATGAGTTTATTTCTTTGGGATGGGGTGGGGGACAACAAGTTTCATCATTCCCCATGTGTCAATACTTTTTTATGAAAGTTATAGCTAACACATATTTTCAACTGAGTTAACCAAATCTGTATTATTATTATTATTTGAACCCATATAAATGTGTTGTTATGTAGTTAAGAAGTGTTTGGAGCATACCAAATAAGCTATTCAGTCATAGGATCATTTCTATGGCTATTTTCTTCCCAGTAACCAAAGTTGGAAGTCCAGGGTGGTTCATTTTGGTGGGTGAGTACCTACCTTCATTCATCTTATGTGAACAAATGCTTTCCAAAATGTAGAATGTAGACCAAACGTCAATGGTTCCACCCCACACCATATCAAATTCCCCCTTTTAGCTCCAACAAACAATCTGTCTATTTGGGTGTTTTGGGGACCCCTTTTAGGTGTTGCAGTGTGCCCCTCTGAGTCACTGAATGATTTGACAGTCTATCTCTTATGGTCATTACTTGACCACAACTCTCTCTCACTCCTTCCTTCATATATGCTGCCCTAAAACTTCATATATATCACCTTCTTATTTGTACTTCCAATACAAAGTGGAGAAATGGCCAACATTAAACTGAGCTACTTACCTTTGCTACTCTTCACCTTCTTCCTTGTAGCACAAGGTCATATTCTTTTCCTAGCCTTGTAGTCATCTTTCTTTACCAGGCCTTTAATGTAGGAAATGCATAAATCAGGGATTTCCTTCCATTTTCTTGCTAAAAAAAAGTAGCTTTTGTTTTGTTTTCATTTCATATTTTGGTTACTTCTTATTATATGCTTATGGATGGTTCCAATTTTGCAGGATCTAGAACTCAACTAATACTTCCATTCCAACAAGGGGTCTATCAATCTCCTCCATTGCATATGCAAGTACGGGTATTAGGCTTATTAGCTTCATTTCGTGTATATCTAAAATGCCTGTATTTATTTGCTTTACTTCTTTCAGGCAACACAAGGCAGCAATGAAGCAAAAATGGATAGGAATTCAAGGAGATTGATGATTGGATCCACAGCCCCTACTTGCACTTTTAACGAATGTAGAGGATGCAAATACAAATGCAGAGCTGAGCAAGTTCCAGTTGAAGGAAACGACCCAATCAATAGTGCTTACCACTACAAATGTGTTTGCCATAGGTCATGAAACCAGATATGGTTCTAAGTTTACTGGTTTAGAATCAAACAGCGTATTAGAAACTAGATTCCCTTCTACATTCAAATACTACTGTTTCGTCTCAGTAGTTTTCTGGTTTACTTTTTTGGCACATCAAGAATTTCCTGCTATCATGAAACAAAGCTGGAATGTGTATCATTAATTCCTTTTCTTGGCTTCTTGTTATGTAAAGGTTTATAAAGTTGATTTGAGAGCAACTGTCTTAATATTCACCCCTTTATGACTCGACTCAACCTTTGACCAGGGGTGTAATTCCAAAATATTCCATCTCAACTATTCAATTAACACTAGATAAACTTATCCTTTTCCTTTATTAGGAAAAGCTTATAATATAATAAAAAAATATAATTGAACTTAATTTAATAAGACCCTACTTAGCCCATAAACACATCCTGCGCTACAAAATAACTGAAATCACATAGGTAGATTCCAAATGAGAAGCATAATCTGCAATATCTTTGTATTGGGAACAAAAAAGAAGCAGACTGTGTAGGAGACACTTAGCAAAAATATGAGATATGGTGTTAGGGTTTTGGAGAAGAGAGGGGGTTTAAGAGTTTTTGAAGTGAAAGGGGGGGGGTCAATGGGTCTGCAAGTTGGCATGTGGCAGTGGTCCCTAATATTAAAACATAAGCTAACAAAAAATTCACATGGGCACCTTCTTTTGAATCTATTCAATTTCAATTTAAACCAACAATGGCAGAAACTGAGTAATATACAGAAACAAGCAAGACCCACCGACATTTATCTATGCTTGATTGCGTTTGGCTTTCTTGCAGTTTTGAGAATATTCTGGCGATCACCATTTTCACACACTAAAAGAGTTCCCAGAAAACAATACTCTAGTGCTTTTGTGGGGCTATGCTATGCCTCACGTTTTGTACGGTTTAGACCTACAAAAAGTCCAAACCAGCATCACTAGAATGCAATGCAATTACTTTAACCCATATATAAAGAAATTAACCTGTATGGTATTCTAGTGTGTGTGCACGTGTGAACAGTGAGTTTCAACTTATATTGTAACATAATTTATAAATTTAATAAAAGAAATAGAGTTGGATTTTTAAGTCCAAAAAGTAGATAGACTAAAATCTTTGAAATAAAAATAGGGAAATTACATTTCAATGTGCGAAGAGTACAAGAATTTAGAGCATATATTAACTTTAGTAAAAGTATTTATAATATATTTGAGAACATGAATTTGAGAATTTTGGATTTCATTTACTACATATTTAGTATTTGTATAAATATATATATATATATATATATATTAACGTTTACAATTATAATAATTTGTACATTTTTAAATTTAATAAAAGAACTTTAACAATATTAACAAATAGAGTTACATTCGTAAATCTAAAAGATAGAGGGACTAAAGGGGCTACATTTCAAATGTGCGAAAAGTATAAGGACTTAGAGCATATGTTAATCTTAGTAAAATTATTTATGCATATATTTTGAGAACAAAAATTTGAAAATTTGGATTTCATTTGCTACTTTGGTTCTGATTGTTTCACTAAAAATGAAAAATGATTTTTAAAAAAGCTAATATTTTCTGGTGTTTAGATGAATCTGTGTAAAATATTTTATATTGTTTGGCAGATTTCCTGAAAATCAGTGGCGAAGCCAGGGGGACTGGCATGGGCCCCGGCCCCCCTAAAAGGTAAAATTTCTATTTAGGCCCTTAAAATTTTTTAAAAATTTTAAATTAGTAAAGGTAAAATTGCACTTTGGCCCTCCTAAAATTATAAAAAATTGATTTAATCCTTTATAAATTAGAAAGATATAAACTATAAAAAGTTAAAATTTCATCTGGCCCCCCTAAAAAGTTGTCCTGGCTTCGCCCCTGCTGAAAATATTTCATAAAAATTGTTTTTAATAAAGCAAACATACATTTAAGATATTCTTATCTTTTCATTATTTAATTGAGATTATTTTATATCTATAAATTTATATTTTTCATTGTTCTTTGTAAAACAAACACGACATAAATATATTTGTTATAAAATATTAACAAATGATATTTATTTTATAATAAGAAATATTTTGTAATAATCAATGTCATATATAAACTTAATGATAAATAATACTTAATTAAAACTTAATTTGTATTACATATATGAGAGTACATATTGACACATTAGAGTTGTAAGGGATAAATGGAGCTAAGCATTATTTAAACAAATACTCATATTTATATAATTAAAATATTCATATTTTTATAATAAGTTAAAATATATCATAAGTCCTTGTACTATTCATAAATTTGAAATTTAGTCCGTGTACTTTTATTTTGGGTTAGTCCTGTATTTAAGATATCAAAATTCAGGTTTAACTGTTAGCATTATTAAAAATATTGTTAAATTCATGTTCATTATAACGTCATTTGTTAGTTACATGAATACCGAGTATTTTTTATTTAAAAATTTGACATCAACAAAATTTACAAAAAATTTAACGATGTTAACAATTGGACTTGATTTTCAAATCAGAAAAGTAGAAGGACTGAATTCTTGAAAATAAAAGTACAAGGAATAAATTCCAATTTTATGAAGAGTACAAAGACTTTCATCATGCCCCTTATACCCTGGGCGACACACGTGCTACAATGGACGGGACAAAGGGTCGCGATCCTGCGAGGGTGAGCTAACTCCAAAAACCCGTCCTCAGTTCGGATTGCAGGCTGCAACTCGCCTGCATGAAGCTGGAATCGCTAGTAATCTCCAGTCAGCCATACAGTGGTGAATTTGTTCCTGGGCCTTGTACACACCGCCTGTCATATTATGGGAATTGGCCATGCCTGAAGTCATTACCTTAACCGCAAGGAGGGGGATATCGAAGGCAGGGCTAGTGACTGGAGTGAAGTCGTAACAAGGTAGTCGTACTGAAAGGTGCGGTTGGATCTCCTCCTTTTCAGGGAGAGCTAATGCTTGTTGGGTATTTTGGTTTGACACTACTTCACACTCAAAAAGAAGAGAGCTACGTCTGAATTAAACTTGGAGATGGAAGCCTTCTTTCGTTTCTCGACGATGAAGTAAGACCAAACCCATGAGCTTATTATCCTATGTCGGAACAAGTTGATATGATCCCCTTTTACGCCCTCAGGTCCCTCCCATGTGGTGATATAGGGGTGTAAAAAGGATAGAGAGGGATGGGGTTTCTCTCACTTTTGGCATAGCAGGCCCCTAGCGGGAGGCTCGCACGACAGGCTATTAGCTCAGTGGTAGAGTGCGCCAATGCAATTTTGTCTTCTCCATATTACTATATCTTTAGAGTCAATAATTTTATATGAGGAACTACTGAACTCAATCACTTGCTGTCGTTACTCTTCAGTTTTCTATTGAGGTCTATCCTTTAGAGGTACTCAAATTGGATCAGTGATTGATTTTTAGGTTTCGTCGTAAACCTAATTGGTTCCTTCCAATTACTTAAATCAATAGCTCAAACCGCACTCAAAGGTAGGGCATTTCCCATTTTTATAGGAACTTATGTACCAGAAACAATGGTATCTCCAATTATAGCCACTCTAGTATGTAAAATATATCTCTTCTCACCATCCCCATAGTGTATGAGACAAATGTATGCATTTGGATTAGGGTCGTATTCTGTGGTTACGATTCTACCATATATGTCTTTTTCATTTCGTCGAAAATCAATTTTATGGTATAGACGCTTATGACCTCCCTCTTTATGCCTTGCGGTAATCATTCCTTTAGCATTACGACCTTTACCACAACGATGCTGTGTAACAAACCGGTTTAGACCCTAGTAGGAACAGTGGTTTCGGGACCACAAATCTAAGTCAGAAAAATATTTTAATATTATTTCCCGTGCCTATGATATGTGATTAAGCATGTGTTAAAGTTCTATGAATTAATTTGTTCGTTTGCATGCTTAATTTGAGAAAAGGATTAAATTGCATTAAATGCAAAACTAGCATGATATTTGTAAAAGTGTCTATTTGATGTGGCTTTTAAAAGTAGTGGCCTTAAGAGGCAATTAAACCACTTTACAAGTTAGTGGATGGATAAAGGACATTAATGCCCTTAATGTTTATATGTATATATGTTTAGTAAAAGGTTAATATAGTAAATAGATTAATAATATGATTATTAATCAAACAAAAGGATAAAATAAGCCATAATTCTCATCCATCTAGCCGATTATTGAAAGAAAAAGAAGAAAGAAAAACTAGCTAGGGCATTCGACCACTTCTAAGCTCAATTCAAGGTATGTTTGATTTCGATTTTTTGATAATTTCTACATTTTTGTAATCGTTGCTTCGTAAACTTTGAAACCCATGTTTTAAATTTGAGAATTGATGATGTTTTTGAGATGACCCTTTGATGAGATCATGTGTTTTATGATGTTTTATGGTGAATTATAAAAGATATATGTTTGATTAACATAGTTTGTCTTTGAGTTTTTAGTGATTTTGAGTATTTTGGATTAAATTGAGAAAATGAAATTTTGAGGGATTAAATCGTGAAATAAATGAATGTATGGATTGATATGTTCATAATATATATTCGGCCAAGCATGAGTGTAAGCAAATTTGGTTTATTTTGTGATTTTGTGAAATAAGTACTAAATTGTCCAAATGTGAAAATGTGAGGGCTAATTTGCAAATTGCCCTGAATGTGTGTTTTTGGATTGAATTGAATGAGTTGATGAATAAATAGATTAAATTTGAATATGTATAGATCAAGAACAGAAGAAAACAGACTTAGATCGCTGGAAATCGAAAGTAATCGAGTAGCCGTGTCCATTTCCGTTAAACCGAACTTGAGGTAAGTCGATATACAAATAAATGTATTTGAATTGAATTATTTGTGCATATATGAGATTTGATTTGCTATGAATATCAATTGAGATGGAATGTATGTGAAATCCGAGTTCATATATATGTCAACAAGTTACCAGTGTCCGAGAAGTCCTGTTTGAACCTAGGGATAGATATGATAGTATATATCATGACATAGGTATCCAATATGCAATATCATGTAAGACCACATCTGGGACGTTGGCATTGATTCAAGATTTTGTGTAAGACCACGTCCGGGACGTTGGCATCGATATGAGATTTACGTGTAAGACCACGTTTGGAACGTTGGCATTGTACGACTATTCCGAGCACTCTTAGTATCCTATTTAGTTCCGAACGGTTCAACGGGCAAGTCCGAGAAATGAATGATTATGTGAATTGTATATCCGTTTCAGGTACGTTGATATGTTTGCTTTGTATAAGCATGAAAGGTGAGTAAGTATGTGCATTGATGCAAAGGAACATTTGAGATATATGCATGTTTGAGATATGAGCAAATGAGTTACTTGAGATATGATGAATTGATAAGCAATGGCAAACCAAGTAAGTCAAAGAGATTATTTTTGTGCTTGAAATGAAGATATGCTAATGAATTCAAATAGCTATGTTTACGATTGATTATATGTTAAATTTATTTGTATATGGCTTACTAAGCTTTTGGAAAGCTTACTTTGTGTGTGTTTATTCTATTTTATAGATCGTCAAAGCTACTGAAGGCTCGGGACCGTCGAGGATCGTCATCACACTACCTAAACTCATTTGGTACTTTGAAAATGTGTATATAACTAAATATGGCATGTATAGGCTAGACATTTTGGTATATGTTTGGGATGTAAATAGCCATGTGGTGTGGCTAGATAAATGTTTGGTAATTTGCATGAGTGATTATGGTATATGATACATGTTTTGATATGGCTTGATGGCAATGAAATGATTTTATGAATGGCAAGCTTATTGATGAATTGAATGTCATATTGAATTGGTGAAATTGTGGATGAATTATGCTTGGTTATACATGTGATTTAGTTGTGCAAATTAGCATATAAGTTGGTATGTTTAGAAATGTATTTGAATGTATTGTAAGGATGACCATTTGGTGTGATTTTGGTTGCCAATTGTGTTTAGAATAAGTTTGTATGTGCTTGTAGGAAAAACCCAAGTGTGAGTGGCAATTTGGCCTTAAAAATGGCCTATATTTGCCCACACGGTTGAGCACACGGGCGTGTGGCTCGACCGTGTCCCTCGTGGTTGAAATTCAAGGTAAGTTAGGATCGACCACGGGCTGGACACAGGGTGTGTGACTGGCAATGTGGTAGAGTCAGTAGCGACCACGAGTGAGGCACACGGGCGTGTCACGGCCGTGTGGACAAGTCAGTATGTATGCCTTGTTTTGACACGGCTTAGACACACGGGTGTGTCTGAGGGCCGTGGGAGGCACACGGCCTACTCACACGGGCGTGTGACCTCTGTAACTTTGAAAAAGTTTTAAATTTCTGAGAATTTTCGTATGAGTTCGGTTTAGTTTTGACCCTATTCTAAAGCATGCTTAAGGTATCGTTGACCTACTTAAGGAACACTTTGATGTGATTGACCTAGCTATGATATGAGATGTCTCTAAAAGTTTCTGATCTGCCCGGTAACGCCTTTAACTCTATACCGGCGATGGTACGGGTTAGGGTGTTACATGCTGTCCATAGATCAAATTATTTCGTGGATTGGATTTCACTTGACTGTCTACGGCTCCATTGTGTGTGCTCGGGGTAAAAGTTTTGTATAAATGTATAGCCATGCTATTAAGTATTTTGATTTAAGTTTTTTTCGTTCTAAGAGGTGGAATAGAATAACCCTGTTGAAGTGTAATGATCATACGCTTGTAATGCATTGCATGTCCCATAATAGGTCCCATTCTTCTACCCTTTCTAGGGAGCCGATGACTATTCATAGCTATTACATTAACACTAAAGAAGAGTTCGACCCAATGCTTTATTTCTGTCCTAGTTGATCCTGATTCGACATTAGAAGTGTATTGAATTTTCACCAATAACCGGATACTTTTGTCTGTAACTACTACATATTTTATTCCATCCATAAATCTATTTTCTTCCCTATGAGTTCGTGTCTCAATAAGAATGCTAGTTCTTACTGTTTATATGTTATGATATAAATATACCATACCAATTCGTTATGTATAGATGATGAAATTCTATTGATACAGAGCCAATTCCAATAGACTTATTGGAGGGTCCCATTGGCGTGTATCCAGTAGGAATTGAACCTATGAATTCGCCAATTATGAGTTGGGTGCTTTAACCATTCAGCCATGGATGCTTAACGGGGATCCTCATACATTGTGAATAACCAAATTCCAATTGAAATGGTATCTTCAGGATAAATCAATGCAATTTAGGAGGAATCAATGAAAGGACATCAATTCAAATCCTGGATTTTCCCAGTGGTTAATGATGCAAGAAAGTATGATGATATTAGGCTATGCAGCTCTTTTATGTGGATCATTACATTTCGAAAGGCCATAAGGATTATTGGTGAAAATAATAATTTTTCATTTTCGTTTGGGAAAATCCAATACATGAATGAAAGAAGCAATGTTTTACTAAATACTTATTTTCTTTCTTCTAAAAATTATTACAGATATCAATTGACTCAACAATTGGATCGTTGGAGTTATCGTATTATTAGTCTTGGGTTTATCTTTTTAACCATAGGAATACTTTCGGGAGCCGTATAGGCTAATGAGGCGTGGGGATTGGAACTGAGACCCAAAGGAAACTTAGGCATTTATTACTTGGACCGTATTCGTGATTTATTTCTATACCCGAACAAATACAAATTTGGAAGGTGCAAATTCTGCACTTGTGGCTTCTATGTGATTTCTTATAATTTGGATATGCTATTTTGGGGTCAATCTATTAGGAATAGGTTTACATAGTTATGGTTTAATATGGCATATTTTAACCTTTATACTACAAAATATTTATTGTTTATATAATTATAATTTTAATAAATATTTATTATTAAATATTAATTATGAAAATTTTCAATAATATATGAAGAATATTATTTAATATTATTTTTTAAAATTTATTATTAAAATAATAAATTATATTAATGATTTATTATATGATTAGATAAGATAATTAAATATTTATGTTTAATAATATTGAAAATTATAATATTTTATATTATATTTTATTATTTTTAAATATTTAAAAAATTATTATTAATATAATAGTATTAAACTTAACTTAAGTTAAATTTTATATAAAAATAAAATCATCCATAAATGAGCTCTTTTCTAAGAAATAACTTACGGTTTTCAAAATGGTAAGTTATTTTATAGGAAAAATGACTTATAAAATGACTTATTTTTTTGTTGACCTATAAGCCATTTTCTATTGACTGAGTTGTTTTTTATAAAACAAACACAGAAAAATACAAAAAATACTTTTCGAAAGTCATTTTCAATGAAACAAAATGGAACCTTAATCAGTATGAATGATACGCATGCATTGTGAATAAAAATATATATTTAGAAATTACAAAAACTACAAATTTATTTCTTTGGGAATTGCCATTGTGGCTTTAGAAACGTTGGCAAAGGTTGAAATCTTTGGAAGTTGAATGTCTAGGTTTAATTTCTTCATGTTTATGCATGTGTGGGTTCTGAGTTTAAATTTTATTTTGGATTTAAATTTTACCATGCGTAAGTCCTATTTAAATTTATTTCATTTAATAATCGAAATTTATTATGGTTATTGGTACAATTGTTCCTTATAATAGATTAATATTATAATTCCATTTTAACATTGTAATAATTGATTATGAAGGTAGATATACAACTTGCAATTGAGTATTGTAAATAGACATCCAACAAATTTATAGGTTTAAGAAACAATAATTATTGCTACATTTTATCATTCAATCCAAAATTTAAAAGGTAAACTATAAAAATAGTTTTTTTTTTATTTTAAATTATATTTTAGTCACTTATGTTTGAAATGTTACATTTTAGTCATTTACGTTATCGTTTTGTTACGAAGTAGTCACTCTACGTGGCAGTCTTAATGAGTTTTAAATATCAACTTGAATGTCCTACGCGGCAATCCAAATTAAATTTATTTAATTAAAAACATATTTTCATCCCAGTAACTGGGCATCCAAGTTGGCACTTAAAATCCATTTGGATTGCCACGTAGGACTGTCTTTAGGGAGGTAACAGAGTTTAACGGTAAAGTGACCACTTCGTAACAAAATGATTATGTAAGTAGCTAAAACGTAACATTTCAAATATAAATAACTAAAATATAAGTTAAGGGAAACAAAAGTGAATATATTTATAATTTACCCAAATTTGAAATCCAAATTACCAAAACTACCTCGGGAAAACCAAGTCTGTCTTTGGTTTCAAGAAATAGAAATCATTACAATTGTAATTTTCTTGTAAAATGGAAAATATTGAACGGAAACATTTTGGTTGAAAATTTAAAAATAATTTTTGAAAAGCATATATGAAAAATAGAAAACAAAAGATGCATTGTAAATGGTGAAGGTTGAAAATAAGTTTTTTTTTTAAGGGATTGTCTGTTTGATTCAAAATGGTTTTTGGAAAATAATTTCTAGAAAATTGTTTATTTTTTTGAAAAAAATTAATATTTTTTGGTGTTTGGATAAATCTGTGTAAAAATATTTTCTTAAAAATATTGTTTGACTGATTTCTTAAAAATATTTCACAAAAGTTGTTTTCAATGAAACATACATACATTTGATATTTTCTTATCTTTTCATTGTTTAATTGAGTTTATTTTATATCTATAAATTTATATTTTACATTATTTTTACATATATTAAAAATATTTTGTTAAATTTAGGTTCATTACAACGTCATTTTTTAGTTACATGACTACTAAGTAAGTAATTTTTATTTAAAAATGTGACATTAACAAAATTGACAAAAAAAATAATCTCAACAATTGGACTTGATTTGAAAATCTGAAGAGTAGAGGGACTAAATTCTTAAAAATAAAAGTACAAAGACTAAATTACAAATTTGTGAAGAGTACATAGACTTATGACTTATGACTAGACCTGAGGTGGCCTGACCCGAAGGCCCGCCCGAAATGTGGGAAGGTTTGGGCAAAAATATAGGCTCGAAAAATGAGCTTGGACAAAAAAAGGCCCGTTTAAAATATGGGTCGGGCCTCAAGTAAGGCATTTTTGGCTCGAGCCCAGCCCAGTCCGGCTCGAATCCACTAAAGGACAAAAAAAATCTGATTTTTTTTAATATTATTTTCCTGTTGTCTGCTTTCTATTTTGCTATCATTTTATTATTATGTTGCTACTATTTTGTTGTTATTATTTGGATATTGTATAAAACTTATTTTATTGTTAATTTTATTATTATTTTAAAGACATTTGTTACTTTTGTTATTATTTTAGAGACATATGCTTGTTAAGTTGCATCTATCTTACTGTTATTTAAGTATACATATTTTTTAAAATTTATTTTCAATTTATTGGGAAATATTTATGTAACATCCTAAAATTATGGGCCTATGCATTTAGTGTAGGGATAGAATTAATTTGTTAAGTTAAATGATAGGGGTCTAAATTTGGGCTTAGAATTAGGCAAAGGCCCAGATTAAATTATTTTAAGGTGGCATCATTAACAATTAAAAAGGAACAAGTTTTGGGTCGCAAGGAGCCCATGTTTTTGGGCCATTTTCGGCAATTAAATGGGAGCAAGGGTGACGCCACAACAAGGGATTTAAGGGATTTAAATTTAAGTTTAATGAAGCCCAAATCTTTTAATTTAAATGAGTTAAATTTCGGCATTTAGAATTAATGAGGTGGACGACTACAAGGCTTAAAAATAGGAAGATATATACGGATTTTTAAGTGATAATATCATAGATAAAAATGAGAAAAGTTAGGAGCTTGTCTTCAAAGGAAGTGTTGGCCGAAAACCCACCACCTAGAGGAGTGTAAAATTCAGCTACTGCATGGCATAGAGGGTGCCGAAATTCTCCTCTCTTCTAGCTTAAATTTTAAGGGCATTTTCGGTATTTAGCAGTAGGTGTCAAAAATCTATAAATAGGGGGGCTGACTCCTTGTTTCTGACATTGAAAAACCCTAAAATCCTCTCCCTTGGTGCCGAAATTCCCTAGCCTCTCCCTCTCCAAATTTATTTCTTCAATTTCTTCAAAAGCCGAAACTTTTCCCCACTTTCTTTTCCCTTGTGCCGATTTCTCTAAAAAGCCGAAGCATCCATCGCTTTTTCTTTTATTCATCCTATTTGAGAAATTATTCTATACTTCCGGCATTTAAATCTTCCATTGGCATTGCCGAATCCTCTCTCTAGTGCTAGCCGAATCTCCTAAGCTAAGGTAAGAGTTGATTTTTTGTTTAGTTCTCATAATCTATTCTTGGTTTTTGAAAAGCAAAAGCCGAAAGCTAATAGTTTAATGATTTTCGGGATTTGAAGGAAGCTTGGTCGACTAGATCTAAAAGCTGAAAAATCATTAGTCTTCAATTTCGAGATTTTAAGGTAAGAAGAGTTGTTTATTCAAATACATAAAAATTGGGTAGAACACTAACCATGGCCGAATATAGGAGAGGCCCTAGTTTCACATCCTTCCGGCTTTTTGAGCAAAGCTGTAGATCGGTTTAGCAAGGATATCAACATTAATCAGGTGTGTAGATCTCTAACACACTACTAATAAACCTGTATGTATATCTATTTATGTATGTTATGGGCTTAAAAGCCGGAATGAGGCTGTATAGACAGTCGAATGGAACCCTAAAAGGGTTAGGCAAGGATGCCAGGTACGCAAACATAGAACTCCCTATGTGTATCGAAAAATATATATGACTGCATGATGTTTTCATTATGTGTGTATGCATGGGATGGGATATTGATATGATGAAGAGGAAGTGCATGATAGGTCACGTAGTGATCAGTGGTAGAAAACCCACAAATATAAATGCTAGGTCACATTGTGATCGGTGGCTATACCACATTTAATGATTCCTACTTAATAGGAATAAGCAGTACGGCTGTCGTTTTGGTGTGTAGCGGATGGAGGGTTGATTGTAGAAATTCCCAAGGTGTGATGGTTGGTACGGGTTGGTGTGTAGAGGATGGAAACCTAGGATGGGTTGGGTTATTATGTGATTGTTTATTATGTGATTATTATTGATGCCTTCCTGTATGGGCCAGGGCCCATAATGTGTTTGTGGGCTCAGGTCAATGTGTGTTTTGAGATTTATACACTGAGTCTTTGTGACTCACGCTTTCCTTTTCTCTACTCTTCCAAATGAACAGTAGATTGTGGACATGGGAGTCGAGACGGACTCGAGGGGCCATCAAGTTCTATTTCTACAAGTTATTTTCTTTTGAGATTTCTTTAAGTTTAATTTATTTCAATGTTATTTCGGGGATATTTATGTAATAAGGCCCCTAGTTTTCATTCAACTAAGTCGTTTTCAATGTTAAGCAACTTATGAATTTTAAGATAAGGTTTATTTATACTTAATAATACTTAATACAAGGTTTTATTTTTAAAATGCCGCTTATTTACTTAAATATTGTATAATTAACTCACGAATTTCAAATACCAACAAAGCAAAAGTTTTCAAAGTACAAGCAGTGACATGCCAGATCCGGTCGAAACGCATGGGCCGGGTTTGGGGTGTTACAATTTATTTTGTTGTTTTTAGTATTTTTGATGTATTATATATTTTATAAAATTATATAAAAATATATAAAAATTAATATGGGCGGGCCGGGTCGAGCCCGGGTTTTAGCATTTTTATCCGGGTCAAGCTTGGGCAAAATTTTAAGCCCATTTTTCGGGTCGAGCCAGGCTCGGGCCTAGCAAATGGGCCAAAATTTTTAGCTAAGCTTGGCCCGGCCCATGCTCACCTCTACTATTTTAAGCTTTATACTACAAGACATTTATTATTATATATATAATTGTAATAAATATTTATTATTAAAATAGTTATATTGAATATTTTCAATAATATGTGAAGAATATTATTTAAAATTTATTATTAAAATATTAAATAATTATTAAAAATAATAAATTCTATTAATAATTATTATATTACTAAATATAAATAATTAAATATGTATGTTTAATAATATTGAAAAATAATATTTATATTAATATATTAATTTTTTAAAATAAAAATAAAATTTATCATCAATATAATAATATTAAGCTTAATTTAAGTTAATTTTTATTATAGAGGAGCTCTTTTTCAAAAAATGACTTACTATTTTTAAAAGGGTAAGTTATTTTACAAGAAAATAGTTTATTTTACGTTGACCTGTAATTCATTTTCTGTTGACTAAGTTGTTTTCTATGAAACAAATACAGAAAAATACAGAAAATATTTTTTATAAAACATTTTACATGTAAACAAACGAATTTTAAATCAAATTTCCTACACTCAAACTTATATAAAAGTTAAAATATTCTCTTTATTTATTTATTTTGGAGAAGTTTTAAATAACAAATTTATTACCTTGAATTAAGTCCATATAAATGTAAGAGTTTTTTTTTTTTTTTTTATTTCTAGTGTTTCTATTATAGGAAAATAGGTACTACATAAGCTTTCGTTTTTCTATTATTGTAAATAAATTTTATTTGTTTTCTAATTTACAAAAAATAAAAAATAAAATATTTTAAAAAACCGAATAGATCATAAATTTCTAATTTACCATTGTATTTAAGAGAAATATTTGATATATTTTTAGTGAAAGATCGAGATTCTATAACAAAGTTCAAATGATCACATATACTCTCGTTAGGGTGTAGTAAAAAATAAATAAAAATTAAGTATTATAAAAATGATATATTAATTGTCATACCCTATTTATGAAATTAAGATTTCATTCTAAAATTTATGAACTATTAATATATACCAAAGAAATCGCCATACTCTTATTTATTTATTTTTCAAATATTAATTAAAGATATATTTTTAATCCCAAATGAGATTAGAATATGCACCAAAACTATATACAGAGATCCTCCAAAACCCATGTAGACTAGGCTAATTATGAGTCCAATTCCCCAGCAGCAACGTCCCAACTCCACCACTTCCCCACGATTTGGGTCTTACCAATGTGTTTAGCCTGTTATCTCAATTAACAACTAATTTAATATATCTTATCAATGAATTTAACATTCACAATAATTATATATCGCAAATACGTATCTGTAATACAATTTCATAATGTTGAATTCATTTTCAAATATCAATTAACTAATTTGTAATTTATATTCTCTATTAACATGACTTGAACCTCGAACGAATACATGGATTCCAGCTAACACACCAATTTGGCACCTAATATTTCGTCGAAACGTCTGAAGTAAATAGATAGCGTCTAACGCTCATCGGTATAATTGAAATAAAGTTGTACTTTGCACTCATCGAAATGTCCGCTTGAAAATGCACCTAAAACTCATCGACATATAGCCAAAGTAACCCGTACCCAATCTATCCTATAGCATGCTAACGATATCTAATTATACCCAAACTGTTATTAGGGTAACCAATTATCCAATTCATCATATAACTCAATTTACATTTCATCATTTTCAATTCACCAACCAATTCATCATTTCATTACATAACATAACATGATTTAACCCAATTCAAGGCCAATTTCATATTTTCATCAAGTTACATTATTTTCAATTCTATTCGGTTTAGTCCTCTATTTCGATAACCAATCTCAATCATAAAAATTCAATTCAAATAATCATTTTCAAATCACCTCAATATCATACTATGAAAAACAATATAAATATGCAACAATTGTAATGATTCGAACCATAGAAATACAAATCGAAGACTCTAGTTTTTCATCGTCGACTCTCGCCTTTCCTTCCCCTCTCGATGGCCTTGCATCGTCTTTAGCTACGAATAATAATCTAACTATACACAATAGCAAATTTCATATCAAATCACATTCAATTACAAAGTTAAACGTATTTTGCAATTTATTTAATTTAGTTCCTAAACTTGGAACGAGAATAACTTTTGATCTAGACCTTCGGATTAAAATATGATTTCACATATTTTCATTAGTGACCTTTTATTTCTTATTCCCATTGAAATTCCATAGCAATTTTGAATTTTATTCAATTTGGTCCCTAATGCACTAAACAATCAATTAAGATTTACAAATTTAGTCCTTTTCTAAAACTAAGCTTAGTTTCTATAAATTTCACACCTAATTATTCAAGAAAACAACAATGATAACTTTTTAAAACTTTAACAATTTTACAAATTGATACATGGGTTAGCTAAATCAAGCTTGTCACGCTCCGAATTTCTAACTGATAATGTTTTGAAGTTATAACAAGAATGGATTATTGGTCTAATGGTAAAGAGCTTGAGAATTAGTATCCCGAATAATTTTTATTTATTGAATTTTTACCCAATTTTTGCTTCATATGCAATGATGAGTGAGTTGGAAGAAAATTTGGTGCCGTTTTTAAGCATGAAGTGTCGGTCATGAAGTACAAAGCACAATCCAAAATCCATATATAGAAACCCTATATTTGATTCTTATTGACTCTGAAATTCAGATAAAATCAATTTAAGTGGAAACAAGATCAAACACAATCCCAGGATCTTTGTGTTTCTAATTCTTCATGTCTTTTAGTTTGGAACTTGCGGTTTACTAAATCTATTTTATTATCTAATAAAACAAAGAGCTAAGTATTAATTGGGTTTTGGAGAGCTAGAACAAGGCTGATTGAGGATTATGAACCTTAAATAAGTTGGGTACTGTTCCCGATGGGATGGATTATGGAACTTACAAAGGGCCAGCATTTGGCAGTGCGCACTAAGGAAGGGAAAGGAAGGCCACTTTTATTGCCAAAACAAAACAAGCCAAGAAGGTATGGAAGAAAAAATATAAAATAATAAAGAACATGTGTTTCTACAAAGACACGAGGCTCCCCAGGATCAACGTGGGTTCTACCCAGACACGTTTGTAAATTGTACATTGAATGAGTAAAAGGTAAGATACATATATAGAAACCCTATACTTGACCCTACTAAGATTCAAGACGAAAGCAGCCTATTCCTACCTCTCCCCCCCCCCCCAAATTCTCCCTTTATGTCTATCTACCTTGAAGATCCTTTTATGAAAAAAGCTGCTCTTAATTAGCTCTCAAGTCACAGTCATGAGTGAGGTTGGGGAAGTTGATGAAAGAGTGAGTCTTGATCTTCTTGAACACAAAATGGCTAAGTTTGCCAAGGAAAGGGACTGGGATCACTTTCACACCCCTAGAAATCTCCTTTTGGCCCTGGTATGCATACATACTTGCATCTTATTTCTAAATTTTCTTTTTATATATATATATATATATATATTTATATATATATACAACCAGTCAGTGTAACTTGTGTATATTTAACCATGTTTGTGATGAATAAAAAAAGGTTGGTGAAGTGGGAGAAGTATCGGAGATATTTCAATGGAAAGGGGAGGTCCCAAAAGGATTGCCTGATTGGAAAGAAGAAGAAAAAATACATCTAGGCGAAGAGTTGTCCGATGTTCTACTCTACCTAGTCAGGCTGGCTGATATGTGTGGCATTGATCTTGGGAAAGCTGCTCTGCGCAAACTTCAACTTAATGCTATCAAGTATCCGGCTCCTAACAAATACACCCAACACCCTTAATATAATAATAATGTACTGAAATGGGTGAAAAGTTTTTTACATGACGACTCTCGGCGGAACTTCATTCGATGCTGGGTTGCAGCCTGCTACATGTACTCTTGTTAAGCCCATTGTAGTTTCTTATTTTTGTTTGCGCCTTTCTTAGGCCCATCCCTGTCTCGAATCTTTTACTTAGGATTTGGCATTTTGGATAAGTTCTATAAAAACAGTGGAAAATCGATGTCCTTCCTAGAAGTCAAAATTTACTCCCAAAGAATATCATTGATGGCGCCGGAGTGTCGCCGGAATCTATGCCGATCGTCCTAAGAAAAAGAAGGGGAACTGTATCTGAATGAATTTTTTAAGAAAAAGATCCGCGCGTTTTTTCCATTTTTGGGCTATTTACAGCCCTGGTCCCTCCGCTTTTTACTGTTTTATGATTAAATATTTTTATTTTTAATTTGCCCCAAAATTTCATTTTAAGTTCAATTCAGTCCCTTCTTTATTTTTACTATTTGCCATTTTTTAAACATGATTTTTATTTATTATTTCTATATAAATATTATTATTATTTTATTATTACCATATTCGTTAATTTCATATTTATTATTATTATTATTTTTTTGCTACCATAATTTAATCATTATTAATTTCAATATTTACTATTATTTTATTAATATTATTTTATTCATACTATTACTTTTATTATTATTTTCACTCACTATTAATATTATTATTATTACTATTATTATCACTAATTTAATATTATTATTATTTTACCATTAAAATTATTTTACCATTAAATTTATTATTTTAATTTTACTACTATTAGTTTTAAATTTTAATTATAACTAACTTTATTATTATCATTGTATTTTTATTATCATTATTTATATATATTACCATCATTATACCCTATTGTCATTATTTTCCTACTATCATTATTATACGTATTATATTTGCGACCTTTATTATTATTAGTATTATTATTACTAATATAGCTATATTTATTATTATTATATCTATCATTATTAGTATTATTATTATTTTAGTATCACCATTATTATTACTATTTTCATTATTTCTATTGTTGTTTATTATTATTTGTATATTAATATATTATTATTATTATTATTATTATTATTATTATTATTATTATTATTATTATATATTTTACTATTACTATTATTATATTATTATTACTATTAATTTTAATATCCTTACATTATTTTATTAATTATTAATACTATTTTTATTTTTTTTTTGCTATTCCTCTTATCATTATTTTCATTATTATTCTTATTTTATAATTGCTAATATTATTTTTATTTATTAATATATTCCATTATAACTTATAATTATTTTTTTATTACTAATATTTTACATAGTATCTATTTATTTATTTATTTATTATTAACCTTTGTTTTCATTTTTTTTGGCATTTTTTAATTATTATTTTTATAGATTATTTGTTTTTAATTTTTATTTATTATTGTAATTTGTATTTGTTTCCCTCATTTCACTCTATTACGCATGTGTATTATATTTCATCCCCCATTTTATTATAAAATTACATCATGTTTTATTCAATTTTTAAAATAAGCAAATACTTCGTGTTCTAAGGTTCGAAAGAAATCGTACCCTAACTTACTGGATTTCAGTTATTCTCTTCGATTCCAAAGAACTTATTATTTTCTTTTTTTAAAATAAAAAAACTTATTCTCGAGAATTCAAAATTGTCGTGTCCTAACTTATTGGATATGACGTTTTGTTATTTCGTGTAACATCCCGAAATAGGGCCTAAACGGAACAGTGGTTGTGAAACCACAAATCCGAGTCAGTAAAATATTTTAATATTATTTTCTCTGCCGTTGTTATATGATTGAGCATGTGTTGAAGTTTCGTGAGTTAATTTATCTGTCTGTGTGTTTAATTTGATAAAAGGATTGAATTGCATCAAATGCAAAATTAGTGTGCTTTATGAAAAGATGTCTATTTGTTATGTCTTCTTAAGTGTGAGGACTTATGTGGCAATTAAGCCAACTATATGGCTAGTGGACGGCATTGAATGATGAAATGCATAATTATATGTTTTTTTTTATATTAAAAACATTAGTAGAAATTTTATATTACATTAATATGTTATATTATAATAAAGAAACATGAGTAGATGGTTTTCATTTTACCATCTGCTTGCCGAAACTCAAAGAGAGAAAAAGAAAACTTTGAAGCTTTGTATCTTTTGCATTTCTAAGCTTAAATTCAAGGTTAGTTTTTGATCCGTTTTCGATAATTTTTACGTTTTTGAGATCGTTGCTTTGAGTGCTACAAAACTCATGTTTGAATTTTGAATTTTGATGAATATTTTGAGTTATACCATTGATGAGAACTTGTGATTTTTGTTATTTGATGGTAGAAAATAAAAGATATGTGTTAGATTAACAAGTTTTGTCTTTGGGTTTTTTGGTGAATTTAAGTAGTTTGGACTAATTAGTAAAAGTTATAAATTTGTCATAAATGTGTGAATTAGTGAGAATTTAAAGTTGCTATAGAAGGGAAAAATGTTCAGCATGTTATAAAACATAAGAATAAGGGCTGAAGTTTAATTTTCGAGCCTAGGGGAAAAATCGTAATTATGTAAAACTTTAGGGGCAAAATTGTAATTTTTTCAAAGTTAGAGTTAAGGACTGTTTTAGTAAATGTGAGTATTAAATAAGCTAAATTTGCTATTATAGATCAAGAAGAACGAAATCCAGAGTTAGATCAGGGAAAGAAAAAGATAGTGGACTAAATCAATATAGTTTATCGTATTTTGTTTCGAGGTAAGTTTGCAGTAAATAAATGCAATATTCTATTATTTTACATTTAATATTATTAAATTCCAGCATTTACATATTTATTCTGTAAATTTATTATTTAAAGACTCAAGTATTAATTGACGGAAAAGCTATCTCAGAAAGTTCCGGTTGAACCTTAGGAATGTGTAGGATACAAATGTCATGACATTAGGGTTTAAGGAAATCATGTAAGACCATGTCAAGACATGGCATTGATAAGTTACTATAAGGCAAAAGTCCCCTATAAGACCATGCCAAGGCATGGCATTGGTGAATTTATAAGGCAAAGGTCCCATGTAAGACCATGCTAAGGCATGGCATTGGTGAGTTCACAAGGCAAGGATACCACGTAAGACCATGTCAAGACATGGCAATGGTTAAGTTTCATAAGGAAAGGCACCCGCGTATCCTTAGTATTCCAAAGTGGTTCAACGGGAAAATTCAAAGAGTATACCAAAGTAAAGGTAAGACAGGTTCAAGCTAAAAAGGTAAGGTAAGACAAATTCATATTAAAAGGTACAGGTAAGAATACAAGTTTAAGTATATTGAGTTAAAAGCTTAAGTGATCTTGATAAGAAAAGCATAAGATAATTCATTAAGAATGTTGTCATCTATTTACATGTAAACTTACTAAGCTTTATGCTTATTCCCATTATTTATTTTTTTTTATAGTATTACAAGCCAACTCGGGGATCGAAAGGACGTCGGAGATCGTTACACACTATCAAAGGATTATATTGGTATTTTGTGACTCGAACGTTTTAAGTTATGGCATGTATAGGGACTTAGCCATTTTGTGTGTATGACCTTATGATATGGCTTAATATTGGCTTGTAAATGCTTGGTAATGATTAGCCATTAAAATGGTTAATTAAGAACATGTTTTGGATGTTATTAAATGCCTAGTTGATAGTTATTTTAAAGAAATTATGTAATTATATGCAGGGGAATAGTTGGATAGCAGCAGTGATGTGATTTTGAAAAATCACCAAAAATAGTAGAAATGGAATTAGGTTGTGCATGAGATATAGAATTAAATGTTATTGAGTCTATTTTTATATAAAAAAAACGGTGTAAGAAAAAGAGTTTTATATTATGAGATAATTGATTTTTAGTGAAGAGAGGTCGGAACTGTCAAACTGTGTAATAAGGGAGACTTTAACTAATAAACTGTACTAATTGGCCACACCAAAAATTTTAGAAAAATTACAGTAAGAAGATATATGAGTCTAGTTTCAAGAAAAATTTACGGATTTAGATTTCGAGTTTCGTAACTCAAGTTATAATTCATTTAGTGAACATGACGCAGATGGACAGTTTCAATTTTTATGGCCCGAACTAGTAAGCTAAGTCTAGTAATGCCTCGTGCTCGACTCTGGCAACGGTCTCGGGTAAGGGGTGTTACATTTTGAGATAATAATTTTAGAAAATAAGGAAATGTTTCGTGTTTGGAAGTTCGAGAAATTGTGCCCTAACGTGCTGGGTTTCGGTTTTTCATTCATCCAAATAACTAAATATCCTTTCAATAAATTTCGTAAATCATGAGATGATTTTGGTCACAAGGGTTTAAAACATCATGTCCTAACGTGCTGGATGTGATGTTTGTATACTTTCGGAATAAAGGAATCTCCAATTTCAACTCAAATTGTTCAAATTTTTAAAAGAAATCATGTTCCCAAATCTTTTTCAAATCCTCAACATAAGGACATTAATTAATCAATTAGGTACCAATTTTTGGGCGTTATGAGGGTGCTAATCCTTCCTCGTACGTAACCGACTCCCGAACCTGTTTTCTGGTATTTTGTGGACCAAAAATCAATGTTTTGAAATAAAATGTATTATAAGGTGATCCAATCACACCTAAGTAAAAAGGGATTGGTGGCGACTCCATTTTCGTTTTAAAGCTGATCCCCGTTTTCATAAAATTTTAAAATGGTTTCGACAAACTTCTCTTTTCCAATAAGCTAGTTATAGCTACCAAGGACGCCTTAGACACCAACTCTTCCTTGTGTAAATTAGTTATGGAACGTCCTATAACTAACCGTTGCCGATCGAACAACCTACGAAACGTTCGTGATTTAGAACTCCGGCAGCTTTGCGTTCTAGAAGAGCCTAGCTCGAACCAATGCCCTCAAGCGCGTGGGACATTTAAATCCGGTTACTACTTCCCTTGACGGAACCAAACAACAATCCCCACTTGGCACGCCAATGTGTTCACGTGAAACTGATTAGACAATCGATCATTTCGGAATCCCAACTGTACATCTAGCCACACTAACTCAAACGACGTCCTTTTTGACTTAGTGTTGATTCGACTTTGTGAGTTGACGAAGTCATACTCTTGATCCGGAGAAATAATAAATATTGAAAAGTAGGAGTTAAATAGCTCAGGTTCGTAACTCACGGGTCTTTGACGGGGTTAACACCGACTTAAAGCTGAAAGGGGTTTAGTGTGGCATGAATTTATTCATGCTTGCAAGTTGTGAAAGGTGATGGGATTTGTATGATAATGGGACAAATTGGGGAATAAAAGGGCTTGGGAAGCAATTGGACAAATTTAGAAAGAACAAAGAAATTTAAATGAAATGGACAAAATTCTCACGTCAGTTTGAAAGAGAAAAAAGGAGAGTAATTCAATTCCAAATTGAAGTGGAAAAAGACAAAGAGGATAATTCAACTCCAAATAGAAGTAGGAAAAGAAGTAATTGATTGATGATTTTCTAAGAACAAAAGGCCCTATTTATATACATGAGATTTACTAAAAATAGCCTAAATTAATTTAATATAAAATTTAAAATAATTAAAAATAATATAAAATAAACTAAAATATGATTTTCTATTTTTAGCTTTTTAAAAAGACTAATTATTTGATGTGTCATTGGCTCCCTCCATCTTTTTGATTTGGCCCCATTTCCATGATTTTCTTTCAATTTGACCCTTTTCAACTTGCTTTTGATCAATTGCATTCCTGACAAGAATTATTATTATTATTTTATTATTACCATATTCGTTAATTTCATATTTATTATTATTATTATTATTATTATTATTATTACTTACAATATTACTAATATTATTTTTTTGCTACCATAATTTTAATCGTTATTAATTTCAATATTTACTATTATTTTATTATTAATATTATTTTTATTCATACTATTACTTTTATTATTTTCACTCACTATTAATATTATTATTATTACTATTATTATCACTAATTTAATATTATTATTATTTTACCATTAAAGTTATTATTTTAATTTTACTACTATTAGTTTTAAATTTTAATTATAATTAACTTTATTATTATCATTATATTTTTATTATCATTATTTATATATTACCATCATTATACCCTATTGTCATTATTTCCTACTATCATTATTATACGTATTATATTTGCGACCTTTATTATTATTATTATTATTATTATTACTAATATAGCTATATTTATTATTATTATATCTATCATTATTAGTATTATTATTATTTTAGTATCACCATTATTATTACTATTTTCATTATTTCTATTGTTGTTTATTATTATTGTATATTATTATTATTATTATTATTATTATTATTATTATTATTATTATTATATTTTTACTATTACTATTATTATATTATTATTACTATTAATTTTAATATCCTTACATTATTTTATTAATTATTAATACTATTTTTATTTTTTTGCTATTCCTCTTATCATTATTTTCATTATTATTCTTATTTTATAATTGCTAATATTATTTTTTTATTTATTAATATATTTCCATTATAACTTATAATTATTTTTTATTACTAATATTTTACATAGTATCTATTTATTTATTTATTATTAACCTTTGTTTTCGTTTTTATTTTATCATTTTTTTAATTATTATTTTTATAGATTATTTGTTTTTAATTTTTTTTATTATTGTAATTTGTATTTGTTTCCCTCATTTCACTCTATTACGCATGTGTATTATATTTCATCACCCCATTTTATTATAAAATCACATCATGTTTTATTCAATTTTTAAAATAAGCAAATACTTCGTGTTCTAAGGTTCGAAAGAAATCGTACCCTAACTTACTGGATTTCGGTTTTTCTCTTCGATTCCAAAGAACTTATTATTTTCCTTTTTTAAAATAAAAAAACTTATTCTCGAGAATTCAAAATTGTCGTGTCCTAACTTATTGGATATGACGTTTTGTTATTTCGAGATAAGAATTTCAGAAAATAAGGAAATGTTTCGTGTTTGGAAGTTCGAGAAATTGTGCCCTAACGTGCTGGGTTTCGATTTTTCATTCATCCAAATAACTAAATATCCTTTCAATAAATTTCGTAAATCATGAGATGATTTTGGTCACAAGGGTTTAAAACATCATGTCCTAACGTGCTGGATGTGATGTTTGTATACTTTCGGAATAAAGGAATCTCCAATTTCAACTCAAATTGTTCAAATTTTTAAAAGAAATCATGTTCCCAAATCTTTTTCAAATTCTCGACATAAGGACATTAATTAATCAATTAGGTACCAATTTTTGGGCGTTATGAGGGTGCTAACCCTTCCTCGTACGTAACCGACTCCCGAACCTGTTTTCTGGTATTTTGTGGACCAAAAATCAATGTTTTGAAATAAAATGTATTATAAGGTGATCCAATCACACCTAAGTAAAAAGGGATTGGTGGCGACTCCATTTTCGTTTTAAAGCTGATCCCCGTTTTCATAAAATTTTAAAATGGTTTCGACAAACTTCTCTTTTCCAATAAGCTAGTTATAGCTACCAAGGACGCCTTAGACACCAACTCTTCCTTGTGTAAATTAGTTATGGAACGTCCTATAACTAACCGTTGCCGATTGAACAACCTACGAAACGTTCGTGATTTAGAATTCCGGCAGCTTTGCGTTCTAGAAGAGCCTCGCTCGAACCAATGCCCTCAAGCGCGTGGGACATTTAAATCCGGTTACTACTTCCCTTGACGGAACCAAACAACCCCCACTTGGCACGCCAATGTGTTCACGGGAAACTGATTAGACAATCGATCATTTCGGAATCCCAACTGTACATCTAGCCACACTAATTCAAACGACGTCCTTTTTGACTTAGTGTTGATTGACTTTGTGAGTTGACGAAGTCATACTCTTAATCCGGAGAAATAATAAATATTGAAAAGTAGGAGTTAAATAGCTCGAGTTCGTAACTCACGGGTCTTTGACGGGGTTAACACCGACTTAAAGCTGAAAGGGGTTTAGTGTGGCATGAATTTATTCATGCTTGCAAGTTGTGAAAGGTGATGGGATTTGTATGATAATGGGACAAATTGGGGAATAAAAGGGCTTGGGAAGCAATTGGACAAATTTAGAAAGAACAAAGAAATTTAAATGAAATGGACAAAATTCTCACGTCAGTTTGAAAGAGAAAAAAGGAGAGTAATTCAATTCCAAATTGAAGTGGAAAAAGACAAAGAGGATAATTCAACTCCAAATAGAAGTAGGAAAAGAAGTAATTGATTGATGATTTTCTAAGAACAAAAAGGCCCTATTTATATACATGAGATTTACTAAAAATAGCCTAAATTAATTTAATATAAAATTTAAAATAATTAAAAATAAATATAAAATAAACTAAAATATGATTTTCTATTTTTAGCTTTTTAAAAAGACTAATTATTTGATGTGTCATTGGCTCCCTCCATCTTTTTGATTTGGCCCCATTTCCATGATTTTCTTTCAATTTGACCCTTTTCAGCTTGCTTTTGATCAATTGCATTCCTGACAAGAATTAAATCATAAAAATACTAATTTAGAAGGGATTGATTCAGAAATAAATCGAATTAAACACAAGAAACCATGCAAAATAATCATGTTATCAACCACACAACACAAAGGCCAGACAAAGGGAAGCATATGATGTGATTTATATGAAAACCAACTGCTATGTAAAAACTAAAATTTCAAATTTTAAAAAGTAAAAGAACTAAAATGGATCTATTCAAAAAGTACAGGGACTAATAGTAGAATTTAACCTTTATTAAATCTTTCCAAAATGAGATCACTGATTTAATCTGATGGAACTGTAGACACGTGTAATTAGAGTCCAAATAACTTGTACAAACTCATCAAGTTCGTCATTCTTTATTGTTAAATTCAAAGGACTCACTCGTAATGTACTAAACCATGATGGAATTTGAATACGGCCTTGTGAGTCTCAGTTTTTGCCCCTTCTTTCAGATACAATCCCAAAGGACATTGATGATAAAAGCTTTTTTTTTTCTTAAAAAAAGAGTTAGATTAGTTTATTATCTTACAAATACGTCCCCACTTCTTTATAAACATTAAAAAAATTAATTTAAAAAAGAAAGGGACCTTGTTCTTTTGCTATTTACAACCTGGAATAGAATGATGGTGACTTGAGAGAGAGAGAGAGAGAAGAGAGGCATTGTTTATTAAGGTGGCAGAGTGGTTTCTGAAATGGGTTTCAGTTTTAAAGACGAAGAAGCCCTACCGAACCTGGACAGAATAGGCTCCTCCTGACCACCCTGTGGCTTGGAATTTAACTTCTTGAAAGCAGCATTGGCCAGTGTGCCGGTGCAGCAACTGGGTGAGTTTTGACTCAAAGTAGGAGCAGCAGTGGCTCGATGAAGGTGGCACCTGAATGAACCAGCGTGGCTTGTTGGAGAACATATGCAAGATTTCTTAGATTCCATCACATTCTTCTTTGCCTTCATCGATTCATCTCCCTCACTTACTGGACTCCTCATTAAAGTGTGCCTACCAAACAACATGTTTTTGGTTTATATAAAAATGCTTCCACAACATGATACTCTATGTACAATGGCATTTGTCAGGCTGCTATCCACTTAATTTGCATTAAATGCTACAACAATAACACAAACAAGTCAATGCGTGATTAAGCATTCACGTGACATTGTTGCTCACAAGTTTACTTCAAATACAACTGTTTTTCATAAAAACTTATATGGTACATAAAATTGAATCTTGTAATTATTACCATATTCCCATAAATCTTTTGTTAATTAGATTAGGAAAAATAATATGAAAGTTTCATCCTTATCTGCAGATACAAAATAGAAAGCTGAAAAGCTTACCAAGGTGCAGCCGCAGGGCTTTGACTTGAGCAACTCCACTGCTTGGATCAATAAAAGAAGTGCGGAAGATGAGCACAAGAATATAAATAAGGGTTAGCCGAAGAGTGAGGGTATTGAAGAAATGGAGATAGAGATGAGTAAAGAGGATATATATATCTATATATATAGATATATATATATATATATATATATATATACACGTTTATTAGCGTAAGAAACGTTCAATTTAGCAACAAAATTTTGTTTCCTTTATCTACGAGAAAATTAAGGGATAAAATCAGTATATAATTCGGAGTTGTGAGTCATCCCGTAGCACTTATCTCTGAGAGAGAGGCAAGAGGAGGGCATGCATGCAAACTCTACGTACTTTTAACCATAAATAATACGAAAAAATCTCAAAACTATATATTAATTTTGGTTTAATGTTTAATTATATACATCAAATTTTGACTTAATTCAATTCTCATAAATTGTTAACACAACTATTGATAAAACATCATTTTATGTTTATATATTGCATACAACAACAATAATTATATTTAGCAAATATAAAAATAAATAGATGTATTTATTTCTTTAAATGTGTATGATTAAATCAAAATTAAAGTTTCATGTATAATTTGAACCACAATCAAAGTTTCATTTATATAATTGAACAAAATTAAAATTCATGTATCAAATTGCACATCGAATCAAAGTTCATGCATAATTTTGAAATTTATCTTTAAATAACAGTACAATTTTAAATTAATTTTTAAACTTTAAAATATTCTAATAAATCTCTAAACTATAGTTTCAAAAGATGGTTTGTTAAGTTTTTTTATTATACTAATTTTTGATATCACGTAATTACACGTGAATATATCCATTTATATTTTTATTATTTAATAAAATATTTTTATTTCGTATTGATTATTAATCATATAAATAATATTTAAAAATAGAAAATTTTAAAATTATAATTAATTAATTGTAAAATTCTGAAAAATGTATTAATTGTATTAAAACCAACTTATCTAAATAGAATGAGATTATTATAATATTTTTCTAATTTTATAATAATTTATGTTCATAAGCGAAACAATTAATGAGATTATTAAATCAATTAATTGTATTTTAAATATATGAAGTAAATTAAAAACAAATTTAAAAAAAACTTATAATATTCGCTATAAATTAAAGATTAATTAACGATTATGTACCTTTATAGAAAACCTTGACTCTTTAGTTCACCATAAATTTTGAATAAGTACCTGATGTGTTTGCCCAATATGATTTACTCACGTTTATGAAATTTTGCCCAGAGAGACAATTTACTATGTAAGCAAGTTGTACAATAAGTGATACAACCTCTAGCACTCACTGGATTAGACTCTTCACTTTTGCATCTAAGATCTAAACAAATCTCCTATAAGTTTTTCCCCTGAAAGCTTAGGGCAATAACAAAGTGACACACTTGATTTCGCACTCACAAGAAATGTTCCTCAATGAATATGGATTAGTGCTTTTAGATCAACACGTCAACTATACAAGTCTCGTTAATTTACAAGACATCAAGGGTTGCTAACATACTAAATCAATTACAATTAATCTTCCAATTAAATAGTAAGATAACCAGCAAAGCAAATATCTTCAATGAGTCGAAGATAAGTTTTCAAGTTTATCCAAATCAAATCCAATTCAACCTCTTCAAAGTTGAGAAGTCGATTTTCATGATTCAATCAAAACAAATCTTCAAGATATGTTGTTATAAGCAGTTTGAATATCATAAATAAGCTTGTAAGCTTGTAGTGTTTTCAATATAACAAATGCTTTGTTTATTAAGTGCATGTCCAACGCATAAAGGCAATATTTTGACTAGGTTTATCTTTGATTCTTTATTGGAGTTTCACTTTTTTGGTATATACCCTTTCTCTTTTTTCTTTTTTCTTTTTTTTAAATTATAAAGCAATCAAAGTCTTTTTTTTTAAAAGAAGAAAAACAATGCTTTTTCTTTCAAATTTATTAGATCCAAAAAAAAAATAATTTAACTATAAAAATATGTAAATATTAATTGTTAATAATTTAGTAATATTCTATTTATTATATTGTAAATCTAAAAAGTTAGAATATGCTTCAATTTTCTTTTACTTTTAGTATATTTGGAAATTTGTCTTATTTTAATTTTAAGAAATTTAGTCCTAATTTTCATTTAAAAATATAATTTTAATTATTAATAAAACTCTTTTGTTAAATTTAAGTTTATAGAGTTGTTTATTTATCATATGGTTATTAAGTGAGTGTTCTTTTTATTTTAAAATATTACACAAGCAAACTTAATAGAATAATTTTAATAATGTTAACCCTAGAACCTAAATTTTAAAATATAAAATGTAAAAAGACTAAATTTTAAATGCAATAAAAACTTAAAACATATTTTAACCAACTAAACTAGCCATATATGTCGAGGAAAAAAAGTTAATTGGCCAAATAAGCCGGTTTTTTAAAAATTTAGGTAAATAGGTCGTTTTTTAAGAGAGTTTTGCATCGTTGGTAAGAAAGTTCATCTAGCTGGATGAGCAATCTGCTAACATGTTAGGGAAAGTGTGCTCAAGTGGACGCGTTTTCTTTGAAATTTTCATAAAATGCTTCTAGCTGGGCACATTTTCCCGACACGTCAACAAAAAGCTCGCCCAATTGGACAAGCTTTCACACACTCTCCAAAGATAAACTATTTCCCTAAATTTTCAAAAAAAAAAAAAGATTTATTTAACAAATTAACAATTTTTTTTACATATATATTTAACCATTTTAACCTATATAAATCCATAAAGTTAAAGCGAAAAAGTAGAAAAATAAATTCAATCACAAACAAATCTAAGCTATATATCACTCCCTAAAGATTAATTATATATTAAACTAGTTACACTAAATATGGATTCAATTAGTAACTCAAAACTCCAATGAAAGAGGAGGAAAATAAAATTTTAAAGAAATGTGTAGGTAAAGAATCCAGATCATAATAAATAAGTGTTGGTATTGCACTAAAAAGAAATGGTGAAGGGCAGTGGTAGAGGGAGAGAGAAGAGAGAGGAGGAGGAGGGAAGGACGGAAAATGGCAACTCCATTAAGGGCTAGTTTGGCAATACTTTTGAAAAGTGTTTTTGAAAAGTGCTGTGGAAAAGTGGTTTTGAGAAGTGCTTTTGAAAAGTTTACTTTAAAATTTGAGTTTTTAGTATTGCTGTCAAAAAGTACTTTTGAGAAATAAAATATCCATTTTAGACATGTTATTATCAAGTAATAAATATGCATTTAAATAAAATTTAAATTAGTTAATATTATTATATTTTAGTAAAAATATAAAAAATTATTATAATTGTTAATATTTTAATATATGAAATATAAATTTTATATATTCTTAAGTAATAAATATTAATTACTTATAAAATTTAATTAGAATATATTAACTACATTTTAAATATTTAAATATAACCATTAAATATTTGTAATTAATATTTAAAAAATATTTTTTATTTTTAATTAATGATTTTAACACATTTGTAATTAAGCACCAAGTAAAAAAAAGGAAAGTACTATGTTATTAGAGGGGTGAAAAAGTAATTAAGCACTAAAAGTGCTTTTGGGAGAGAAAAAGCTAAAAATTTTAACTTCTCCTTTTCAGAAGTGCTTTTCAGAAACACTTCTGAAAAGCTAAAAATTTCAGCCAAAAACAGCTTGTTCTATACAACTTTTCTTCTAAAAAGTGCTTTTGAAAAGCACACAAGAACTGGCCCTAAGTCTGTAATGAAAAATGATTAGTGGTAACTGATTTGTTATTTTTTGAAAGTTTAGTGACTGTATTGAAAGTTGAGTGGCTGTTTTGCAATTGAGATCAAAGTTGAGTGACTGTTAGTGTAATTTATTCAAAAAAATTATAATAAATAATAAATTTCAAGGACTCCATGCGTAGCCCGTGATGTTAGCAAAAATCAGAAGGGAAAAAAAAAAGAAAGAAAAGCTGTCGAATTTATTTCAAGTTCCAAGTCTAAAACACTGTTCTTTTTATCCCTGATCTGCAAAACTGTTGAAAGAGTTTGCCCATTCCTCCAAAAGTAATCTTTCAGTGTTCCAAATTTAAATATAATCCATGAATTGTGAAATCATCTTTCATACCTTCAAATATACATACATACATACATACATACATAATAATCAAAACAAATGAATCACGTGATCTCTCATCATGATCATGTTTCTCCAACGGGTTTGATTTTGTTTTTCTTAAAAAAGTGCAGCAGAATCCTTTTGCAAGATTGAAAACAAGAATCATTTTTTTCAATTTTAATTTCTATATAATAATTCATATCATCATGTTGTAACGAGCCATCAAAAGATTGTCTTACAAAGAAGAATATTTTGGTCCTAAGTAGTAACCTCACATAATAATTAGAAATCTTAACCCCAGTGATCCCCTCTAATATACAAAGGAAAGGGGGAAAGATCAAAACAGACCCCACGCCAACTTCTTCAAAAGCAATATTTACGTAATCCTCCTAATTATATAGCCTTTTTGCAGCTTCACGATAAACAACTTGGTACCAAGCAGCTTGAAAGTAACCTCAACCCTTTTTTCTGCATAAACCACAACTTTAATGGGGTTATTAATAACTGCATAAAAAAGTTAAAAACACAATTATCACTAGCATGGGAGGGATAGTGGGGGAGAATTGTAAAGCTTTTTTTAAGTTTAAAAATTAATGGAAGAGTGGAGCCTGCCTTTTTGGGTTTTGCGTAAAGGAGGTCAGGGGAGATTTTGTAAAGGTCTTCATCAACGGGTTTTGGAGTTGCCTTGGCCATAATAATGGGGCTTGTTGCTGCTGCTGCTTTCTCCTCGCTCACCTCCCACCTTTGCTTTTTGCCTTCTTTAACATGCGACTCTCCTACTTTTTTCTGCAAATTTTCCATATGAATGCATGTTTAATAATTGTTTATCGATAATTGCAAAAAGCTTCATTTTGTATTTTTTTTCTTTTCCTTTCTTGACATTTTAAAACCTTTCTTGTATCCATGACGCATGAACAATTCAACGCATTTAGAAGAAATTAAGTGCCTTTCATAGGCATCAAACGAAGTAAAGATTTTTATGAAGAAGAAGAATATAAGGTGGTTGTTAATATTAGTTGTTTAGTTCTTAGTTGACATACCTTTTTTCGAGGAACAACAATCATGGCAGGGGTAACAACATCGTTCTCATAGAGATCACCGGCAACATATAAATCACGATCCTCGGCGTAGCTGTAACGAAGCAATCCAGTTTGCCTAGCCGTTTCAAAACACTGAGTAAACGGAAGGTCATTGTTCCAATCCCAGCTGCCAAAAGCTGGAACATGGCTCCTCCTGTAATAATCCTGAACACAAAAAGGTATCATCAGTTCATCACTTCACCAACAACAAAGCCAAGTACCAAAAACAAAACCAAATATAGAACACACATGAAACTCAATTTGGAACATATATAAGGTATACAGGGAAAATGGGTACGCTTTACTTACATCCATATTGTGAGAGACAAGAGTGAAAGAGAGAGACAAACAAGTGTTTGAATATGTCGGGCGAATGACCTGACTTTATCAAAGAGACGAGGAATTGGGTGGTTGGAAGAGAGATATCGAAGTTTTGGTGTCGTCTTTCACTTGTTTCTTTGCTTGGGTGGGCGTGGGAAAGTGTGGCAATTTAAAGAGAGGAGGGGAGGGGGGGGGATCCAAAGCAATAAAACTTCTGTTGGGTAAAATGAACAAAAGTAACCACAGATAACGAAGTTTCACAGTAGCAGACACTTGGACAAAGAGGCAAAGTAAAGGTGAGAAAAAGGTAAAAGGCAGAGAGAGAGAGAGATTAGTAAACAAAGTTAATGGTTGCCTTTGATCAAATGTATATTCCAGTGCTTCACACTTTGGTTTCAAGCAAAGGCTATGGATTGGCCTTTGTTACGGCTTTTTAACTCCCCCACACGCGTAGGGGCCTGGTGGTCATTGCAGAAGAAAGTGGCTGAACCTAAGATTGGAGAAGGTAGAAAATTAAACCAAAGAAAGAAAGAGATTTTTATTTTATTATGAAATGGGGTTAATGACGATGAAGTCAGTAAGAGGTCAACACTCAACAGTTTACAAAGGGTCTAATGGGATCTGAAATGGAACAGTGTTTTAAAGTTGAAAGTTGCAGTGATATGGAATAAATTAGTATCTTTTTTATTTTAGTTTGCAGGTAGCAGCTCAATAGATAAGGACATGTGCGACTGTGCACACAATCTCTTCCCTTTGCTCATTTTGCTTTTAAATTTGTTATTTTCTTTGTTTATATCCGATACATTAGAAAAAATGGTTTCCAAACTGCAGTCTAATTTTTAGATCTATTTTTATAAAAGTAATATTTAAACAATCAATTTTGTTTTAATTTATCCAAAAAAAATCAATGAATAATTTTTTAATTAATATTATTAACAAAAAAGGTATTGTACAATAAAATGCTCATTTCTTAAATTATTTACAGAAATGGGCTATTAAAAAAATTATTTATTGAAATGGTCTGAAAACAGTAAAACGCTCTGACATGGACGTGTTTTTAAGGAAAATGCAGAAAAGCGTGCTAACAGGAACGCGTTTTATGCCGTGTCAACAAAAACACGTTGATGTGGGCATGCTTTACCTCATGTTTGATTAGAGTTCCTAGATTATTTGCATATTAGAGTTTAATGTTTAGGGTCTAGGGTTAGGGCTTTAAGGAAAAATAAATTAAAGTTTAGTGTTTTAAAAAGTAAATTAGGGTTTAAGTCTATTGTTTTAGGGTTTACTTTTTTAAATTGGTAAGTATTGTTCTGGAATAATAAATTTGACAATATAGGATATGAAAAAATAAATCGGACGTGATGTGTTCTGAAAAAATTGTTTTGACGAGATGGATTTTTTTTTTGTACAGTCAGTAATTGTAAAAGAAAGCTTATAGTTGGACGTTTTTTTATACTGTTGATTCTGAAAAAATAATTTTGAGAAGATGGTTCTAAAAAAATCCCGAAATTCTCGAAAAATATGATAGTTGGGGTTGAAAAACGATTCAAGCAAGATGCACTGTCAGCAAAAGTACAGAAAAAGCTCCCAGCTAGACGCTCTTTTCAGTAGTGCTAGTGACAGTGCATCCTACTATCCCTTAGGCTATAAATGAGTCAAATTTCGTTCTCGTGTTGCATAAGCTACATCAAGAGAAATTGAAGAAGTTTAGAAGAATATAAATTGAAGAAGTTGAGAAGGTATAAGTTGATTTATCATATTAATATTTATATGAATCATTATATTTTTGCATAATGTTTTTTGTTTTGAATTTCTTTCGACAGATAATTTTGTTGAAAGTGAGTGAACGCATTAGTGCTGTTATTTACTACGATAGTGATGTCCATGATACCGAGAACAACGTTGTTTTTTTATCGGAGACCACAGCGCGATTGGTTTTTAACCAGAACATAGAATTGATAGAACTTCGTAAAAGAATTAAGCGTAAAATTTTTGGAACGACGCCAATGAGAGTTTCGTCTATTAAGTATTGATTTTGCGCTTTGGTTGATCCCGTGACATATGACTCATTTGATATCAAAGGTGCTTGTGGCTTGGAGCAATGGTGCAGACTCACCTCGCTAGTGGATCACACTATCTTGAGTTATATGTGAAATTTTCAACGTCAAATGAAGTACTTGCGACTTCAACATCTACTACTGTTCGAGAGGAAACACGACCCCGTTCAACAATCTGTTAGTGGGAGGCATAACACGGAATTGTTCGTTTTTTGTGGCAGGACGGAATACACGACCCTTGCACGACACTCCGTTAGTGAATGTGACATGCAACTCGGTGGGTCGATGTTCAATGATAGAAATACTTACTGGGGAATGGCATCAACTTCTAGTGGTTGGCAATCCACATCTAATTGGGGACGTTATAAAACATACACGATAAGGGATGATATACTCCCTATGACGTCCACCGGCGATGGGACCTCCTACATTGCAGATGTTGGTGGGTCGGATGATGAGTCCGAAGTTGATCCATCCTGGGAGCCTGATCTCGATGGTGCAGAAGTTGCATTATTTTCTGAATTGGAGCTTGTTCCAATCAAACCTGAAGACAGTGAAAGGGGTTCAGAAGAAGAAGAAGATCCGCGATTCCTGGCGTACTTGCCTCCAACCCACATGCATAATATCGATCTATCAGCAAATGATGCGTTGGAGTTTCCAGATCTACCATACAGGAGGCGTGGCCACACAAGTTTGTCGTTGGATTCAGGTGAATTGGAAGTTGGTAAGGAGTTTTCCAGTAATGGTGGTTTTCTTGGTGTATTGAAGCAATATAGCATCATTAATGGGGTTAACTACCATGTGGTTAAATCTAAATTCCAAAAGTTTGAGGCCAAGTGTGCAATGCAAGACGGTACATGTTCATGAAAAATCATGGCTTCAGTTAAGAAGATGACAGGGTTGTGGGAGATAAAGAAGTTCAAAGGTCTGCATACATGTGTTGTCGGTACAATATCACTAGGTGTTTAGGGTTTTTTAATATTATTGATATCATTTAATGTTGCATTATTTAACGTACTCGTGGATTGATAGGTGTTTCACAAGATCATCCCAAGCTGAATTCAGAGATGATAACAGGCTTAATACTACTGGTGTTGAAAGCAGATTCCAAAACTCTTGCGTTGGTCTTAATTGTCAATATTCATAGCCAATTTAAGTACACGTCTTCTTACAGCAAGGCTTGGATAGCTAAATAGAAGGCGTTAGAGAATATGCACAGTGGGTGGGACGCTTTATACAATGAGACGTAGCAGTGGTGTCAAGTGCTGGAGAGGTACTTCTCAAATTGTGTAACAAACTTTGAAACAGTTAATGTGTACTACACCAACCACTTGCTCTGTTGATCCTAAGCATTCAAGCGTCTATTTTGGAGCTTTAAGCAATGTTGGGACGCATTTTAATATTGTAAGCCATCGGTCCAAATTGACGGTACATTTATGTATAGTAGATATACCTATCGGCTATTGCTAGTTGTGGCACAAGATGGTGATGGAAGAATCTTTCCAATTGTGTTTGCAATAACATTGGAGGAGTCAGGTAATGACAGAGATTTCTTTCTTTTTTGGTTGAGGAGGCATGTCTGACCCAACTTGATATTTGCGTTATATCAGATCAGGGCATTGGAATACTAGCCGCAATTGAGCCGCAAGGAAGCTTCTGAGATCACACACGCCATTGGTATTGTCTAAGACACATTGCGTCCAACTACTACGAGCAATACCGGTCTACCACTGAACGACGACAAGTGACCAACATGGGTATTTAATTGCCACCAATATTATTTGGGTTGTAATATTCAATTTGTTCTTAATGGAAGAGTGGTATGTAATTATTGCTATCCATTTATATTAACATGGCATGATATCAATAAAGATTGTTTTCATAAGTGTTGACTATTTTGCGGTCAATTAATGATCAAGGCGTAAACTACCTCTGTAACATACCTTTCGGTTAGTGGGCACAACCATACGATGGTGACCTACAATATGGTTAGATGACCTCAAACCTGGCTGAATGCATCAATTCTATTTTAAATGGAACGCATCATTTGCTGATAACCTCGGTTATGTGAGAGACATACTTCCATTTGGTGATACTGTTTCCAAAATGAGTAACGAGTTATAAAGGCCAAATGCAGGAAGCCCATGTATGGTGCCAGAAGGTAGTGCAAGAAATTAATAAGGACAAGGCACGGGCCAACTCCATGCACACAGTGTGTCACGATCGCGACAACCTATGATTTCCTGTGTGATGATTTCTCGCAACGGATTTCCAATGACTGCTAATTCCTCGAGATAACGTAAAACATCCATGTCAATGCTTCTGTAAAGGACAGTTTCCAACTCATCAAAGTCATGATATTCAGAATAAAATTGAGTTAAACAATCTAAAATATTGATGCTAGAAAAATTTAATAGTGAGTTAGGATGACCCATAGCCTCGTAGACATTGAATTTCACGATTTTGCCATCAAACTCCATTGTTAGCATTCCGCTTCGAACATCTATTTTTGCGCTTGCGGTACTTAAGAACGGCCTTCCAAGCAAAATATCAGACGAATTAGTTGAGTTATCATCTTCCATATTAATAATGTAAAAATCTGCAGGGAAAACTAATTCGTTAACTTTAACAAGGACGTCTTCAGGCAACCCTTTGGGATAGACGACTAACCTGTCCGCCAACTGGATTATTACTCTTGTCTTTTTCAAAGGACCTGCGTTAATCAACTTATAAATAGAATGAGGCATAACATTAACGGAAGCCCTTAAATCACACATGGCTTTCTTAATGCCTACATTACCTATCTCACAAGAAATAGCAAACATACCTTGGTCCTTGTATTTGGGAGGAACTTTCTTTTACAGTACTGCGGAGACATTTTCTCCTACATTTACTCTTTCGTTACCTATTAACCTTCTCTTGCTAGAACACAATTCCTTGAGGAATTTCGCATAACGAGGGATTTGCTCGATAGTGTCGAGCAAATGGATATTTACCTCCACCTTCCTGAATGTCTCAAAGATTTCTTTTTCCTCATTCTCTTTCTTATCCTTTGCAAGCCTCCCTAGAAAAGGAGGTGGCATCACAATTGGTTTCTGAATTTCTTATTCCGATTTGATTGTTGGACCAGAGGTCCGCTTTTCCCGTTTCTTGTCTTGCCCACGACTTTTGGCTGGCACTATTTCCAGAACCTTTCCGCTACAAAGAGTTATTGCACTTGCATTTTGTCAAGGATTCGGCTTTGTCTGGGAAGGTAATTTACCTTGAGATTCCAAACGATTAACTGCCATCGAGAGTTTACTAACTTGATTAGTTAACTATTGTATTGATACGTCTGTCCTCTGTTGATATTTTGCAGCATCGACGGCAAGTCTTTCCACAATAGCTTCTAGGGATGTGCTCGGCTTGGGTTGCTGTTGTGGTGGTTGTAGAGGTCTCGGTTGGTACGATGGATTATATCGGGGATTAGTTCCGTAACACCTGGGATTGTAGTTGTTGGAGAAGGGATCGTAGCGTCTTTGCGGAGGTCTCAGAAAACCTCCGATAGCATCAACATGTGCCGTTGAATTGTCGTGAAGGATTGGGCACAAATCCGTTGGATGTTCAGACGTAGAAATTCCACACAGTTGGGTCGGATTCTTCTTTTCTGTAAGCAAAGATTGAACAACATTCGTAAGCTTATCCAATTTATCTTCTAAAGATGAAATGTTTACCCTATGGACCCGTCTTGTGGGTTCCAAATTCGGCCGATACTGTTGAGAATTTGCCGCCACGGTGGATATCAGTTCTCTTGCCCTTTGAGGAGTCATATTGACAAGCGCCCCTCCACTAGCAACATCGATCATCTTCATTTCCATAGGGAGCAAACCCTCATAGAAATATTGAAGAAGTGATTGTTCGGTCAACTCGTGTTGAGGACAGCTTGCGCATAGCTTTTTGTACCGCTCCCAATAGTCGTAGAGCAATTCACTCTCTATTTGGCGAATTCCCACTATGTCCCTCCGAAGTTCAACTACTCGTGATGCTGGAAAGAATCTGTCAAGAAAAACATGAGATAAGTTATCCCACGTTGTGATAGAACTGGGAGGTAAGTAAAATAACCATTCTTTTGCTGTATCAACTAAAGAAAAAAGAAAGGCCTGAAGTTTGATTTCATCTTCGGGTACTCCCTGGGGTTTCGTGCTTGAACAGACCATGTGGAATTCTCTTAAGTGGGTGTGTGAATTTTCGTTCTTCAAGCATCGAAAGGTGGGCAAAAGATGAATCAAGCCTGATTTCAACTCGAACGGGGTTCCTCCGGTTGGATAGTTGATGCATAACGGTGTTTGCTCGTTGGGAGCAGCGGCTAGTTGACGAACGGTTCGGTTTGCCATCCTTTCTGGTTCACCAAGGTTGTCTTTTGTTTCAAGAAGTGTTTTGGTCTCAGGTCCAACACGTCGAATTGCCTCTGCACGAATTACTTTGCTCAACTTTTTGACGTCGGATTCTAGGATCCTTTGTCCTAGTTCAGCTTCTGCTTTACTTGTACGTTTAAGAGCTTCCGTCTCTTTCCGTCGTGCTCGTGCTGATTTCTCGATCTCTGGGTCGTATTCGAGATCTCCTGATGAAGATCTGGTAGACGATTAAACAATTGTAAATGTTGCCAGTCCCCGGCAACGATGCCAAAACTGATGGTCGTCGGTTCCACCAATATAATCCTACACCTAACTTGCAAATTTAAGTTGTATAGGGAGTAGGGTCGATCCCACAGAGACTGGATTTACTCAAAATTATTTCTCTCTCTCTCGACCAGATTTATGTCTGGGCAGTTGTCGTGCCCACAACTTCAAACGAACCTGTCAAAAAACATAAATAAATTAGGGGGTTTTAAGATGTTTAAAAACTAACTAATTGAAACAGAATAATTAAAGAATTAGAAATCAAATTCAAAATTAAATTCGGGTATGTAATCAAAGTAAATAAGCCTTAGCCTTAGACTCGGTAGATTTTGAGTCAAGAATCGATCCTCGAAAATTGATCTTCACCTCTAAACGATAAGCTGGTTATAGCGATTAAGAATGTCCTAAGCACCAATTCCTCCTTTCGTAGCTGGTTCTGGTGCGACCTGCAAACCATGCCTTACCGATTATCTAACCGAGATACAGGTGTTCCCGATTGAAGATTCCGATAGCCTTGCGTTCTGAAGAACCCAACTCAAATCAACGGCCTCAACCGCATGGGTCGTTTAAACCCGATCACCTCTTCCTTGATTTGTTCTCGAAAACTCGAATACAGGCCGACTCGAATCTCCAACTGTCAGCAAATATGACCCCAATCCAATGTGCACTTTGACTTGGAATCAAATTCAACCTTAAGGGATGATTTATCTATCCCGATACTTAGGAAAAAGGCGAATACCGATTGAAAGAATTATTTGCGCGGATACGAATCTCACGATTCTCGACCGAACAGAGTACCGGCCTAAGGCTAAGATAGAATTTAGTGTCGCATGATTTTACTCATGCTTGAAGATTGTGGAAAGTGTTTGGGCTTTTGTAAAGGATGATGGAATTTGGGAAAGGGAAAGGGGCTTAGAAGGCAATTGCACCAATTTTGGAAAAACCAACAATTGGACTGGAAAATGACAGAATCTCTGACGCAAATTTGAAAAGAAAAAAAAAATAGAAATCCTACTCCAAATTGAAGTAGAAGAAAGCAAAGAAAGAGAGCAATTCAACTCCAAATAGGAATAGGAAAAGAAATATTTGATTGATGATTTTCCAAATACAAATAACCCCTTTTTATATATATGGGTTTTACTAAAAATAGGCTAGACTAATTAATATAAAATATAAAATAATAAAATTAAATAAAATTAAAATTAAAATAAACTTAAAATAGAATTTTTTAATTTTGGCTTTTTACAAAGTCAAATTGTTTGATGTGTCCTTGGCTTCCTCCATTTTTTTTAATTTGGCCCCATTTCCGTGATTTTCTTTCAATTTGGCCCTTTTCAGCTTGCTTTTGATCAATTGCATCCCTGAAAAGAATTAAATCATAAAACTACTAATTTAACAGGGACTAATTCAGAAATAAACCAAATTATACACAAGAAATCATGCAAAATGATCTTGTTATCAGTGTGACTGAGTTTAACAGGCCAAATCAAGGTATTCTCGACGGACAATATCGTGTACACCTGAGAAATAGGACTTGCGAGTGTGGGAAGTTTGACGCACTTCATTATCTATCTGTTCATGTAATTGCAGCTTGTTAGAATCTCCGTTTGGATCCTATGAGATACGTCGACGAAGTATACAAATTAGAATACATGTACAACGTGTGGAGACACATATTCCCATCAGTACCAGATGAACGTAAGTGGCCGTGTGTATCGCTTGCTCCATTTAAGTTGTTACCAGATATAAAATTGCGTCACAAACCAAAAGGTCGACCGTACTCGACTAGAATACGTGATAATATGGATATCCGAGAAAGAACAAACCAACAAAAGTTGTGCGAGTGTTGTAGGAACTCGGGTTATACAATGCCAACATGTCCAAATCGAAATAACTCCTAATTTATTAAATGAATAAATGAAAAAATAATTTGTACAAAAATATTCAAAAGATCTTCTGTTTTATTAAATGAAATAATATAAAAATAAGTTTTAAAAAAAATATTCAAAAGAACTTCTATTTTATTAAATGAAACAATATAAAAATAATTTGTACAAAAATATTTAAAAGAACTTCCATTTTATTAAATGAAACAGTATAAAAACAATTTGTACAAATATATTCAAAAATAAATAAATGCATGTGTGGGTCGAAATCAGCGTCACATTGGGGCCGTCGACGATTACGCGCTAGATTCCTTATTGGTTCAACTTTCGACCGGGGTTGTGGTT
This sequence comes from Gossypium australe, assembly GCA_005393395.2. Lineage (NCBI taxonomy): Eukaryota > Viridiplantae > Streptophyta > Magnoliopsida > Malvales > Malvaceae > Gossypium > Gossypium australe. Next base: position 8,514,306 of record CM016620.1, read on the forward strand.
GTTCAGGACGGGCTTCTGGTTGTAGAGGTCTTTGCATCACCCATAGCAGATGTGTTTGAATCGTATAAGGCGATGAGGATTGGAAATGAGATGAGCTCTCTGACGGTACCTCATGCGTTCCCTTCTACGATGATGGCCTATATATCGTCGGATGAGTCGGAGTTATCGGGAAATGAGATGCACCGGGCATGTATTCTGACCTTGCATAGGAGTGGAAAAAGGAAACATTTAAGGTTAGGATACGCACCTGGTAGAATCTAAATGGGCTATGGTGTGGGCATAGTGGCTTGCTCCGTTGGGGCCAGTGATTGCATAGGCGTTGTTGATGGGCTCGCCCCGCCAGCCCTTGCCTTGGGATTTAAAGGGCCCAGTCATTCCCTTTCGACATGGAATTGCTAATGCCTCTGCTCTTTCAAGAGCAAATATGGCTTGTTATAGATCCTAAACCATGACATGTAATACGGATTGCACGCTAACTTCGGAATGTTAATAGATTCTCGAGTAGGTATATTATCATATTGGTTTTCCCACATTTCGATATATTCCAAGTGGAAAATCGACCAATGCGTATTCGGTCGCCGTAAGTCAATTTTGTGCTTATCATCGAGCATCTCAGGTGTCACGGGAATTAGTTATTAGAATCTAAATTGCCGCAACACTCTATTCATCTGATGCATCTCAACGATAGCGTAGTTGACCAATGGGACCTTAGCATGCCAGATGTTCAGATTCTATAGGAATTCATCCGGAATTACTATCCGAATTGTTGGATCCTCGTATGGTGTCCACTGAAACTATATGAATGTGATAAAAATATTAGTTATATACATAATACTAAATACTAAATGCGAATCAACTATGTTATGTATATATAGTTCAAAATGAAATAAATACTTAGATTCGGTTCCTACCGTTGGTCTAATAAAAGCCGTATATGAAAGAGTGGTAAGTATTTGATGGGCTCGAAACTAACTAATATTTCGACAGAGGCAAGCGCACCTATAGAACAGTAGTATAGTTGTGGTGAGTCAGGAATATCGTATCCTCAAGGACTAAAATTACTAGTAATAACTATCTTTTTTATTATCTAGTATAATAATTAAGGGGTTTAATTTTTAATCTAAAATTAACTAACTAATTAACTAACTAAATGACTATGAACACTACAGAGAGTGAAGAGAATAATCGAATGAATAATGACAATACCCAAGGAAGAATCCACCTAGACTTCACTTATTATTCTGACTCTGAATTAAATGATTTATTCACTTGACTTGATCCGTAGAAATCTCTAAATTATGTTAATATCTCTTTCAAGACTAAGAACAACTGAATCTAGGTTGATTAATTGAAATCTCTTTCTAATTAAAACCCCTATCGTCGCATTAACTCGACCTATGGATTCCCTTATTAGATTTGACTCTAATCCGGTAGATTTATGTCGTCCTATTTCTAGGATTGCAATCAACTCTGCTTAATTATGTTGGATCTTCTCTTAAATAGGGACTTTTGCTCCACTGAATAAGCACATTAAACTTGAATTAATATTCCTGAAAACATCAACACAAGGATTAAGAACACATAATTAAGAACAAGATCAAGTATTTACCACGTAATTCAGATTTATTAAATAATAATATTTTCATCTAGGTTTCATCCTCCCTAGGTATTTAGAGAGTTTAGTTCATAATGTAAAAGGAAAACATCATAGAACTAAGAAAGCAACAAGACATAAAGAACCCAAAAACTTCTAAAGAACTTGATGGAAATCTTCAATCTTGGAGTGAATCTGCCTTCTAGATGATTCTGCCGGTTTCCTTCGAGTAATTTTTTTGATCTACTATGCGTCCACCCTTAAGTCTTCCTTTGATATGTATTTATAGACTTTAGAAGGCTCAGAAGCCCTAAAAATTGGCTTTTCCTGCGTGAAAACAAAGCAGGGTACGAAAGGGACACGGGTGTGTGATCAACCCGTGTGAGGAGGCCCAGGCCGTGTGGGAATTTGCATGGCTCTCAATCGACACGGGCTAGCACACGGGCGTGTGTCCAACCCGTGTGGTTCACACGGGCATGTGTTCAACCGTGTGGTGTGGGCTTTGGCTGTGTGGATCCTTAAGATGACCCGTTTTTGTCCAATTTTAGCCCATTTTCCGTTCCTTTCGCTCCCCTATGCTCTCCTAAGTATATAAATATGAATTTAAAGGGTTAGGAGCATCGAATTCACCAAATTCTATAAATAAACATCCAAAAACAAGCTAAGCGTGGATTTAAAATGTGTTACTTTTATGGTTTATCAAATATCCCCACACTTAAGCGTTTGCTTGTCCTCAAGCAAAATCCTCAACTCACAATTAAAAATAAACTTCCTCAATTCGTAATTCCCGTCAATAATGTATTATCATAATTCACAAATAATTTATACATTGATGATTTAACTAAAAGAGTTCTAAAGATTCAAACAATTTAAGTCACAAATTTTTATAGCACGAAAACGTAGGTGTTTCCCCTTACCTAAATAATTACCTTTGATTCAAAAGCGACAAGAATTGACATTCTCACTAAAGATTCACCCAAATCACTCAATGTGTTTAAGGTTCAAATTAAGCACTCAAAGGTCAAACATAACAAGTTATTACCATAGGCTTGCATGAAAATCAAATCTCTACCACTATAAAATGAGATGATACACAAATCAAAAGGTCTTAAAAAAGGTTGCAATGGGGCTTGGGTTAAAGGTGTGGATAAAGGCTGAATTAGAGGGTTAGAATCGAGATTGAATTGACAATTTACCTAACTAGAAAAATGAACTAATACTGAATAATTACAACTAATAACACGAGCTTCTTCTCAAATGTGACATTAACCGTTTAAACTTAGATAACATAGAACTAATAATGAATATATTTCTAATTTTTTTTATTTTTTTATGTACAAAAATAAGAAAGAATTTAACAACTGAAATAAAGAACATAGTTAGGCAACTGACCAAATCAAATCTCGACAAAAAGGGAGTCAATAAAGTGGGAAAAGCAAAAATTGGGTTTTTGGGTTAATATTAATAGGTGAGTCAAGAAACAGTTTATTAGGCTCAAAGGGTTTCACTAGGGGTTAGTTGTGAAGGTAGGCTTTTAATGGAATAAGTGGGTTAAAACCTAGGTGCCTTTATCATCTCAGTATATCAAATCAAAAGTGTGGTATCGATATGCTTAATCGAAGCAAGTTCTAGAATAACAAATCAATATTGACACACTCATAACCAACAATAAAGTGAGCAAGAAAAATATATGCTCTAAAAGGCTCAAAATCTCACAAAAATTATGGTTTTTGATGTCAACCTTGCAAATTTCAAACTTCAAAGTAATATTTAAATTCAGGAAGACAATCTAATAAATTTTTAATTCTGAAAATAGACTTATCATGCTTGATTCTCTAATGTCTTAATGTTTAAACCATCAATGCACAATTACCTATGACTTAATCCAAAACATATCAATAAAAATCATAAGTTAATAGAAATTTTATTCTAATAGTAATATGAGAAAATTTATTTAAGAACAAGACATAATTTAGAGATTTTCTGATAATGATATAATTAACCTCCCCACACTTAAGATGTACATTGTCCTCAATGTACAAAGATAGATAATAGAAATGTAAGCAGAAAATCATAAGAAAGGGAAGGAGGTGAAACTTCCTGAATTACAGATGAAGTCCTTAGAAATAAGCATGATGAACTAGGCAGAGGTGAAGATGGGAGAATACTTCAGTAGTTTGTTCGTTCCTTAGTAGCACATTGAACCTTTAGAAACTACGGAGTCATCAGTAAAGTTTAAGGGAGTTTTAGTAATGGACTTCGTTATGGGTATTTGATAATAAACAGCTAGAAATACAAAGAAATCAAAATATACTAATATAAATTAAAGACAAGAAAGAGAAAGAGAAAGAGTTTAAAAATTAAAATAAAAGAAAAAAAAATAAATGGACTCAAAGGTCCTCGTCAACTGATGGTTTGCGAGGTGGGGATGGTGGTGATATGTGGAAGTGTTGACAAATTTGTTGTAGAGTCGCCTCGAGGCCGTCGAATCATCGAGTCAATGAAGCAGCCTGCATTAACTGGTCTATGAGGAAGTGGTGGCATAACTGCTGTGAAGTGGTCACGCACGGAGAGACCGTGCCGAGACCCTTTCGCTTTTTCGAAGCGGGGACGGCGACCTTGGTCTTGCCTCGAGTATTAGTCGTTGTGTACCTAAGAAATAATAGCAAACTAGAAAATTCAGTAAAATATTAATAATACTTATTCTATATGCGTTAATACCTAATTATGCAAGAATTAGCAGATTACTAGTTTAAACTGACAACCTACGAACTAAAAAAATTAATAGACTACATAATTAGGGATACTGATGCAAAAAAAGACAACAGAAAGTCTAATATAATTAATAATCAAGCCACATTAAAGTTATCAAACTAGGAATATGAATGATGCAGTAATAATACGAAAAGTCATGATAAAGATAGCTAAGAATAACAACTAAATAATGAAACAATAACAAAGAAATAAAGAAATAAAGAAAATAATAATCAATAAATAATCAATAAATAAATAACTGAATAAAAATAATCATTATAAAATAGGGAAAAAAGGAACCGGTCAGGGGGGAGGAGAGTTCGGCGACTGGCAGACGGCGTGTTGGGCGGAGAGGACGGTGGTTTTAGGGGTTGGTATGTGCGCAATGAAGGGGTGAGGTGAAGATAAAGGGTTATGGAGGCGATGGTCGAGGTTGGGCTACGGTATAAGGTGGTGGCTAGTGTGATGGCGGTGCTAAGAAAAGGGAAGGGGAAAGGGGAAAGATGACTGCGAAGCAAAAGGGATGAAGGGGATTAAGGTGGCTGGAAGTGGGAAGGGGGAAAAAGGAGGGGGATCTTCGGTGGCCGGAGTTGCGGTGGAGGTTGGGGAAGCTAGGGTTTGGGGGGTTGGAAATGAGAAGGAAGAAGAGAGAAGAAGGGTTTGGGGGTTTTATAAGTGATACGGTCGTGTAACAACTCATGTTGGGCACAGGGCCATGTCACACGCCCGTGTGGCTTGTTCCTTAGCCCGTGTTCGTCGTGATTTTGAGAGGCTGGTTTTTGCACGGCCTTAGACACGCCTGTGTGTCTAGGTCGTGTGGTCCACACAGTTGCATCGGACGACCATATGCGAAGCCCTTCGCTTCTCCCACGACCGTGTAATGGCACACACTGCCGTAGGGCTTGCCCATGGAGCCCATTGACTTGTTTGAAATTTTGAATTTTGAAAAATTGAGCTCTAGTTTTCACACGGCCTAGGACACGCCCGTATGGAATTTTGACACGCCCGTGTGCTCAAACACACGGCCGTATGTTGTGCCCGTGGAGCCCCCTATTGATTTCTTTGAATTTTAAAAAACTAAGTCCCCACATCTACACGACCAGGGACACGTTCTTGTGGGTTAAAAACCTGCATTAAAACATGAATAAAAGAAGTAAAAATAAACTAATTAGTAGGGTTCGTGCTCGGGTTGCCTCCCGGGAAGCGCTTATTTAGAGTCTAAGCTCGACTCACCTTTAATTAGCATAATCATGGCAGTTCAAGGAGTTGAAACTCCTCGTTCCTGCTATCAATTTTTATAAAATAAGGTCTTAGAGGAGTACTATTTACTTTGAAGGTGCCAAATTTGGAATGAATTGCCTCGATTGTACCGTATGGAAAAATATTAAGCACCGTGAAAGGGGTTGTTCCATTAGGTTCAGAAGTGGCAACACGAGGATCTGCATTATCCATTAGAACTCGGTCTCCAACCTTAATTTAACTCGTTTTATTTTTAGGTTCGTCATGGCTCTGCTTTGGTTCATCGTGTACTTTCAATTTCTTCTTAAACTGTGTTTGCCATTCATCTAGTTCCTCGATCTGGAGCCTTCGTGCCTCATGAACAATTCTGTTCTTAATATGAGAGCTAGACCGTGGCTCTGTCATCTTTTTCTAAGGAATTGCCTACAAAGAAGATTGAACATTAATTTCACTTACATTAACAAGACTTGTATTATCTTGATCACTAGATATTCTAACAGAATCACGTGCTTGGAGTTTAATCATGTCATCACCTACACGAAGTATTAATCCCCCTGTACCAACATCAATAATGGTCCTAGCAGTTGCTAAAAAGGGTCGTCCTAAAAAGGGGTATAATTGAAGATGTACCTAACTGTTTAAATATTTTATAAGCCATAACATTGATACTTGCCCCTAAATTAGCTAAAGCATTATTAACATATAAATCACCAATTAAGCAAAGAATCGTAAAACTCCCTGGATCTTTTAATTTGCGGGGTAGTTTATTCTGTAAAATTGCTGAGCACACTGCATTTAGCTCCACATGCGATGCATCATCTAACTTCCCTTTGTTTGTCAAAAGCTCTTTTAAAAATTTTACTAAATTGGGCATCTGCGAAAGAGTTTCAATAAGCGGTAAGTTAATATGTAATTTTTTTAAAAGTTTAAGAAATTTACTGAATTTTTCATCTATGCGGTCTTTCTTCGTCGCATTGGGGTATGGCACATGAGGTTTGTACTCTGTACTTACCATTTTTGGTTTATTATGGCTTACCTCAACCTTACCTTTATCTACCACATTTTCTTGCCTCAATTTTTGTGCATCTAACCCTTCATCATCGTAAGTAGTAATGAAATGAAGTTGCTCCTTTGGGTTAATTTTAGTGTTGCTTGGCAAGCTGCCTTGCGGTCATTCAGAGATCAGCTTAGCAAGCTGACCTATTTGGTTTTTGAGCCCTTGAATCGATGTCTATTGGTTTTTAAGTGTTGTTTCAGTGTTTTGAAAACGGGTTTCTGACACCAAGATGAATTTTGTTAGCATCTCTTCAAGGTTCGGCTTCTTCTCCTGTGGGTAGGGTTGTTGTGGAAAGCCTGGAGGGGGTTGTTGTCTCTGATTCCCTTGACCACCCCATGAGAAGTTTGGGTGGTTCCTCTAACCTGGATTGTAAGTGTTACTATAGGGATTATTCTGAGGTCTAGAATTATTACCCATATAGTTCATCTGTTCGCTTTCTATGTCAGGGTTGTGGGATGGATATTATGTATTGCCTATTCCTCCTCCGTTCGTATCGCACTGCATCACTAGATGTACCTGCGAAGAACCACATAAACCATTAATCTTTTTATTTAAAAGCTCTACTTGGTTTGATAGCATGGTCACTGCGTCGAGGTTGAAAACATCGGCTGCCTTTTTTGGCTTCATCCTCATAACTTGCCACTGATAGTTATTCAGTGACATTTCTTCAATGAATTCGTAAGCAGCCTCAGGTGTTTTGTTGTTTAGTGTACCGCCGACGGCTACATCAATCAATTGCCTAGTTGAGGGGTTCACACCATTGTAAAAGGTTTGAACCTGTAGCTATAATGGTAACCCGTGGTGAGGGCATCTTCTCAGTATATCCTTGCATCTCTCACATGCATCGTAAAGTGTTTCTAAATTCATCTGAACAACAGAAGAAATATCATTCCTCAACTTAGCTGTTTTAGCCGGCGGAAAATATTTAAGTAAAAATTTTTCAGTCATTTGTTCCCATGTAGTGATTGATCCTCGTGGTAACGAGTTCAGCCACTGTTTAGCTTTAACGAGAAGGGAAACCACCGAAGGCGAATGGCGTCATCAGAAACGCCATTTATTTTGAAAGTATCACTGAATTCTAGAAAATTTGCTAAATAAGTGTTTGGGTCTTCGTCTTGCAAACCATAAAACTGAACAAACTGTTGAATGGTTTGAATAGTGTTAGGTTTCAGTTCAAAATTATTTGCAGTAATAGCAGGTCTAACAATACTCGATTCAGCGCCAGTTAAATTAGGCTTAGCATAGTCGTACATAGTACGAGAAGAAGGATTTTCTGCAACCACCGAAGGAAGCAAATTATTATCAGCCATCTCCTTGGTAGTATTAGTATCGTCCTCTTGCTCTTCCTCTATGTATTGTAAACTTCGCCTTATCTCCCTGTGATTTCTGCAAACGGTACTTTCTATCTCACTGTCAAAAAGCAAGGTCCTGACAGGTTCCTTCTAGTCATAAACTAGAGATACCTGCCAGAAGCAAAAAAAGAGAAAAAATAGAAAAGTAACAATCAGATAAAAATAAATTGCAATAAAATAAAAATGGCTAAAGTAATAAAAATTTAGTGTTCCTAATATCTTAGTCCCCAGCAACGGCACCAAAAACTTGATGGGCTCGAAACTAACTAATATTTTGACTAAGGCAAGCACACCTATCTAACAGTAGTATAGTTGTGATGAGTCTGAAATATCGTATCCTCAAGGACTAAAATTACTAGTAATAACTATCTTTTTTATTATCTATCCTAATAATTAAGGGGATTTATTTTTAATCTAAAATTAACTAACTAATTGACTAACTAAATGACTATGAACGCGACAGAGAGTGAAGAGAATAATCGATGAATAAAGACAATACCCAAGGAAGAATCCACCTAGACTTCACTTATTATTCTGACACTGAATTAAATGATTTATTCACTTGACTTGATCCGTAGAAATCCCTAAATTATGTTAATATCTCTTTCAAGACTAAGAACAACTGACTTTAGGTTGATTAATTGAAATCTCTTTCTAATTAAAACCCCTATCGTCGCATTAACTCGATCTATGGATTCCCTTATTAGATTTGACTCTAATCCGGCAGATTTATGTCGTCCTATTTCTAGGATTGCAATCAACTCTGCTTAATTATGTTGGATCTTCTCTTAAACAGGGACTTTTGCTCCACTGAATAAGCACATTAAACTTAAATTAATATTCCTGAAAACATCAACACAAGGATTAAGAACACATAATTAGGAACAAGATCAAGTATTTATCACGTAATTCAGATTTATTAAATAATGAGATTCATCTAGGTTTCATCCTCCCTAGGTATTTAGGGAGTTTAGTTCATGTTTGCCTCTCCGAATGCATGTTTTGAGCCTTGTAGGCTCGTATTAGGGACAATGTGAATTATGTTGAATAATGATTACATGAAATTTGAATATGTATGTTTAATTGTATAATAAGTCCGGTAATGCTCGGTAACCCTATTCTGGCGTTGAATACGGGTGAGGGATGTTACACAAACCATCCCCTAGCTTCGAGAATATGTCTCGTAACTAGCCCATATCATTTTAACCTCCATAAATAATATCCGGAATCGCACCCAAAAGATCGTAGCATATGGCTTCTCAATCAACAGATTGAGCTGACCCAGTGAGTACGGGCCCATCCATTGGTAACCCTAATTGTAACTGCACGTCCTCCAAAGCGATGGTACACTCCCTATATGGAAGATGGAATGTGTGTGTCTCGGGTCTCCACCTCTCTACAAACGCACTGATGAGTTTTGAGTCCAAATTGCACCCCCGACCTATATTGGCCACATGCCAAAAACCTGCTTCCCTCAAGTAATTTTCAATCAACTATAATGGAGGACCATATATATTACGAATAAAACATTGTAACACTCGATCTACTGATTGTTATAAAAAAATATAAAAAAATATTAATTAAATTACAAAAAAGAAATAAAAATATAAAATAATATTAAAAAAATTAAAATTAACCCTTACCATTTTCATTTGGTTGACGGAGATATGTTTATTATCGAGATGAATTAATTGTCGAGTCATTGCTAACACGATTAAATTTCTTAAAAATTATAAAAAAATGTAATTACTAATTTAGACAAAAATTAAAAATTTAGAGAGCTTTGAGAGCTTTTTTGAGAAATTTAGAGAGAAATTTGGAAGATTTACAATTTGGAAGAAATTTTGTGTGAAAAAAAGGGGTGGGGGTTTTATAAATTTTTTTTCCTGACCGTTGGGCCCAATGGTCAAATTTTTAAATGACTGTTGGTGGTGATTGTTGGGGGAAAACACGGGGTAAAACATGTCCACGTCAGTGCACTTTTGCTAACACGGGGTAAAACACGTCCTTGTCAGTATGCTTTTTTGCGTTTTCCCCTAAAAAGGTGCCCACATCGGAGTGTTTTATATTTTTTAGACCATTCCAGTAAATAAATTTTTTTTGTGGCCCATTTCTGTAAATAATTTAGGAAATAGGCCTTTTCTTGTAAAATGCTCGGCAAAAAACCTATTTAATTATATTGTAAAGTTAATAATTTAGTATTTTTTAAAAAGAAAAAAAAACTTTAAACATCATAATTGAGATGTAGATTAGGGACAACTCTTGCAGTATTTTATAAATGAAATTGTAATATATATATATATATATAATAATATATATATATATATATATATTATTATTAAGGGTAAACTATCAAAATAATCACTTCTGTTTGCCTCATGTTACATTTTAGTCACTTATGTTTGAAATGTTATATTTTAGTAACTTACGTTATTGTGTTGTAACATTTTAGTTACTAAGCCATTAATTGCCGTTAACAGTGTAGCGGTAAGCTGACGTGACACGTTAAATCATCATTTCAAACAAAAATTTTAGGTTAAATTATATAACTGCTCTTTATATTTTTTTTTCATTTTGAGCAATTTAATTCCTTTCTTTTATATTCTTTTAACTTTATTTTTATTTCTTTTTTTTCCATTCTCTTCTGCTTCTCCCTCTATTTTTCTCCCTTCTCCATTTTTTTAATGTAGTTTTTCAATGTTTTCCATTTGTTAAAATTAGTCCCTATAATTTTATTTTTTTTCTTTTTATTTCTTTATTTGTTTGAGTCATCTAACTAAAAAATCAATTGACCAACAGTTGAACCGAATTTTTTTTAATTTTTAATATTTTTTAATTAGATTGATCGGGCTAGTGAATCAATGGCCTAATTGGTTCGCTCATCGGTCTGGTTTAAAAAACATTGATTTTGTCTTTATTGGTCACCTAACTATATTAGATTCTTGAGTGTTTCCATTTATAAGTTAGCCAACTGGTAACCAAAGAAGACAAAATTGAATAGTTGGGAAACTATTTTGTAACTTTTCGTAGTTGAGTGACTAAAAAAAATTTACTAATAGTTGAGTGACCATTTTGTAACTTTTCATAGTTGGTTGACAAAAAAAACAATAATTGGGTGACTAGTAATGTAGTTTACCCTATAAAATTTTACTTTTGAGATAAAAAAATGGATAAAACTGCATTGTTTGTCACTCAACTATAGTCCAATTTCTTTTTTGGTCACCCTACTATCAGATGTTTTAAATTTGTAACCCAATTGATCGGGTCTTTTTGTCCTTTTCCATTAAGTGTTGGTAAGTGTTTAATGAAAGGGAGAGGTGGCGGTTCAAAAATTGGTATAATAACAAATTTCGTCCTCAAATTTCACATATTCTATCAATTTGTAATATTATTTTAAAAATTAACCCTCAATCTTATTGATGACCTCAATTTAGTTCTAGTTCTAAAAAAATAAAAATATTCAAACCTTTACTACAATTGTCACCACCGCCTTCACCTTTGCCATTAAAATTCCCATCACCGGATCCTTTAAACCCACCACTTTTATCGAACCCATCATCTGAAACTATTGACACCTGTGAATAATCAAAACTCACTTGCCCAACTCCCAGTTTGTGAGCACCCTAGTCCCCAAAACCCTAAAACAAATGATAGAAAAGAGTTAAAAACCCCAAAAGAAAATAAAAGAAAAAAGAAAAAAAGACTTCGTTTGAGAATCAGAATCAACGAGGAAGAAGATTACGATAAGGAGAGGTTATAGGCTAAGTTGTCGCTCTATCGAGTGATCAATAGTGGTGACAACTGGTGGCATAGGCGATGACGATCATTCAATGTGAGTTCAAAAGAAACAATGTCTATCTTCAAGAAGATGAAGAGAAGGCCAACCGATTGGTGGCCTTCCCAACTGGTGATAGAACGGCGGCGCTAAAGAAAGAAATGTCGAGAGTTCTAAGGCTTTCTAAGAGGCTTAAACAAAAAAATGGTACCTAAATTATACTAGTTTTCCCAAATTGGTAACCTAAATTTTTTTTTTGGTCAGAACTGGTACTTAAACTATTAAATTGTTACCCATTTTACCCCAACTGTTAGTCCCCTTAGAAAAAAGATTCAACCAATCACAACTTGCCACGTAGACATCTATTTAATTATTTCAAAATAGTAGTAAAATTCATAAATGCATTTAAAAATAGTTAAAAATTCTTAAATTTAAAGGGTAAGTAAAATGTTATTCCTTGAATATTTCCTTAAAAAAATTTCAAGAATCCTATTTCATTAAAAAAATTTCAGCAACTCTCTTTGTTTCAAAAAGTTCATCAACCTTTTCAATAATCTTTTTAGAACCTCCAATCCCTTGTAGAACTGATAGGAGGGTAAGTTTGAAAAACCAATTTATTTTTATTGAAACCCTTGTTTAACTGAAGAATTTTTTTTGGTGTAGAGCAAAAACTTAAGGTTTTTTCTTTCTTACTTGGTTAGATGTAGTAAATGTCGACTGCAAGCTCAAAAACTCATGGTGGGTTGAGGGATGTTCATTTTTATTGTGGATTAAGAGCACCGATTTGTACTTCAAATATCCCTTAGCGCAAAAAGAAGAAATTCTATGGTTTTTCAAAATATAAAAAGGTATTTTAATTTGTTTTGTTTTTGTTTCGCACCATAGTTGGTGTAAATAAATGTTGGATGGTTGTATATATCTATGAGTTTTTATGTTGAAGGCTTAATTGACAAAAATTTAGTTTTGTTTTGAATTTGAGGTGTACTAAAAATTGGCTAATTAATGTTTACTGCCAATATTATAGGGTTTATTTTTTAAATGAGATTTGTTTGATATGAAGTTTAGTTTGATGATGTTATTTAGTTGAAATAAGAGATTTGATTTTTGTACTAAATTGATTTGGATATTTGGATATTGATTTGAATTAAACCTTTATGAGATGTTCAATAGTAGCTTTCGCAGGCTTTATATTTGGTATCATGGCACCTATCTTATTCAGGTAATTTTCTATTTCTTTCGGTAAGTTGAGTATCCAATTGTGGTTCTAAATGTCATTAGCTGAGTATCCAAGAAATTGTTGTAGTCAGTTCTACTTATATCCCTAGTGCACTAAGCCATGCCCATACCTCTTCCCAAATTGTCTTTCATCCTACTCTACTGCATGAAACATCGACCTAAATTATAACAAGAATGATAGCAAATCATTCAACGAAAAAAAATCATAAAATGGTAAAAAGTATTAAGCAACAGAAATAACAACTTAGGAACAACTGACATCTAACAAAGATATGTTTATCCCATTATTACAACAAGCGAATTGATAGTACATGAAGATGTTAAAACTGTGAATCAAGTTCAACCATGAAAGATTTTATTCAACACTTCAAGCCAGAATATCCAATGATCAAGCATAGGATTTTGAAAATCATGCATGGAACAAATAAAATCACAAGATTGTGAAAATTCATTTGAAATCCAAGTTTTTTTTTGAGAAGCCATAGTTTCACTTATAAGAATTTCAAGTTTGATCTCATTATAAGTGCTACAAATCTGATCAACAACTTGAATAACATGATAGGAGAATGCATTCTTTCTAGACTTGCATTTTATTATTTTGATATTTTATTAAGCATACAATTAAAAGCTTAAAACACAACATGCATCTTCGCAAAGCTACAAATGAAAGTGAAAGCATATAATTGTAAAAAACAAAAGCCCGCTAGGAATAAATGAAATCATTTAAAAGAAAAAACAATTTTGAAATCAAATTTGTAGCAAATCATTGTTTTACTTATAAGATTTTGAAGTCGTGATCTCAATGCTAGTGTACAAATTCTCAATTGAAAACAGGGAGACTTTTCATTTTTCCAAATAATACTTTGACACTTGCGTTTGTCATATATCGGGATATAGATACAAAAGTATGATGTGATCCTTCAACACCCAAAGACCAATCATTATGAACATCTAAATGATTAGCAGATGATTGACTCAAAATGAAAAGAATCCACGAATCAATTTCAAGACAGAACACTTTTCTTCATGTATGAACAGAAGGAAGTAACTAAATTAAAAGATAAAACTCACCATAACTGATAGTTTTTAGAGTTAGAATTAGAAATCTGTTGAAGAAAATCCAACTCCTCGTCCAAATCGGCATTAAGTGCTTCGAGCGAGTCACCTAAAATGCCAACCCTTCATTAACACCACAGACAACAAAGATTTACATATTTTGAGCGTTGAAAAAGAGGCCATTAAAAGAAGAAACAACAAAAATAAACATATATATATAAAAATTTATAGTGTAATTGCCAGGATTGAGATGGATGGCTCGTCGAGTGAGGCGGAGGGCACGAGAGGAGTGTTCATCGGCTTTGTAGATGGCTTGGAAGTAATCCTTTGTTTCACATAATTCTTCCTTGTAGGCTATGGGGATGACATGGTTAGGACCACTGTCTTGAGGAAGAGGTGGAAAGGGGGAAGACGCCGGCGACAAGCACTAGGTTGGAGTTGTAAATTTTAACCTATGTCGCATTGCGTAATTGATGATGGTGTTTTAATTTAGGGAAGATGCTAGTACTATTCTTTATTTCCTAAATTCATTTTTCCATTACTTTTTTTTTCTGTTTTGATAACGTGCCACAACAAGATTACTAATGGCAACTGAATATGTCCATAGGCTGGGGAACTTACCTAACTCGATTTGGGATAGGCTTGGATCAAATTTTAATCCCTCGACCTAACCTTAGCTTCCCAAATTTAATTTAAATAATAAAAATATTTTTTAAATTAAATTAAATTATAAATATATAAAATATTAATGTAAAATTATATTTTTAATATTTTACTACTTTTGAAGTGTGAAATTGACTTTTAGGGTGTGATCGGACAAAAACGGGTTTGGGCTTGAAATTTTTTGGAACCGAGTGCCATTTGATCCATTGGCAGGTCTAGTGGTAACAGGGTGGGAGGTGATATCGGTTCAATTCGGTTTTTTAACTGAATTGGGGTATTTAGTCTTTTTTTTTCATTTTTTGAACCGAAACTGAATTGATGGACATAAGAAATCAATTATAACTGTACCGTACTAAATCGGCTTGGTACGGTTAGAGTTTTGGGTTTTTATATTGTTTTTATGCTTTGAACTTTTGAAGTTTATTTAGACAAAATTGTATTTGGATTTGGACTTTTCAACTTTAAATAGATAAAATTATCTTTGTTTTATGTTTCTTAAATAGTACTATTTGACAAGTTTAATTTTTTTTTCAATTATATATAAAATTTCAATTAATATATTCATCTAAAAAATAATTTGTTGAATTTATAATTATAAGTGTTTATTAATAATCTGGTTAAACTCACTTTCAATTATCACTTAACATAATTAAGTGTTAAATTATTTGTATTTTATAACTCTTAAGGTTTAATGACAGCAAAAAAAATCCAACTTGAAGATGTTAATAATGATAACAAAAAATTTAAAAGTGTTAACAACAATAATAAAAAAAAAGAATACAACACATAATAAGTACAAAATAGATGAACACTTAAATGGACGTTTTAACAACAATAATAAGTAAGCCATGAATTCACGAGAGAGTGACAGTGAAATTACATCTAGGGTTTAATTTTTTATTTAATTGTAAAATATGTAAAAACATAATAAAAACTATATTTAAAATTTAGAAGCAATAAATTTTGTTTAGGATTTTAAATGGGTTTATATATTGGGATTACGTGTACACCGTAATGCCCAGAAATTTAATATTTGGTTGTTAAATTGTATCATTAGTGTTGCATCTGCTTTAGTGGTTTAGACCCTTGGTTGTGTATTGAGATACTGCACCGCTTTCTTTTGCATATGCTGTCAATTGCTTCCGCCACAACTAACCTATAACTCTTCACACTTCCACCATATGAGAACCACAGAAGCGATCTCTTTATATCAACAATCCCACTATTTATTATTACTTAGTGAAAAAGAAGAGATAAAAATAGAAAACAGGAGAGCATGGTACGAGGTGGAGTAGTTAGTTGTCCCAATATAATTTACTCACCCCAACAAATGGAGGAAATTAAAAAAAATGTAAAGTGACTCCCCCCATTTTCATGATTTTAACTCTTTATATTTTGTCTAAATAAAAGTATTTTTCTCATCTTTTACTAAAAATTTGAGTGAATTAATTTTTTTATATTAAATTAAAGAGTAAAGTTTGTGTAATAGCCCAAAACCAATAAATAAACCCAATAAACAATAATTAAAAACAATCCAAAATTAACAAGTTTTTTTTTACAAGGCCCAAAAAAATAGACCTAATACACAACTCAACTAAACCTTAGCCCCAAAAAATTAAAACAAATCAGAAAAAGAAAAAAAAAACCTAGCTAGGTCAGCCCTAGCCGCCGCCGCCGCTCCTCCACACGTGCGCCACCACCGTTGGCTTCTGTGCCTCCATGTCAGCACCTCCGTACTTGCGAACGGACAAACGAACAACACAAAAATATTGTATATTTTTTTATTTTTCTTCAGAAATTCGGCTATAAAACCGAAAGATAAACCATTGTATTTTTTTTGGAGAATCAATACAAAAAACATATTAAAGGTTTAAAGGTGATTTTATTTTTTTCAAGTTCTTATTTTTATTTTTTTTCTTTTTTATACTAATAATAAAGAGGAAAAGGGGAGAAGAAAACTTACCGGGTTCGGGATTTCAAAACTGTGAAACCGAGGAAGTCACCTCCGAGGATAGGTGGCCGGAAATCGAAAGGTTTCTTGGGTTTTCAGGCGTTTTCGTTAACATTTTTGGGGTTTTGGTATTGGATTTGGGCTTGGGAGGCCGAATTACTAAAAGTGGTCCCTTTTAGATTTTTTCAGCCATCGTGGACGGCGTCATCGTCGCTGGCGACCGGTGGCTGCCACGGTGGTCCAGCGACCAGATCATGGCCGGCCATGAGGGGCTAGTTAAGAGAATAGGGGAGAGCTTTTTTAGAATTTTTTTTTTAAAAAAAGCAAGGGTGAAATGATTTTTTTTAAGGAAAAAACTGACTTAAATAGGGGTTCCAAAACGACGTCGTTTTGGCCTATTTCCCCAGACATCAAAACGACGTCGTTTAGCCTCTGACCCGCGCGCCAACCCGACCCGCTTAGGGGATCCACGTGTTTTTAACAATTGGGTTATTTTTCCTTTCAGTCCTTTCAGTCCTTTCGCCTTTTTTATTTCTTTTAATTTAGTCCTTTGACTATTCTTTTTCTTTTTTTTTTTAAATTTGTCCGCATAATTTGTTTCATGTTTCAATTTAGTCCCTGGCCCATTGATGCGCTAGAAGTGGACACGTGTCCAGGGATTGGGATTTTTGCCCATTTGGTCCTCGCGTGTTTTCACGCTTGTCATTTTAGTCCCTGTTCGCCCTTTTTTATTTTAATTTGTTGCGATTTTAGCCCCCCTAATTTTATTTCGATTTCAATTCAATCCTTAGTTACTTAACTTCAATTTCTTTTCATATTTCATATTTTATTTATTTATTTATTTATTACTTATGTATTTATTTATAACTTCTTGTTTTCTTAAATTTTAAAATTGTTTTTTTTATCGAATATTTATTTATTTTTTTTTCCATTATTGTTATTAGTATTATCTTATTTATTACCTTTTTATTGTTATTATTAACATATTATCAATATTATTTATGTATCATTATTAATTAACATTGTTTTCATTACTATTATTTCTTTAATATTTATTTACCTAGTATTTGTAAATACATTTATCATATTATTATTTATTATATTTATATCCTTTTAAATAATTTCCAACTTTAAACCATTTATTATTTGTATTATTATTAATATTATTTTCATCATTATTAGTATTTTTAAACTACCCAATATTTCTCTATTTCTTTATTCATTAGTAGTTATAATTAAATTTTAAATTAAATTTTAGTCTTTATTTGTTCATTTACTTTTGTTATTATTTTATTTTATGTACCACTGGTTTGTTTTATTATTATTATTTACCTTTTTATTTATTTCCGCTCTCATTATTGTTACTTACAACAATGCATTTATTACTAGCTTGTTATGCATATTAGTACAGTAATTCATTTCTTGCATTTATCTATAAAATCGTGTTACATTAATCTTTATCCGATACAAAAATTCTCTTAATTAAGCAATTTTTTGTAATTCGAGATTCGAGAATTTGTAATTCAAGATTCAAGAAATCGTACCCTAACTTACTGGGTTTCGATTTTTCTCGTCGAGTCTAAAGAACCAACTATCATTTTTTAAATCAAAGCATGCAAGTGAAATAAAAACTTATTCTCGGGAATTCAAAAATGTTGTGTCCTAACTCACTAGATATGACATTTTGTTATCTCGAGGTAAGGATTTCTAAAAACAAAGGCAAAATTCTGTATTTGGAATTTTGAGAAATTGTGCCCTAACTTATTGGGTTCTGGTTTTTCGTTTGACCCAAATAACCGAATATCCTTCTTAAATTTAAATGTACAAGTTTTAAAAGTCAAACGACAAGCTTAGTTTCGAGGATTCGAAATGTCGTATCCTAACTCTCTAGGCATCACATTTTACTTCAAAAAAAAAAAAGCAGGTCTCAACATCCAATTTAATTTATTCAAGTTTTTGTTCTAAAAAGAGGATCGTATTCTAAAATCTTTTCAAATTTTCGACATTAAGACGTTAATCAATCAATTCGGTACCAATTTTGGGCGTTACGAGGGTGCTAATCCTTCCTCGTGCGTTACCGACTCCCGAACCCGTTTTCTCGAATTTTGTAGGCCAAAATCATCGTTTTAATAAATCAAAATGTTTTAATGATCAATCTCAAGGTAACCTGATCACACCTCAAAAAAGGATTGGTGGCAACTCTATTTTCATTTTTAAAGTCGACCCCTGTTTTCTAACAAAAAATTGGTTTCGACAGCTTGGCGACTCCACTGGGGAACAATAAGAGAGTCAAGCCGTAAAATTGATTATTTTCTGTCTTGTTGTCGAAAAATTGAAAATCTGATTTGAAAAATTAGGATCATTTTATTGCATTTGTTTGTGTTATTTCATATGATTGCTGTGGTTTGAGTCTCGTAGAATACTTTCGCATCATATTGCATAAGGATTGTTTGGTCTTACCTCTTTTAAGTGGGAGTGAGAAGCTACTCCTTCGTGAGGTTTTCACCTCCGTGTAGGATAGTGGATCACTTTCGGGATACATCCGTACCTATGTCTTCGTGAGATTTTCATCTCCGTGCAGCCATAGGGAAATGTATTCCCCTGAACTAAACTCGGTCTGTATGAGCCTATAATGGGTGAGGGTCGAGGAATATGCTGGTTCGGGTACCTCAACTTTAGAACCAAATCTCATGTAGAAGACCCTAGGAGCCCACACTAGATAGTACTGCGCCAAACCCTCGCAGTTACCCAGATAGGTGCTTGATTCTCTTTTAGTTGTTTGGAGTTTTGTTTTTGTATATTGTACTGACTTATTGTGTTTTTGCTATGTTTGCATGTCATTTCATATTCGAAAGAGTGTCGATTCACGTTCGATTACTAAATTAGAGAGCTTGTCATGGAGAACGAATTTCTTGATAAAGTGGAAGAAAATGCGGCTAGCCGCATATTTGTAATCCGTTTTATGTAAAAGAATTTTGTTTTCTAGTAAAGTTTTCTAAATGAAATTGAATCATAATCGATGTCTCTTTTTGCATTCATGCATTAGCATTGCATTGCATCATGTACAATAAAACTCACAAAAGACCCTAATTGGTTAAAATCATTTCAGAGTTAATCTGGAAACCAACAAAAACTTACCAACCAAACATCATTACAGTACCCGAGCAAAGACAAAAGACATAGATCAAATATTGGAAAGACTTGAACAACTCCAAAAAGAGATGCAAGATTAACTACAATTACAAATGTAAGAGCAACTAGTTAAAATCCAGCAAGACATGATGGACCGAATGTTGGAGTCCCAAAGAAATATGATGACTCAATTGACCCAACTGCTGACTAGAGGAATAGATAAAGGAAAGGGCCTCATGGTTAATGCTGGAGAAGGTAATGAGGAACCTCTCTATCATCCGGGTTTTACTCTAACAAATACACAGACATAATCTGATGTGTATCCGCGAGGGGTACCATCACTATCGGACCCCAACAATATCAGACTGGTACCTCGGCACCAATGAACTGCTCAACGGGTTCAGGTTCCAATTCGGGGAACAATCCAACCAATTTTGTAGTTCCTGATCTAGACAAAATGGCAAACATAGAAAAAGCAATGGTGGAATTGCCAAAACAACTCGAAGATCAGTACAGGTGGTTAGAGGAAAAACTCAGAACAATGGAGAATGCTGATTACCATGGCGGGGTTGACATTAAGGATCTAAGTTTAGTCCCAAATCTAGTACTCCCGCTGAAATTCAAGACTCCAGAATTTGAAAAGTATAACGGGACTAGTCGTCCTGAAGCTCACATCACGATGTTCTGTCGAAGGATGACAAAGTATGTTAATAATGACCAACTATTAATCCATTTTTTACAAGACAGCTTGATTGGGTCGGCTGCCAAATGGTACAACCAGTTGAGCCGTGCCAAAATCCACTCGTGGAAGGACTTATCACAAGCTTTCATGAAGCAATATAGCTATGTAATAGACATGACACCTGACAGAATTACACTGCAGAATATGGAAAAGAAGCAAAGTGAGAGCTTCAGACAATATGCCCAGAAATGGAGAGAGATGTCAACGCAAGTCCAGCCACCTCTTATGGAAAAAGAAACGACGATGCTTTTCATCAATACTCTGAAAGCCTCGTTCATTAACCATAAGTTGGGAAGCGCTAGCATGAGCTTATCAGATATAGTAATGTCCAGCGAGATGATTGAAAACGCCGTAATAAGTGAGAAGATTAACGCAAGGGAAAGTACCAAAAGGTCAACCCCGAAGGAAAATGACAATGAAGTGGATAACGTGAGCATGTTTAGTAAAGGGTATCCCAAGCCAATCACTATGGGCCAGCCGAGGGTCGTAACCACCAACTATCAAGGCCCTTCAAGGCAAGAATCCAACTCAAGGCTGAACTCAGAAAAACTCTAGTTCACGCCCATCCCAATGACATATAAGGAGTTATACCAAAATCTGTTTGACACCCATGTGGTATCTCCGTTCTACTCAGAACCTATGCAGCCTCCGTTTTCCAAATGGTACGATGCAAACGCCCAATGCCAGTACCACGCAGGAATCACATGACACTCGATAGAAAATTGTACCACTTTTAAAAAATTAATTGAAAGGCTCATCCGAATAGGCATTGTGAAATTTGACAATCTGTTTGGTGTAGAAAATCTGTTACCTAATCATGCTGATAAGGGGGTAAAAGCGATAATTGAGGATATGGGAAAGAGAACCAAGAAGAGTATTGCAAAAGTAAAAACCCCATTAAAATGGGTTTTGAAACAAATGATAGACATGGGATTAACCATTCAGAATTCAGAGGAGACATCCAAAGGGATGAAGAGCTACTGTGAATTCCACAAAGAAGGTCATAAAATCAAAGAGTGCACTGAATTCAAAGCTTTGGTGTAGAGCCTAATGGATAATAAAGAGTTGGAATTCCTTGAAGAAGTCAAAGGCCGAAAGGAATGTTAAGAAATCTGACATTAACACCGTATCCAAAGAGGCAGCCGGAGAATAGAATTCATCAGACATTTGCCCTTGCGTACCTGGGAGTGTTTTGAGCGATGGGACTGCGAAAGAGATCCTTGTATTTTTTAAAGCCAATTAGGAGTAATGTCCAAAACATGCTTATTACTTTAAGCCTAGGAGCAATAAGAATCCTTTTGTGAAATAGGCATTCATCCAATATATTTATTTTAATAAAATGCATCTTTGTTTCACTTCAAGCAAATATTCTTTTATTATTTCCATTTCATTCATAATCATACCACACAAGAAAAATATTCTTAGATTCTTTTGTTCTTCGAATCTTCCTTCGTCCCTATAATAGGTCTCCAGATATCAATAATACGAGCGACACTACTATTAACTCAGAATCTCTTTTTGAGTAAGATATGTGTCCAGAGGAACCTTAAGACTTTGAAGATGACCGAGACTGTAGCTCATTTCCTGATTTGTTAAGGATGAGAAACAGATCTCACCTTACAAAGAATCGGTGAAATTTATGGCCTTTCTATATGTGAGGCATAGATGTCAGTGGGCCAATCATACCAAAAGCTTCTAACAAGTATCGATTCATCTTTGTGGTCGTCGATTACTTCACCAAGTGTGCGGAAGCTGCTTCATATGTTGATATCACAAAGTCGACAGTCAGCAAATTCTATGTCAGTATGGAATGCCAAAAAGGATCATATCTGACGATACATTAAATTTGGACAACATCATGATATCAGAAGTTTGCAGTCTGTTCAAGATTAAACACAGCATCGTGCTAAAATGAACGGTAAAAAAAAAGAAGAAGAAGAAGGAGAAGAAAATGAGGGATCGTGGCAAAAATGATTGAGATTTATATGCTTGTCGAATGTCTGTCAGGACCTCCACCGGGGCAACGCCTTTCTCATCGAAGTCGAGATTCCTTCCCCTCGAGTCTTGTTAGAGCTGAAGTTGGATGAAACAGAATGGATCTAATCTTGGTATGATCAGCTAAATTTGATCAAAGAGAAGAGGTTGAAAGTTATTCGTCATGGTCAAATATGCGAGCTTACAACAAAAAGGTTCATCCCAGAGAATTCCATGAGAAAGACTTAGTTTTGAAAAGGATCCTTCATATACAAAAGTACTTCAGAGAAAAGTGGATGTCGAATTAGGAAATACCTTAAGTAAAGAATGCCTTCTCTGGAAAAGCATTGATTTTAACCGAGATGGATGGCAAGAACCTGCCTAGTCCCATAAATTTAGATTCAGTCAAGAAGAACTAGGGTTTAAAAAAAAAAGAAAGAAAGAAAAAAAAGGAGAGGCCAGGGCGAAAACCCGCAAATGGCGCCTTGAGACCATAGGGGGTTTTGAATTGAAAACCCAGGAAAAGGAAATTCAAATTTTGATCGAAGGTGGGGCATGCGGTAGTCTTGTCTTCTTCGAATTAACAAGGAGGAATGATGATACATCTTGCGGCATTAACAAAGTACTCCAGTTCTTCTAAACACATATCAAGTTCAATGGATCCTCAAGAAGTTTGTGCGGAGAAGCTCATGCTGAGATATCTGGGTCACCTATTTTCACCTTCTTCATTTTGAATCTTAGAAAAATTTGCTATCTTGATTAATTCATTTTCGAGCTTTGCTCCCAATAAAATTTCATCTTGTCCATTGCGATAATATTTTTTCAAGCATTTTTCATTGAAATAATGATTATTGGACCAATAATACTCAAGCAAAAGGAGTTTTGCATATTACTCTGGAAGCTTCTAAATAGTATGGGGACCTGAAACAAGACCCTTAGGTTAGAACTGACCAAAATCATGAGTTAAAAACATTTGAGAAAGAATAGTCCAAATTATGACTATTTATTCAGATCTTCTATCAAAGATACTGGCTAAACAATAAGGCACGGTGGTATATCAATGATAGAACCTTGATGAATGACGAGCAATAACAACCTAAGCATTAAAAAAGGATCATTCTCGAAAAATGACATTCCGCATTCATACAAATGTTATTCGTACACATCTAAATAGGAGCATTTGATTCATTCCGATCATGACTTCCTAATCATTTGCCACAAAGATAGACCCATGAAATGAATTTTACAGGTTGTGTTTCCTAGAGAATGGTGCAATAGACCAATGAAGTTACAAACCTTATCTCCTTGGAGTTGCAGTGGAGCAGGTTGAAGTTACAAGTCTTATCACCCTGAAGTTGCTGTGGAGCAGACTGAAGATAGTGAATCTTAGTTCCCTAGAGTTGCAGTGAAACAGATTGAAGTTATAAAGTACAGATCTTATCTCTATGAAGTTGCAACAGAGCAGATCATGGTGAACCTTATCTCCCTGAAGTTGTACTGGAGCAGATTGAAGCTACAAATCTTATTCCCCTGAAGTTGCAGTGGAGCAGATTAAAGTTACGAGTTACAAGTCCTATACCTCTGAAATTGCAGTAGGCCGAATCAAATCCACCATGGTGAATCTTATCTCCCCGAAGTTACAGTGGAGCAGACTGAAGACAGTTAATCTTATTTCCCTAGCGTTGTAGTGGAATATATTAAAGCTACAAATTATGGCGGATC
Source organism: Gossypium australe (assembly GCA_005393395.2). Classification (NCBI taxonomy): domain Eukaryota; kingdom Viridiplantae; phylum Streptophyta; class Magnoliopsida; order Malvales; family Malvaceae; genus Gossypium; species Gossypium australe. The sequence goes on from CM016620.1 coordinate 8,538,553, forward strand.
TTATCTTCTTGAAGTTGTAGTGGATCAGATTGAAGCTATAGCCTTATCTCCCTGAAGTTACAGCGGAGCAGATTGAAGACAACGAATCTTATTTCCCTGAATATACAGTGGAACAGATTGAAGCTACGACGGATCTTATCTTCCTGAAGTTGTTGTGGAGCAGATTGAAGCCACCAACCTTATCTCCCTGAAGTTGCAGTGGAGTAGACTAAAGACAGCGAATTTTATTTCCCTAGCGATGCAGTGGAACAGACTGAAGCTACGGTGAATCTTATCTCCCTGAAGTTGCAGCAGAGGAGACTGAAGACAGCGAATTTTATTTCCATTGCGTTATAGTGGAACAGATTAAAGCTACAGATAGCAAATCTTATCTCCCTGAAGTTGCAGTGGAGCAGATTGAAACCACCAGACCTTATCTCCCTGAAGTTGCAATGGAGCGGGTTGAAATTACCAATTCTTATCTCTTTGAAGTTCCAGCGTAGTAGATCAAAGCTACAAATCTCTTCTCCCTGAAATTACATTTAGACGGATCGAAACACCAATTCTTACACCCCTGAAGATGCGGTGGAATGGAAGGAGGCTACTTGATGAAAAAAAGCATCAAGAAGTCAAGATTCAGTAAGATCAGGCAAAATTGGTCCTTTTAAAGTCTTTGCTCTATTCTCGTTACACGACAATGAGCAAAAAGGGGCAGCTGTAATAGCCCAATTTTACCTGGGCCTAGTGCCAAAACCAATAAATAAACCCAATAAACAATAAATAAAAAACAGTCCAAAATTAACAAGTTTTTTTTACAAGGCCCAAAAAAATAGACCCAATACACAACCCAACTAAACCCTAGCCAAATCAGCCCAAAAAAATTAAAACAAATCAGAAAAATGAAGAGAAAAACCCTAGCTAGGTCAGCCCTAGCCGCCGCCGCTCCTCCACAATCGCAACACCACCATTGGCTTCCGTACCTCCACGTCAGCACCTCCGTACCTGAAAAAGGACAAACGAACAACATAAAAATATTGTATATTTTTTATTTTTCTTCAAAAATTCGGCTATAAAATCGAAAGATAAACCATTGTTTTTTTTTTTTGGAGAATCAATACAAAAAACAGATTAAAGGTTTAAAGGTGATTTTATTTTTTTCAAGTTCTTATTTTTCTTTTTTCTTTTTTCTTTTTTAAACAAATAATAAAAAGGAAAAGAGGAGAAGAAAACTTACTGGGTTCGGGATTTCGACACCGTGAAATCGAGGAAGTCACCTCCGAGGATAGGTGGCTGGAAACCGAAAGGTTTCTTGGGTTTTTAGGAGTTTTCATTAACATTTTGGGGGTTTTGGTTTCGGATTTGGGCTCAGGAGGCTGAATTACTAAAATGGGTCCCTTTTAGATTTTTTCTGCCACTGTGGACAGCGGCGCCGTTGCCGGCGACCAGCGACTAGATCATGGTCGGCCATGAGAGGCTGGTTGAGAGAATAGGGGAAAGCTTTTTCAGATTTTTTTTAAAAAAAGCAAGGGTGAAATGATTTTTTTGGAAAAAATTGACTTAAATAGGGGTTCCAAAACGACGTCGTTTTGGCCTATTTCCCTAGACGTCAAAATGGCGTCGTTTAGCCTTTGACCCACGTGCCGATCCGACCCACCTAGGGGATCCGCGTGTTTTTAACAATTGGGTTATTTGCCCTTTCAGTCCTTCTGCCTTTTTTATTTGTTTCAGTTTAGTCCTTTGGCTATTCTTTTTCTTATTTTTAAATTTGTCCACATAATTTGTTTCATGTTTCAATTTAGTCCCTGGCCCAGTGATGCGCTGAAAGTGGACACGTGTCCAGGGATTGAGATTTTTACCCATTTGGTCTTTGCGTGTTTTCGCGCTTGTCATTTTAGTCCCTGTTCGCCCTTTTTTATTTTAATTTGTTGCGATTTTAGCCCCCTAATTTTATTTCGATTTCAATTCAATCCTTAGTTACTTAACTTCAATTTCTTTTCATATTTCTTATTTTATTTATTTATTTACTTATGTATTTATTTATAACTTCTTGTTTTCTTAAATTTTAAAATTGTTTTTTTTATCGAATATTGATTTTATTTTTTTTCTTTTTGCCGTTATTGTTGTTAGTATTATCTTATTTATTACCTTTTTATTGTTATTATTAACATATTATCAATATTATTTATGTATCATTATTAATTAACATTGTTTTCATTACTATTATTTCTTTAATATTTATTTACCTAGTATTTGTAAATACATTTATCATATTATTATTTATTATATTTATATCCTTTTAAATAATTTCCAATTTTAGACCATTTATTATTTGTATTGTTATTATTAATATTATTTTCATCATTATTAGTATTTTTAAACTACCCAATATTTCTCTATTTCTTTATTCATTAGTAGTTATAATTAAATTTTAAATTAAATTTTAGTCTTTATTTGTTCATTTACTTTTCTTATTATTTTATTTTATGTACCACTAGTTTGTTTTATTATTATTATTATTTACCTTTTTATTTATTTCCGCCCTCATTATTATTATTTACATCAATGCATTTATTACTAGTCTGTTATGCATATTAGTACAGTAATTCATTTTTTACATTTATCTATAAAATCATGTTACATTAATCTTTGTCCGATACAAAAATTTTCTTTTAATTAAGCAATTTTTTTGTAATTCGAGATTTGAGAAATCGTACCCTAATTTACCGGGTTTCGATTTTTCTCGTCGAGTCTAAAGAACCAACTATCCTTTTTTAAATCAAAGCATACAAGTGAAATAAAAACTTATTCTCGGGAATTCAAAAATGTTGTGTCCTAACTCACTGGATGTGACATTTTGTTATCTCGAGGTAAGGATTTCTAAAAAAAAAAGGCAATATTCTGTATTTGGAATTTTGAGAAATTGTGCCCTAACTTACTGGGTTCTGGTTTTTCATTTGACCCAAATAATCGAATATCCTTCTTAAATTTAAATGTACAAGTTTTAAAAGTCAAAAGACAAGCTTAGTTTCGAGGATTCGAAACGTGGTATCCTAACTCACTGGGCATGACATTTTACTTCTTCGAAAAAAAAGCGGGTCTCAGCATTCAATTTAATTTATTCAAGTTTTTTTTTAAAATGAGGATCGTATTTTAAAATCTTTTCAAATTTTCGACATTAAGACGTTAATCAATCAATTCAGTACCAATTTTGGGCGTTACGAGGGTGCTAATCCTTCCTCGTGCGTAACCGACTCCTGAACTCGTTTTCTCGAATTTTGTAGGCCAAAATCATCGTTTTAATAAATTAAAATGCTTTAATGATCAATCTCAAGGTGACCCGATCACACCTCAAAAAAGGATTGGTGGCGACTCCATTTTCGTTTTAAAAGTTGACCCCCATCTTCCAACAAAAAAATGGTTTCGACAGTCTGTTAAAAAATTATTTATTTATTATTAAAAATTAATTGTTGTACGTCAATATAAGGTACATGTAGCACACTATATACCTGTAACACCCCAAACCCGGCCCATGCGTTTCGACCAGATCCGGCAGGTTATCGAACACATAACACTTTATCGCATTTTGAAAACACAAGTTAAATTAATTAAATTTGAATAAAGGAGAGACTTCTTGAAAATAAACCTCTTTGTATTTTTATTACTAAATGTAAATAAACCTTGTGGTATATTCATAAGTTGCATAACATAGAAAACTCCTAAGTTGAATAAAAACTATGGGGCCTTATTACATAACTATTCCTCAAATAACAATAAAACAAACTTAAAGAAGTCCTAAAGAAAATATAATTTGTAGAAATAGAACTTGATGGCCCCTCGAGTCCGTCTCGGCTCCCATGTCCACGATCTACTGCTCATTTGGAGATTAGAGAAAAGGAAAGTGTGAGTCACCAGGACTCAGTGTATAAATCTCAAAGCACGCAACGACCTGAGCCCACAAACACATTATGGGCCCTGGCCCATAAGGCATCAATCATAACCATACATCAAAATAATAAATGATTAATAACCCATCCCATCCTAGGGTTCCATCCTCTACAAACCAACCAGTACCAACTATCACACCGTGGGGATTTCTACAATCAACCCTCCGTTCGCTACACACCATAATGACAGCCGAACTGCCTATTCCTGTTTTTCAGGAATCATTAAACGTGGCATAGCCACCGATCACAATGTGACCTAGTATTTGTATTTGTGGGATTTCTACCACCGATCACTGCGTGACCTATCATGCACTTCCCCTTCATCATATCAATATCCCAACCCATGCATACACACATAAAGAAAACATCATGCAGACATATATATTTTTTCGATACACATAGGGAGTTCTATGTTTACGTACCTGGCATCTTTGCCTAACCCTTTTAGGGTTCCATTCGACTGTCTATATAGCCTCTTTCTGGCTTTTTAACCCTTAACATATATAAATAAACATACATACAGGTTTATTAGTAGTGTGTTAGAGATCTACACACCTGGTTACCGATAAAACGATGCTTTCTATGTCGACGCTATCCTTAGTCGACACTACTGCTATCTGCCTAAGGGGTTGTTCAGAAGTCGGTCCACAACCAAGTGGCCAATCTCGAATGGCAGATACTGCTCTTTTCTTAAACTTAGGAATTTTCTCCTTTGCCTGATCCATATTTAATTCCATCACAAGTCCTTATCAGAGCTACTATCACAATATTTAATCATTAATCCTCATTATAACATTAAGATCTTGTATATAATGATGAAATCTAATAAAAATCTAGGAAAATCTACTTACCTTAAAAATCCCGAAAGTGGAGACTAGCTATTTTCGGCTTTTAAATATAATTGACCAAGCTTCCTTAGCATAGGAGATTCGGCTAGCACTAGAGAGAGGATTCGACAATGCCAATGGAAGATTTAAATGCCGGAAGTATAGAACTAATTCTCAAATAGGATGAATAGAAGAAAAGACTATGGATGCTTCGGCTTTTTAGAGAAATCGGCACAAGAAGGAAAAAGTGGAGAAGAGTTTCGGCTTTTAAAGAAATTGGAGAAAAGAAATTGGAAAGGGAGATGCTAGGGAATTTCGGCACAAGGAAAAAGAGAATTAGGGTTTTTAAATGTCAGAATCAAGGGGCTAACCCCCCTATTTATAGGAATTTTGACACCTCCTGTATAAAACCGAAAACGCCTTTCCTAATTAATTAAAATTCAAGCTAAATGAAAGGGAAAATTCATCACCCCTTTTTGCCATGCAATAGCCGAATTCCTTACTCTTCTAGGTGGTGGATTTTCGGCCATCACCTTCCTTGTAGATAGGCTCCTATCCTTTCTCCTTTTTATCTTCTAAATTATCAATTATTAAATCTATTTAAATCTCCTATTTTTAAGCCTTGTAGCCGTCCACATCAGTAAACCTTATTGCCGAAATTTAACTCACTTAAATTAAAAGATTTGGGCTTCATTAAACTTAAATTTTGGGCCCCTAAATCCTTTGTTTGTGGCGTCACTTCTAATTCCCTTACAGTGCCACTTATTGTTGGGCCACAAGCCCATGTTGGCATTTTAAACATAATTACCACCTTTTAACTCTTTAATGCCCAATCTAATAATTTAATCAAGGCCTTTGCCTAGTCCTGAGCCCAATATGGACCCCTATCACTTAAATTAACCTATTAAACTTATCCCTACACTAAATGCATAGGCCCATAAATTTAGGATGTTACAGTTCTACCCCCTTAAAGAAATTTCGTCCTCGAAAATTACCTGATAAGAAAAGATGAGGGTATTGCTGCCTCATTGCTTCCTCGGGTTCCCACGTAGCCTCTTCAGATCCATGATTCCGCCACAGTACCTTAACCAATGGAACCGTTTTCCTTCTCAACACCTTGACATCACGATTCAAAATTTCTACTGGTTCCTCTTCGAAGGATAGATTAGGTCTTACCTCAATTTTCTCCATAGACACAATATAGGACGGATCCGAAAGGTAATGTCTTAGCATGAAAACGTGAAATACATCATGAATTTGACTTAACTCAGGAGGTAACTCCAACTGATAGGCTACTGGTCCTACTCGCTTCAACACCCGATATGGTCCGATAAATCTAGGACTTAATTTACGCTTTCGACCAAACCTTAGTACCTTCTTCCACGACGACACCTTTAAAAATACTTTATCACCCACTGCGAACTCTATGTCCTTACGCTTTAAATCAGCATAAGACTTCTGTCTGTCCGACGCCTCCTTCAGTCGAACCCGAATCAATTCAACCTTCTCTTCTGTCTCGGTCACCAACTCCGGACCCAAAGTCTGACGTTCTCCTAGTTCCGTCCAACAGGTAGATGTACGACACCTCCGTCCGTACAAAGCTTCGTAAGGCGCCATCTGGATACTTGACTGGTAGCTGTTGTTGTAGGCAAACTCTGCTAACGGTAAGAACTCTTCCCAACTACCTCTGAAATCCATGACACATCCTCTCAACATGTCCTCGAAGATTTGGATCACCCGCTCAGACTGTCCATCGGTCTGAGGATAAAACGCTGTACTGAAGTCCAACTTCGTACCCAGCCCTTGATGCAACGCCTTCCAAAATCGTGTGGTCAACCTAGGGTCCCTATCTGATATGATTGAAACCGGTACCCCATGTAACCTCACTACCTCCGCTATGTATAACTTAGCTAACTTCTGCAAGGAATAGTCAATACGCATTGGTATGAAGTGTGTAGACTTCGTTAAGCGATCAACAACTATCCAAATTGCATCTTTCTTTGTGGGTGTGAGGGGAAGCCCACTAACAAAGTCCATGGTAATTCTTTCCCACTTCTGCTGTGGAATCTTCACTGGTTACAATAATCCGGATGGTAACTGATGTTCTGCCTTGACCTGCTGACAGGTCAAACACTTACCCACCAATTCAGTTACCTCTTGCTTCAAACCCGGCCACCAGAACTGATCTCTCAAATCCCGAAACATCTTACTTCCTCTAGGGTGCATAGCGTATGTACTACCATACGCCTCATTCAAGATCCTACTCCTCAACTCCGGATCTTTTGGCATGCAAACTCTTCCTCGGAAACATAACATTCCTTCCTCACTTATACTGAATTCCGCTGTCCCATCCTTTGAGACTAACTGCAATTTCCCCTTTAGCAATTCATCGGTCTGTTGCTTCTCCTTCACCTGACTGATCCAAGAGGGTTTCACTTGAAGTTCAGCTAACAAACTTCCATCCTCATACAAACTAAGGTGAGCAAACATTGCTCTTAGATCAGAGACTACTTTACGACTTAGAGCATTCGGCACCACATTAGCCTTACCCAGTTGATACTCGATCGAGCAGTCGTAATCCTTTAACAACTCGATCCATCTTCTCTGCCTTAGATTCAACTCCTTCTGAGTCAAAAGATACTTTAAACTCTTATGATCTGTATAAATGACAGATTTCTCCCCGTACAAGTAATGCCTCCAAATTTTTAGGGCAAACACTATTGCTGCCAATTCCAAATCATGGGTAGGGTAATTTAATTCATGCGGTCTTAACTGCCGAGATGCATATGCAACCACCTTTCCATCTTGCATCAACACACATCCTAATCCTGCGTGTGACGCATCACAGTAAATTACGAACTCCTTCCCTGCCTCCGGCTGAATCAACACCGGAGCCTCCGTCAAAAACCTCTTTAACTTTTCAAAACTCCCTTGCTGCTTATCAGACCAAACAAACGGAACTCCTTTCCGTAGCAACTTAGTCAACGGTGCCGCTACCAAAGAAAATCCTTCAACAAACATTCGGTAGTACCCAGCTAAACCAAGAAAACTCCTAATCTCAGCCACAGACTTGGGTGGCTTCCAATCTAACACTGCTTCAATCTTTCGAGGGTCAACCCTAATCCCTTCTGCCGACACAGCGTGCCCTAAAAACGTTACTTCCCTCAGCCAAAATTCACACTTACTGAATTTGGCATACAACTGCTTCTCCCTTAGAATCTGCAAAACTATTCGCAGATGAGCATCATACTCCTCTTCTGACTTCGAATAAACTAAGATATCATCGATAAACACCACGGCACACCGGTCTAAGTAGGGTTGGAACACTCGATTCATCATGTCCATGAACGCTGCTAGCGCGTTGGTCAATCCAAACGGCATCATCATAAATTCATAGTGGCCGTAACGAGTCCTAAAAGCTGTCTTATGAACTCCGCCTCCTTGACCCTAAGCTGATGGTACCCTGACCTCAGGTCTATCTTTGAAAAGACCGATGCCCCCTTCAACTGATCGAACAAGTTATCGATCATTGGCAATAGGTACTTGTTCTTGATGGTTAGCTTATTCAATTGACGATAATCAATGCACATATGCATTGATCCGTCCTTCTTCTTAACAAATAACATCGGAGCTCCCCAAGGCGACACACTTGATCGAATAAATCCTCTATCAGCAAGTTTTGAATCTGCGCTTTCAACTCCACCAACTCCTTCGGCGCCATCCTATACGGAGCAATAGATACCGGCGCTATTCCCAGAAGAAGATCGATTCCAAACTCCACTTCATGATCTAGGGGTAATCCCGGAAGCTCTTCAGGGAAAACATCAGGAAATTCTTTTACCGTCCTGACATCCCCAACAGTCTGATCTTTGGCTTCTAGAGCCCGAACAAACAATAGAACTGCCTCGCATCCTTTCCTCACCATCCTTTCTGCTCTTAAGGCAGTCACTACATTCGACAGGCAGTTCCCCCTTTCTCCTATCACCAACACTTCATCACCCTCGGGGGTTTTTAACACCATACTCTTGGCCGCACAATCTAGATTAGCTTGATACTTCACAAGCCAATCCATGCCTAAAATTAAATCAAACTCCCCGAACGGTAATTCCATTAGATCCTTTAGGAAGACCATCCCTTGAACTTCTAGAGGTACTTCCCGATAGAGTTTATCCACTACTACCGATTGTCCTAACGGGCTAACTATAGTCATTGCCGTAGGGGTAATTTCAGATTCTAATCTTAAAGTTCCCGATATGTTACTAGCTACGTACGAATCCGTCGACCCAATGTCAATCAATATAGTGTAGGGCAAACCAAAGATCAAAAACGTACCGATTATGACATCCGGTGCATCAGCCTCCTCCCGACGTCTGACAGCATAGACCAACCCCGACTGTTTCGCCTCAGTGTTTCCTGCCCCTTGACCTGGTGCTCCACGACCCCAACCAGCACCATTACCACCTCTGGCTGCACCACGACCTCTTTGTGGCTGCTGACCTCCTCTGCCAGGCTGAACATTCCCTCGACCCATGGTCCCTTCACCGTCCCGTTGCTGCGAACAGTTTTTAACTTGGTGGTCCGTAGATCCACACCTAAAACTCTTCCCACTGCCTGCCCAGCATTCACCGGCATGGAATTTACCACATCGAGCACACTTTGGTGTCTGGTTCGTAGCAGCAGGTTTCTCTTCCCGTTTCGGTCTATCAGACTTGGACCTTTTCTGAGTACACCCGGTTGAGGATCCAAAATTCCTCTTATTTTCACCTCTATCTCTATCCTGATTTAACTTTTCAGTCCGCTTAACCTCAACGGCTATCTTAGCCTTTTCCACCAGGACAGCAAATTCCCTCTCCCGCTGCTGGGCTATCAAAACACGCAAGTCATCCCTCAGGCCATCTTCGAACCTAACACAACGTTCATGCTCCGTGCTACCATCCCACGAGCATAACGACTAAGGCGTAAGAATTCAGCTTCATACGCAGCCACTGACCTACTCCCTTGAACTAGATTTAGAAATGCTCTGCGCTGCACATCCATATAACTCGATCCAATGTACTTATTCTGAAACGTCGTCTTAAAGAAATCCCAAATGATACGGTCAGCCACTGTACCATCCTTTACCGCAAGCCACCATTGATAGGTTTCATCCCTCAAGAGGGATAAAACTCCCTTCAACTTCTCCTCCTCCGTGAAATACAAATCATCCATTATGCATTCTACCGCCTCCAACCAATACTCAGCTGAACTTGGGGTTACATTAGAAATTTCCCTAAACACTTCTGCCCCATTGGCTCTAAGCCGTTCGGGCACAGATTTTCGGGTTCCTGTGCCCATACCTGCCCCAGCAACTCTTTCTAAAACTCTTAACATTGCCTGAGATACCGCATCATCTTCGACAGTCTGATCCTGGAATTCCTCCTCCACAGCCGGCATCTCGTTTCCAGAACCATAACCAGATCCTACTGGTTCCGACACTGTCATCCTACCCCTACCACGACCACGTGGCGGACATCCTCGACCCCTTGTACTCATTCTACCGATTCGTGTTTATCTGATTAGAAATTTTATGAATTATTAGTTTTCTTCCACTATTTTAACCACGAACAGTCTTATGAATAATAGCTTTAAGAGTAATTCTTTCGAATTTGCATTCACCATTCAGTCTCAAGTGCATATCCTCTAAGAAACACATACATTCAATCATCAACATCCATGAACTTACGTTCATTACAGAAAAGTGTTGTTGTTGTTGTTGTTGTTGTTGTTTTCACTACCCAGGGGTATTTTAGTAATTTTATCCTACAGGGGTATTTTCGTAATTTTTTAAAATAAGATTTCTTGGTGATTTTGTAAAATAAGGGTATTTTGGTAATTTTACAATTCAGGGGTATTTCGGTAATTTTAAAATCCGAGGGTATTTCTGTAATTTTAACATCTGGGGGTATTTTGGTAATTTTAAAATTCAGGGGTATTTCGGTAGTTTTGACATCCAGGGGTATTTCGGTAATTTTAAAATCTGAGGGTATTTTGGTAATTTTGAAAACCGAGGGTATTTCAGTAATTTTGAGATTCGGGGGTATTTTGATGTTGGTTTTTTTTTTAAAAAAAACAGGGGCACTTTGGAAAATCTAGTTACTCTTGTAAACATAGGGTTTTTAGGTAAATTTTTTATAGCTGTGAACATCTTCAAATGAAGTGTATCTTTTTGGAAATGTACAAAACTTAGGGGTTTTTGTTTGCAACATAGGGTGGTTGGTCTTTTTCGGGTTTTAATTATAAGGTTTAGCCCATCAACAAGTCCTCGTAGCTAGGGTGAACAGTCACTACACACCAGGTAGGATTCTAGCGAAGAGGAGGTGAGTCACTGGGACTGCTTAAGTACCAAGCTCTCCCTGAATCCACTCCTAGACATATGTATGCCCATTGCCACACTCTAATTCGACTAAGGTGAACAGTCACTACGCACCAGGTAAGATTCCAGTGAAGAGGAGGTGAGTCACTAGGACTGCTTAAATACCAAGCTCTTCCGGATCCAATCCTAGACATGCGTATGCCTGTTGCCACACCCTAGTCTTGCAACTCGTTTACAGGTTTTGTTTAGTGAAATTAAGTCTTATGGAATTGAAGAGTTGTTTGTCTAAGCCTAGAGTCCATCCAGTTCTAATCTAGATAGTCTACGTCCCATAAAGCCCATTAAGCCCACATTTATATCACAATCAGGAGTTCAGAATACTTACTTGGGTGGATTGGGTGCCGGTAGACTCGAAGGCCATGTCTTCAAACCAAAAATTTTCCTTAAATATATATATATATATATTCTAAAACACTTCTAGACCCATTTCACAGCCCGGGTTTTGAACTGGGCTCTGATACCAAATTGTAACACCCCAAACCCGGCCCATGCGTTTCGACCAGATCTGGCAGGTTATCGAACACATAACACTTTATCGCATTTTGAAAACACAAGTTAAATTAATTAAATTTGAATAAAGGAGAGACTTCTTGAAAATAAACCTCTTTGTATTTTATTACTAAATGTAAATAAACCTTGTGGTATATTCATAAGTTGCATAACATAGAAAACTCCTAAGTTGAATAAAAACTATGGGGCCTTATTACATAACTGTTCCACAAATAACAATAAAACAAACTTAAAGAAGTCCTAAAGAAAATATAATTTGTAGAAATAGAACTTGATGGCCCCTCGAGTCCGTCTCGGCTCCCATGTCCACGATCTACTGCTCATCTGGAGAGTAGAGAAAAGGAAAGCATGAGTCACCAAGACTAAGTGTATAAATCTCAAAGCACGCAACGACCTGAGCCCACAAACACATTATGGGCCCTTGCCCATAAGGCATCAATCATAATCATACATCAAAATAATAAATGATTAATAACCCATCCCATCCTAGAGTTCCATTCTCTACACACCAACCTGTACCAACCATAACACCGTGGGGATTTCTACAATCAACCATCCGTCCGCTACACACCATAACGACAGCCGAATTGCCTATTCCTATTTTTCAGGAATCATTAAACGTGGCATAGCCACCGATCACAATGTGACCTAGTATTTGTATTTGTGGGATTCCTACCACCGATCACTGCGTGACCTATCATGCACTTCCCCTTCATCATATCAATATCCCAACCCATGCATACACACATAAAGAAAATATCATGCAGACATATATATTTTTTCGATACACATAGGGAGTTCTATGTTTACGTACCTGGCATCTTTGCCTAACCCTTTTAGGGTTCCATTCGACTGTCTATACAGCCTCTTTCCGGCTTTTTAGCCCATAACATATATAAATAAACATACATACAGGTTTATTAGTAGTGTGTTAGAGATCTACACACCTGGTTACTGATAAAACGATGCTTTCTATGTCGACGCTATCCTTAGTCGACACTACTGCTATCTGCCTAAGGGGTTGTTCAGAAGCCGGTCCACAACCAAGTGGCCAATCTCGAATGGCAGATACTGCTCTTTTCTTAAACTTAGGGATTTTCTCCTTTGCTTGATCCATATTTAATTCCGTCACAAGTCCTTATCAGAACTACTATCACAATATTTAATCGTTAATCCTCATTATAACATTAAGATCTTGTATATAATGATGAAATCTAATAAAAATCTAAGAAAATCTACTTACCTTAAAAATCCCGAAAGTGGAGACTAGCTATTTTCGGCTTTTAAATCTAATTGACCAAGCTTCCTTAGCATAGGAGATTCGGCTAGTACTAGAGAGAGGATTCGGCAATGCCAATGGAAGATTTAAATGCCGAAAGTATAGAACTAATTCTCAAATAGGATGAACAGAAGAAAAGACTATGGATGATTCGGCTTTTTAGAGAAATCGGCACAAGAAGGAAAAGGTGGAGAAGAGTTTCGGCTTTTGAAGAAATTGGAGAAAAGAAATTGGAAAGGGAGAGGCTAGGGAATTTCGGCACAAGGAAAAAGAGATTTAGGGTTTTTAAATGTCAGAATCAAGGAGCTAACCCCCCCTATTTATGGGAATTTTGACACCTCCTGTATAAAACCGAAAACGCCCTTCCTAATTAATTAAAATTTAAGCTAAATGAAAGGGAAAATTTGGCACCCTTTTTTGCCATGCAGTAGCCGAATTCCTTACTCTTCTAGGTGGTGGATTTTCGGCCATCACCTTCCTTGTAGATAGGCTCCTATCCTTTCTCCTTTTTATCTTTTAATTTATCAATTATAAAATCCATATAAATCTCCTATTTTTAAGCCTCGTAGCCGTCCACCTCATTAAACCTAATTGCCGAAATTTAACTCACTTAAATTAAAAGATTTGGGCTTCATTAAACTTAAATTTTGGGCCCCTAAATCCCTTGTGTGTGGCGTCACTTCTAATTCCCTTACAGTGCCACTTATTGTTGGGCCACAAGCCCATGTTGGCATTTTAAACATAATTATCACCTTTTAACTCTTTAATGCCCAATCTAATAATTTAATCAAGGCCTTTGCCTAGTCCTGAGCCCAATTTGGACCCCTATCACTTAAATTAACCTATTAAACTTATCCCTACACTAAATGCATAGGCCCATAAATTTAGGATGTTACAGTGCCACTGTTTAAATATTCTTCAGCTACGTTAGTTTTTAATAGAAATGATTAATTTACTCTTTGATCTAACATGTAAGAACTCATTTACTCAATTTTTTTAAGTAAAAAAGATAAAATATAATTTAACTCATAATATAAAAGTCTCTATATGATAATTTTATCATTTTGTCTACTATTTCTTTTTACATCAAAGAATCCAGCCGGGTGATCACTTTCCGATTGGTGATTGCATTCATGAATCAAAAAGAATTTCGATGTATAATTTTCATTTGGTCAATTCAATAAAAAAGAATGCGCAAACTTTAATTTTGACTGAATTACGAAATAAAGCCTTTTTTTTAAACTACAGAGAAATAAGTAAGTTTTTTTTTAAAAATGACAAAAATAGGCCGATTTTGTTAAAATGCATTCAATTGGATTTATTTTCAAGAGAAAATCAGAAAAACGCTTCCAGCTAGAAGCATTTTTTCCCTTTGACCAGTAAAACGCTTCCAGCTCAGCGCATTTTTCCTCTCTAACCAGTAAAACGCTTCCAACTCAGTGCGTTTTTTCCCTCCCCCAACGGTCACTTTCAATTGTAAATATTTTTCTGATATTCCCCTGAAAAAGACACCAGTGTGATGCGTTTTCACAAAATCGACTCCTTTCTTTTTTTTTTTTTAAAGGTTTTATTTGGTAATTTAGTCTTTAATTTTGGTTTCAAATTCCATAGATGGGACGTTGAACTCATTTACTTTTTATAATATCACCCAAACAATGATGACATCATGAGGACGTGACTTGGATTAAGTCTTTTTTGGATTCCAAAGATCATTGTTTCGTCTTGTTTTATGTTCCTCCAAACGATGCATACAAGAGATTCGAAACGATCTTAGAGGTGCTCATGCTTGGGTGGCACTACCTTGCACTTAGGATGCATCTAAGGTAGTTACACTAATTTTATTAATTTCAGATTGTGTCTGGCAAAAATAGGTTTTTTTTTTTATCTAAATTCGGCTGAAAGGTATTTTTGGGTATATTTATCTTTTTTAATTAATTTTTATTTAAAAATTTATTTTGTAAAAAATATAATACACTAAATGCACTAAAAATTATTTTTTAAAACACATTAAAAAGTATTTATATTAAAAAACACGAATAAGTGTAATAAATATTTTATTGTATTAAATATAATTTTTAAAATTTTAGATTTTGAGTTGGGTAGTTTTTTTTTTTTTTTTAGATTTTAGGTAATGAGTTTAATTGTTATTGAGTTAGTGATTTAATATAGATATAAAGATATTATATTAATTAT
This sequence comes from Gossypium australe, assembly GCA_005393395.2. Lineage (NCBI taxonomy): Eukaryota > Viridiplantae > Streptophyta > Magnoliopsida > Malvales > Malvaceae > Gossypium > Gossypium australe. The sequence goes on from CM016620.1 coordinate 8,553,697, forward strand.
TTAACATATATAATATATATTTTTTTTATAACATAATATATTTGGACCGACCTTAGACAAAAAATTCTTACTCAAGACATGATCTATATAAAAAACAGATCTTAAATTTTACCTAAGCCTATTTTGAGGACTCATATTTTTGTAAAATTATTTTGCTTTTCATATAAGTTTTCGAGCCTATGCAAATAACACAACCCATCTCATGGGGTAGAAGTATCTACTATAAAAATGACAAAAGTTTTCGGAAAATGAACTTCCCAACCACCAAGTTGTCTTCGCTTGGGTTAATCTGTTTCATTTAGACCCATTGGGCCTATTTGTAGAACCATTGACTAACTATTTAAAGATTAAGCTAATGAATAATTTGCACCTTATATTTATAATATTTGGATTATATTTTTTTATTTTAATTTATAAATTTTAAAACTTAATTTTCAGATAAGATTTTTGTTTTCAAAATTTAATTTATTTTTTATTAATGTAATTAAAATATGACATTACAATTCAATATTACTAATCAGATTGGTTGAAACTGATTAAGGTATCAATATAAATTTTATCAACAATTCAATGTTACAATTCAAGTGGACTAAGTATGCTAAGGTAAGGCATTAAGTTTTGGTTGATGGTTCCATTCCTTGTAGGTGTAGATCTTATCGATATCAATCAAGGTGTTCTCTAAACTCCGTGAACCTTTCGACCTGTCTTCAAAGTACGAGAGATAACTCTCGAGTGAGACAATACCTTCTGTTGGGGGTCTGAGACCTAACTCCCCTCAAACCAGAATTTGGTACTTGAGTTCAATGCTTTCTTCTAATATGATATTTGTGTTATTTTTTAATCCAATGTAATACATATATTTGACAAAAGTTATACATTTTGGTGCCTGAATGTAATAGTGTTAACTTTTTTGTATTTAATTCGGGTTTTGGAGTTGATCTGATGAAAATTCATAACTAGCAAATAATATTAATAATTAACTTTCATCAAATCAATAACGAACTAAATCACATCCATCGGATTATATTTAACAAATTAAATGTAAAATTAAACAAATTCACAATGAACACAAAATTCACCATATTAATAAAATAAAAGAACATTCAAATATAATAATATCAACAATTAACTTTCATTAAATAAATCATAAAACTTGAATTAAACACTAAAAAATTTACATCGTTATCTTTAGATACCAAAATATATAACTCTTGCCAAATATAATACTAAAATAAATAAAAAATTAATACAATTACTAGAAAAAAAATGTCTAAGGGGAAAAAAAATCAAATTTAAGATTGAAATCATGAAAAGTACCCTTTTTAAATACCCACATCTTCCTGCATCGATGACAATATTAATATCAATCGAACTAAGACTCGATCAATCTACCGTGTTATAGAAAAGTTGATTGGTGGTTGTCAGCTCAAGAGCAATGAGGCGATTAATTTTAAAAAAAATTAAAATATTTATAAAGTTCCTATTAACTAATGTATAATATATGTTTTCTTATTGTTTTTTCTTTGCTTCATTAGTGAAAATTTTCTATTAAAATATTTATTTTTTATACTTTTAGAATAAATAAATTCAATTTTTAAGCGCGTAAAAAGTGTTCATAAAATTAATAAATAATTAGTAATTTTTTTCACAAAAATAAAAATCACTTACGTTTTTTTTTTGTGCAATGAGAATATCATATATCTATTTTTTAAATGCAAGATTCATAATAAACACACTTGTAAAAACAATTTCTAAAAAAAAATGTTAAACTTCTAATCGATATTCAAGAAATTCAAGATTATAAGTACAATCAAACCTAATTTCTTTAATGATTTGTATCAATCAATTTCTAAAAATTATTACTCGATCACGATATTAGGAATCTCATACAAAATTAACATCCCCAAATCATTCAATAAATAAATAACTAAATCTTGCATAAAAACCCTAATCTATCACAAGAAAAGCTAAATGCCTAATTTTCTAAAGATTAATCAATAAGACTTGAAAAAAAAAGTTATTACCAAATTAGGGAGACCCGTTTGAAATTAATATTGAAACTTTTAACATCTATGTTGTAAAAATTTAATAGAGAGTGAGAGAGAATAAGAGAAATTTGAACAAAAAGAAGAAGATAAGTGTGGAAAGGAAATAAATGAATTAGGGATTTTGAGGTTTTAGTGAATAAAGAGAAATTCATTTATTTTTATATAAAAAATAATTATTATTCAAAAATATTAGTAGGAGCTTTAAAATTTTTTTGCCCCATCAATTTCTTTATGAAATTATTTTAATAGAAACAATACATCAATTATATAATTTTTTTAAAATAATTGTATATTTTTATGATAGCAAAAATGTAATTTTATCATTTTAATAACTTATATATTTATAAATTTTAAACGATTAAATTAAAATTTTATCATTTTTAAGAGATTAAAGCACAATTTTATAAATTATAAATAGATAAAAAAAAAGTTTATTTTAGAGTCATCCACCGCCAGCCCCCAGCTTTAACTAAACATGAACATATCATATCAACACACCTAATTTACTGGATTAAATAAAAAACAAGTGCAACCTTATTAACAATGCCGTCTTAGCTCAGCCGGTAGAGCGCATGGCTTTTAACCATGTGGTCGTGGGTTCGATTCCCACAGACGGCGATCTTCAAATTTATGAAGTTTCATCTGTCAGAATGGAGATTTCGCAGAGCAGTGATGTTTTTATGCTCCCAATTCTTCTCATTTTATCACTATTATTTTCAGAACCTATTGGTTTAATTGGCACTTCGGCATTTCTCCAGAAATTCTCAATGCAATATGCTATGTATAAACACATGGTAGGCCACAGCCTATGACGAATTTAGTGTATCGTTTAGGGTGGTAACCACCTATATTCGATGCCACTTAAGAGTGCGTTCATCTAAACATGCCAAAACGGAAAATTGGACAATGTAGATTTCAATGACAGTTGACAAAATCTATACAATAGTCTCTCGTTGAGAATTATATTAGTGTGTGATGGATAAACAACTTGCAACTATTAGAATTTCAAACCCCAAATTCTATAAACCAGTTAAAATGAATCTTGAGTTCCATTTGTATTGCCTTTTTCATGTAGTCATTAGAATTTTGAAAAGCTGAATCCCGTCAATGATTCATGCAAGTTAGGTGCTTATGTTGCCTTTAGGATTTGGAATATTTATACACTAATCTGATTAAGTGTACAAAGAGAGTGTGAAGAAAAAGATTCAATATTAAAAGGACACCTCTTTTGGAGTGATAAACCAAAACAAAGTGGTCGTAAAATAAAAAAATTAAGAAAAGCAAACCATGCATGTGGATGCTGCTTATCTCAAACCAAGCATAATTATGAGGTGGTTAAAGAGTCTAATTCTAAAGCTTTGATGTTTATCAAACCATAAGCATGCCTTGCCCCACCATGTTCTTCTTCCCCTCACATAAAATATAATAAAACCTTTCATTCAGCCCCCTCATGCATTTTCAAATGCTTACATGTCTGCCACTTTTTGTTCTTTATTTCCACCTTTTTAATTAATTAAATTATGATAACTTTTAACTTTTATTCGTAAATTACAATTTCTTTGGTAAAAAAAAATAACAACAATGTTACAGTATATTTATTGTTTATATTGCAATATGTTATACACCAATGATCACCAACCCGAAATTCGGATGAGATCTGAGTCGCCTACCCACGTCCTGACTAGGTCCCACAAGATGGATATGTGCGACATTTACGGCGAAAGGACAGCCAGGGGAGCTCGCGATATCAGCTCGCATGAGTCCAGGGGAGTTCGTGATCCCAGCTTGCATATACCCAAAGAGTTCACATGTAAAGGACTGCGAGGTCTAGCAGGCGACCCAAAACGGTACACGTGTTCAACATGCTAAAGGCCTACTCAGAATGTCAATCCTATGAATAGCGGGGTCAAGTCCATGAACAGTGAAATCAAATCATAAATAGTGATAATATGTATAAATACCTGAATATTCCATTTAATAAGGCATATAAAAAATTACTCAACACAATCATAACCGTTTGCAAATTGCAAGAATTATTTTTAATTACATAAATACTTCAATATTATCATATAATTATTTGTAATATTTTTTAAAATAAAAACATAATGATGAAAATGGATACTAAACTAAAATCTAACGGGAAAAAGGATTGAGCTCTAAAACTAATATACTTTTATATATCAATAATCAATAACCAACAACATCTATGATGATATAATATTTTATTAATAAATATGATAAAATATTATTAATATAAAATAGCAATAAATATAATTTTATTTTATTATTAGTGTTTTAATATAAAACATAAACTAATTTTATTTATATTTATTTTATTAAAAATTCATTTTTTATAACAATTATTATCACTTTATTAGACTTTGAATTTAGATTAAATTATATTTATTATTTTAAATTTATTACCATTGTAGCTATAATATTGATAATATTAAATGACCTTAGTAGCATAATATTTTTATTCAAGTAGCATTTAAAGAATCAAGAAAAATAGCTTTGAGTCATTTAATAGGTTTTGTTTTCACCGAAAATGTTCAAATTTCATTATATTATTATTTTATATTTAGTAATAGTTTTATTATTTGATATTAGTATTATTTCTTTCTTATGAAGTTGAATGAATGAAGGAAATCAAAATACAATTAATTTTTGTAATATTATTAAAAAATAAGATGTTAGAGTGAAGAAGATTTTTTTGTAATGTTATTAACATTTTTTAAATTAAAATTTGTTTTTTATTGTTTTGAGGAAATTGAATGTTTTAATTTATCTTAATATAATTTTATTTCAATTGTTTTTAGATTTTTATTTATTATTGTTAGGAATAAACTCAATTAAGCAATGAACAAGTAAAATAATGAAAAAATTGAAAAGGTTGAATACATATATGTTACGTGGAAAAACTCCTCCAAAGAGAATAAAAACCACGGGTAATGATAATTTCACTAAAACGGAAAAAATGAAGAGTACAAAAAATGAAAATAAAACTAAAACCCAAAACCCGAAATAAGAATCCTCAAAATATAAACACAAAATTCTCTGAAAGCTTGTAAAAGCTAATACCTAAATGTGTAATGAGTTATTTTTCTGAGGTGGAAAAGGGTCTATTTATAAGCAAAATTCGTAGGTCAAATAATATTAAAATAATCTACACTAAAAACAAAGTTTAACTTAGAGAAAAAAAACCCAAAAATACGATGCATACCTCTACAGTTATTTAATTTGTTACATTTCTTTAATTTAATTTTTATCTTAATATTGATTTTTTATTGATAATTGTTTAAATTTTATTAAATGATAATGTTTTCATATTAAATATGAAAATTAATAGTTTTTTCTTGTGAACACTTTTTAACATTTGCTCATAATTCATAATGTTGTATATTACAATGTATTGAATAATTTAAATTTATAATTTTATTTTTGATAAGAATTATAATATTATTTTAATATGATATGACAATTCATTTTTATCAAAAGCTATAAGTGACAAATTGAGAGTTAAATCTTTGCTTTTCTTTTTAATAAATTTGATTGTTGTCGAGGAAAAGAAAAGTGACAAATCCACAGTTAATTTTTTTTTATCATATAAATTTTATATCTTTTTAAAATATTTTTTATTAATTATTAAAATTTTAAATACACAAAATTATTAAATGTATTTAACATAAAAGAAAAAAAGTAAGTATAATTCGATAGATTTTAAAATAATAAAAATTAAATTTCAATATTTTTTCTCTTGAAAGACAAGTTTTCTACCAATACTCTTGATTTGCTTAGGTCTAATGAATTCAGTGTGGAGTAGCACAAGAGGTGCAATGGTTTGGATCGGTGACAATTGTTGATGACTCTCCTTGTGCCGCTTCCCTTTTAAGCATACTTTAGGAAAGACACCATTCAGCTTTGCAATTACCCTAACAGCATCATATTGATCCAATCGTTGAAATCCTTTGTAAAGAATGCGACCAACTTTCTCATGCCACAACTCCAATTAGAGACACAAGCTTTGTTACATGTGATGGATTGAACTACTTTATAGTAGTTGCCAAAAGTGTGAGCACCTATCATGATCTTCTCTTTTGACTTTGATGAAACCAGGAGCTTGTATTTGTTTTCTTTTGACTTTGATGAAACCAGGAGCTTGTATTTGTTGAAGTTAATAAGCATGTCTTGATCACATAATTGACTTATACTCACCAAATTTGCTTTTAGGCCATCAACAACAAACACATTCTTTAAATTTGGCAATCCTCGAACATTGAAAGTTCCTTTCCTAGGGATATGACCTTTCTTCCCATCACCAAAAGTGACTTGTCCAGCACGGTGTTCTTCAAAATCTAGCAAGAATGATTCGTTACTTGTTATGTGACAAGAGCAACCACTATCAAAATACTAAACTGATGAAAAAATTAGTTTGAAAACAATGAAACTATGCACAACAAGAGTTTAAAATTTTTTCTTTAAAACCTATAATTGTGATGTTTAGAGAAATAAACCTATTATATACACGAATTAAAATTGTGTTTTTGGAGTAGGCAGACTTTGTCGTTCCTAGCTTTCAACCACTCGATTTTCACCACTAATCTTGACCTCAATTTGCTAGAGTGTGGATTCTATTTGCAAATCGATGAAAACTGTATTGAAACTTTCAAGGCCTGGAAACAAAAGACAAACATGATTCCTACAAGGAGTGTATATGAAAGGGCGGCATGTAACATATCATTTTTCAGTGGTACTAGAAGCGGTGGTTTCAGAACCCCAACTTCTGATGATCGAGTTAGTAAATATTATTTTATAATATTTACAAGTCTATTATAGAATTATATTAAGTCTTGGTCCAATAATTTTAGTGATTGATTAGTTAATTAAGGAAAAAAAGGACTAAACTGTAAAAGATGTAAAACTTAGTCACTATTGATTTTTATTAGCTAAGATGCATGATTAATGTTTTTTAAGGATCTAAGTGGTAATTAGACCTTTTTTAATCTTGGTGGACGGTTTATGTCATTATTTTAGATACAATTTGATGTAAATTAATTAATTAATTAAATATTAAACAATAGTTAAAACATAAGAAACATAAATATCTTCTTCCTCATTTTGCTTCCTACAATCGAAACCATCATTTTTGAAGGGTTGATGATCGACCAAGCTTAATTATCTTGCATGTAAGTTCTAATCAAGCCTGTTTTTCGTAAATTTTAAGTTTTTTAGATCGTTATAGCTTAATCTAGCTAGCCTAGGGATTATTTATAAAATTGTTAAAGGTTTTGGAACTTGCCATTAATTACTTTTAGTTGTTCACATGGTTAAATGATAGATTTATGAGTTCGTTTGTTAAATAAGACTATTTTATAAATGAATTTTTGTTAGTTTTGAGCTTAGGGACTAATATGCAAATATGTTAATCTCAAGATGAAATTTCTGAAAATTTTAGTATTTGAAGATGGATTAGGGATGGAAATGTGATCGGTTTTAAGTTTTGGGGTTTAAATGTGAAAGTTATAATAGTTTAGGTTTTAGGGGCTAAATTGAACAAAATGTAAAAGTTCATGGAAATGTTGTAAAATGGAATTAATGGGTCATATGCATGTAAATACAATGTCACTTATCTTCAGTTTGAACTTTAGACAATCAATGAGCTAATATTTGCTTGTCACAATTTCGCTATGCATGTAAAATATAAAAGACATAAAATACAAAAGACATAATAGTGAAATGTGAAATTAACTTTATTTATTTATTCATCGTTCAAATAAATAGAAAACATTTACATGTTTACTACAATATAGGATAGGTGAAACCTTGGTTGGATATTTGATTTGGATTTCATGAAAATGATATGTGCATTAGTTCTTTTAGTGTCAAATGTATGGATGAATATATGCTTTGACATATGACTATTACTTGATGATAGAAGTTATGGCACTTTGATGCTTTACATGACATTGTTTAGCTTAACTTGAATAACATAGGAAATGAAGTTAAATGTTAGGTTTGAATGTTGTTTGTGATGGTGCCCTATGGCATATTGGTTAACATGTTTTAGTATGTTTTTGGTGTGTTTTGAATAGGTTGAATGAATGGTTAATGGTAGGATGTTTTTGAAAATTAATTTTCAATTCAAACAATTGGCCCAATGGGTAATTGGACTTGAAAATTGGACCTGAGATCACAAATTGGGCTCGAGAACCCAAAATCGAGATCAAGACCCAAAAATTGGTTGAATCGAGTCTGGTATTTGAAACCGGCCCGACAATCCAATCGGTGGCTAGACCAGACTGGTCGGGCTGTCAATAGGCTCAGATTGAATCAGCAATAACTAAACCGACTCGGGGTGTTGTCAGGTTGTCGGACACTTACAATGGCACCACTATACATGACGGTGCCAGCAGTGGCGGCATTTTAGTGGTCAGCGAGTGGTCCTTCGACGGTTGAACAGTGGAGGAATCACACTCCTACTGAGACTCTACGAAATTATTTGATTTCATATTAGCTATTCAAAAAATAATATTATTTTAATAGATTTAATATTAAATTTAATAATTATCTTGATAGTATTTTATTAATTTAATATTAAAGTGATTATCTTAATATTAAATTTAATTCAATAGATTTAATCTAATATTTATCTTGATAAGTATCATATTAATTTTATGTTAAAGTGATTAAGTTTAATCATAGTTGAGCTCTCTAAACTGTCCTTATATAAAGAGAGTCATGGGTATATTTTACACACACTTAAATTGAAGAGAAAGTTGTAGAGAGAAAATTCTCTAAAGAAATTATTTTAGAAGATTTTTAGAGATATTTTTCTTTTTTATAACTTGGTCCAAAAGTTTAAAGAAATTACAAAATTACCCCACTAGTAATTTTTTGGAAATTTTTTTGATTTGAAGCGAACCCATACTCAGTAAATGTGAGCTTAAGAATAGCGGAGAAGATCATCCTAGACGAATCGAAATTGTATAATTTTGATTAAGTGTTTATTACTTTAGATAACACAATCAAGTTCTAGTTTTGGAAAAAAATTAAAACTCTGATTTTTCCTCAAATCTATTTTCCATTGCGTTTTCAAACTCGATTTCCAATAGCATATACATGTATGACTTGCACTTGAAGGTACTATATGGCACACACGGGCAGTCACACGGTTTGACACATGGTCGTGTGCCACACATGAGCATGTGGCACAGTCATGTGGTTATTAGATTTTTGGGAGTGATTGTTGCACACGACATCAGTGAGTTACACGGCCGTGTACCTCCAGCTTGCACAGCCTCAGTTTGTTACACGGTCTAGGACATGACTCTGTGACTTATGTTAGAAACTTGGTATTTAGGTCCACACGGCTTCAGTCTATTACACGACCAGACGACACGATCGTGTGGCCCTTTTATACACAGCATTAGCCTTCCACACAGTTTGATTATACGACTGTGTTATCTGGCTCCCACGGCCTCAGCTTGTCACATAGCCTGCCCACATGGCTGTGCGACCCCTGTTTTTTTGTTTTTACCTTACTTTTATGTTATGTTTCAAATTTGTTCTTGCTTGTTTCTGAATTGATTCTAGAGCTTCGTAGGCTCGATTTAAGCCCCATCTTTGTATGAATGACATGATTATTGAATGGTTATTTATTAATGATTATTTTAAAGTAAATTTTGAATTGAAATTGCATATTTTTATCTTAGATTAAATGTTGTAGCATCTCGTAACTCTAATCTGACAACAGACGGGAGAGGGGTGTTATAAGATAAGTGCTCTCAAAACTAACTTACAAAATCTATACAAGTTTCTCAAATATATAAAAGTTTTGAGATTTATTAACATACTAGAGATCAATTACAATTCATGTAACACCCCAAACCCGGCCTGGACGTTATGGCCGAATCTGGCGATGTCACATGATAGTGCTTTTAGAAAACGTAACTGCGTTAAAACCATTTTCAGGTATCTTAGGCTTTCGTCAAAACGTGTCATTCAATTATTCATTATCCATTTTCAAAACATTATATGTTGCGAAAGCTTTTAACATAATTTGCGAGTTCGTGTATTTTTGATAAAACATTTATTTATTTTGAAAATCCGCGTCTTATCCTACTACTAGCAGGTTATAAAATGGTAATCCCAAATTTTAAACAAAAATCCATAAAGGCCATGTTACATAAAAATTACCCAAATATAATCAAACCATAATTAATAATTAAAAATAAAACCATAGTATAATGTCCAGAACCGTGGTCACCGTCGAGTCCTCCGCCGTACCGATCCATCTACTGCTGGGGATTACCTGAACAGATTAAATAGAAAAGGGTGAGTTTTCGCAAACTCAGTGTGTAATCCCCACAGAAAACATACATACAGTCATATCAGAAAACAGACAGAAATTCATAGTTCGGGCCTGAGCCCATTACAGAAACGGTGTGGACCTTAGCCCACTCATATACAGAATCAGATATATTACAAGGCCTCAGCTCATATCAGTCAGAATATGCAGAAAATAGATTCCTACCCACCAGCCTCTACGCACCAACTCCGTCCAACCCTACACACCATGTGGGGATAAAATCAACCCACCCAGCCTTACACACCATGTTGTACCGAATGCGGCACATAATCAGATATTTGCAGCTGAGCTGCCAGATAACAGACTTAAGAGCCTTTCAGATACTTCCTCCAATCATAATCAACCCACCCCGATGCAACGCAACATATGAGAATGACATGCTTTTATGCAATAAAACTCATACATTCAGATCAACATACATGCTTAGTACAGAAATCAAACAGTCAGATCATTTAATTAGGGGTCTAAGCATCGCTTACCGACCCTACGGTAGGCCCACAGTCGACTAGGGCGACCCGTGCAACCTTACAGAACATTACAGAAGAAATGGCTCACATGCCCATGTGGCCTGCCTGTGTGGGCCTACACACCCGTGTGGCCCACACGGCCCAAATTGGACCTGGCCGTGTGGATTACACGACCTCGCTTGTCCCTCACTGCGCACGGCCAGGGTAGTCGATCACACGGCCTGGCCCAGAATCCCACATGCCATTGTGGCCCACACGGCCCAATTGGTCAAGCCCGTGTGGCCCACACGGCCCAATTGGTCAAGCCCGTGTGTCACACACGGCCTTGACCAGCCGTCACACGGCCGTGTCACTTGCGCACGGCCTGGTTCGTTGATCACACGGCCGTGTGGTGACTAAAAGTCTTGCACATGGCTTACTACACGGGCTACCACACGCTCGTGTGGTGTCGACAGAATGGTTTTCGGCTTTTGCCGAAATCTCATTTTCTGCGTTATCGGGTACACACCTATATCGTTTTTGATGTGTTAGCACTCTAAGCCCTCCAAAGCCTACAAATCAGCATACACAGCCTCGATTTAGCAATTTAGAGACTAAAACTAACGAATTCAACATTAAGGAATTTTCCCCAAACTCGACTTACCGCTAACAAGTCGATCACTACTTCGAGCCAAATCGACGCAACGCTGATTCCAACCTTTCAAATACCTCCTACACGCAACAAAAACCCTTTAGAAAAACTTAACCATTCAAAGGAGCGACTAAGGTTAATTCAACCCACAACTTACCGAACGCGCGTCTCAAATCTGAATAACAGAAACGATTGGATAAAAAGAACCAGAATACGAGGGGAAAGTAGTAGAATTTCGACAGCAAAAGGGGAGATGGAAGGGGAATCGACAACAACTGGAGAGGAAGAAAGAAAAAAAAAAAAGAAAAGGCTAGCCGAATTTTCAAAAAGAGTGGCAGTACTGAATAGAAACTGTTAACCCCTAACCTTGTCCCCTTAATTCTCTCTCTGCTATCAGATTTTTAGTCCAACACAAACACTCTGGACGTGACATGCACAAATAATTCTCACACAGAGATTTGAACTCCAAACCTCCACCAACATCAACACTCCACTTAGCCACTAGACCAACAAGCCCATTCTATTAATTACTTACACACATTAACTTATAAGCCTATCAACCAGAGTTTGGGTTTTATTCATAAAAATACCCAAATTCACCCAAGTTGAGACTTGAACTTGGGACTTCCCACACACACCCAGAACACATATTCACCGAACCAGACACTCATTCATGCTAAAATTACCAAAAGCCGAATTTTAAAAAAACAGGGTGTTATAATTCAAATTCCTGCAGCAGTTAAATAAAGGCCAATATAAAGTGGATTGTTGGTGATATGTCATCAATGCTATGCTGATCCAAGAGGTCCAATTGCTTGATCTGATCGAATCCAATCTTCAATATAAGTTGCTTCAGAAGGATTGATCGTCATAAATGAATTTACATGCTTCCACGATATAAACATCATTCAAAACCCAAAACTTTTCTTTTATAAATTGCGAATTATAAATATCATAAGCAACAAGGTTTATCGTAACGTTAACTATAATAGTCAATGCCATTGACACTTTGACTGCCATATAAAAAGCAATTGTCCCAACATATTTCATTATTAATGTTTTCTAAAGTAAATAATTTTTTTTTCATTTAAGTTTTTAATATCGTTGTATGTTATTGTATTTTATTTTTATATTAACTCATATTTAAATATTTTATTGTATTTAGATTTATATTATATTAAAATTTTTAAACAATAATTGATAAATAAAAAAAAACATTAGTCTTAAGTTCACATATATTAGTCTTAAAACATTAGTCTAAAATTTTAATTTTTAATTAGTTAAATAGTTTTATATAAAACATATATTAACTACATAAGGAAATCACATCACATTAAAGCAAATCAAATCAAAGTCGTTAATTTGCTTCCTCTTTCCTCACAAATATTTTAATTGATCATCTCTCGTGAATTGAAATCCTAGCTAGTGGTTAGATTGGTCCAAGTCACTACTCGAACTAACGCTCTTCTTGGTTAGGGAGGTGAACGTGAACCAAACCCTAGACACCCAAAACAAAAACAAAAAAAACCTAGCCATCGTCCTCTTCCTCCCGCTTAGCTTTTGCTGAAACCATAGGTTTATGTGGGGGCGAATGTAGGCCGTGTTGTTGAGTTATCCATCCCTCTCACACGTACGCACCTTAATTTATTTGAAGGATTGAGTGAGGCTAATGATATATATTAAATTAAAAGGAGACAATGATATAATAAAAGAAGAAGAAGAAAAAACTTGATGAAATTAAATTGAAAGTTACAATGAGTTCCAAGTTGTCATGAACAGAAATCAAGCTTGAAAGTTGTCACTTTCCTCACACATGTATGCACCCACTTGATTGTGGTCCCGGGAAAACCATCATCCTTTACCCCTCATCATCAATGGATACACACACACACACATTTTTAGATATTGATGAGATTGTGAGAATTCCAATTCGCTTAATGGTCGAGTTTTTCATTACTTTATAAGATGATAAAAGCCCTACCTTCTCTCTTATTTAATGAAAGTAGATTTCATATATATTAAAGTCTCTACATTCTTCCTAGTGATAAACAAAGTTGCCCCTTTTTTCTTCCTTTCTTCTTTCTCTTCATCTTTATCCTCTGTATATATATGCTTGTTTCAAGTACAAAACTGTCTTTTTTTTTCATGACAATTTATCTGCTGTAAATCTTATTAAATTGTTATTTCAAGTATAACTTTTTGTTAGGGTTAGTTGCATTAATCGAAGAAGGAGAAGAGAAAGGAAGAAAATATAACATACAGTGGAGAAAGGTGGGAGGGGACCATACACTATAGCTAGCTTAGAGTTTGATCCTCTCTTTTAAAAACTATTATAATTGATATATCATAATCATAGTAAGTTGGTGTCGAAACCATTTTTTGATAGGTCGATTTTTATCTAAAAAAAACTAAAATTGGGAGTCACCACCAAATTTTTTTATCTTTTTTTTATGAGGTGTGATCGGATCACCTCGTGATTTGATCGTTTTAATAAGAGGTTTGATTTATTAAAACAATATTTTTTGGTCTACGAAAATCTAGAAAATAGGTTCGGGAGTCGGTTACGTATGAGGAAGGGTTAGCACCCTCGTCACGTCGAAAACTGGTACCTAATTAATTATTTGATGTCCTTATGTCGGAAGTTGAAAACTCGGAAATAATTTAAACTACGATCTCTTTTTATATTATATTATTTTTACTTAAAATTTGCTTGAATAAGTCGAAAAATATATTGAAGACCTTCTTATCTCGAGGCAACTAAACGTCACATCCGGTAAGTTAGGACATGACACTTCGAATCTTTGAGAATAATTTGGCCTTTGATTTTTATTTAAAATCTCACGTGTTTTAATTTTTGAAAGGATATTCGATTATTCGAATTCAACGAGAAAAATCGAAACCCCGTAAGTTAAGGCACGATTTTATCGAATCTTTCAAATACGGAACATTGCCTTTTTTTTTAGAAAATTTTGTTGACGTATTTGGATAAAAATTAATAATATACGAATAAAACAATACGTTTGATGAATGACGAAACAAAATGATAATATACGAATGAAATGTCGCGTTAATAAATGACAATAATGAATATACTAATGAAAACAATATACGATAATCACATAATATATACTATTTTAACGCTAATATGAACAATCAAAGAAAAAATAAAATAAAAAATAACAATGATAATAATAATATTAGTGACAAAATATGAACAAAACAAAAAAAAAAACGAAGACAATACCAATTTAATATAATAAGGACAAATAAATAAATAAATAAATAAATACGTAAATAAATATAGAGGAAAATATTTTTATCAAATATTAGAAATAAAGGACCAAATTAAAATAATAAATGAAATTGCCGGTACTATTTATAATAAAGTACATAAGTAAATAAATAATAATAATAGATAAAATAATAACAATAATAAAAATAAAAATGTACAATGAAAGGAAATAAATGCCAAAAAAAATAAAAAAAATGAACAAAAATAAAGAAATAATAAATAAATGGAATAAATAAAATAATATATAAAAAGAATAAAATCTATAAATGGTTGAAATAAAATAAATGGGGATCAAATTGGAATTAAAGTAAAATCGCGGGTCTAAATTATAATGGACAAATAATTAAAAAAGGGACGAAATTGAAACTAAAATAAAGTTAAATGGCCAAATTTAAAAAGAAAAAAAGAATTGGGGTCCAAATGTAACGCGTGTAAAAGGACGAGGGCTAAATGGGAAATTATTTCTAGTCCTCAAAACGTACCGTTTCATAAAGGACCTAAATGGAATGAAAACAAACTTATGTGGAAAAATTATAAAATATATAAAACATAGATAGGGCTAAATTGAAAACTGTAAAAAAGGCGGAAGGACTAAGGGCGAAAATAGCCTAAAAACCAAAAACACGCGGATCCCCCCTGAAGCGGGTCGGGTCGCGCACTGGTAGGCCAAAACGGCGTCATTTTGGCGCTAAAGCACCCAAGGTGAAACAATGCCGTTTCACTAGTGTTATATAAGTCAAATTTTTTTAAAAAAATTTCATTTCTCCTTTTTTCTTAAAAAAAAAAAATGAAATCCTCTCCCCCTCTCTTTTATTTCCGAAATCCGACCAAGGCCCCGGTCGCCTGACTACTGTGGCGGTCGCCGATCATCGGCGGCGGCGCTGCGGTACGCGGTGGCCGAAAAAATAAAAAAAGTTTTCTTTTTTTTTTTTTTGAGTTTCCAAGCCCCTAGAGGTCACTTTTCATCGGAAGCGACGAACCTCTGCCCCAAGATGGCGGTGGAATGCGAAGGGTCAGGTAAGTTTACCTTCCCATTTTATTTTTTTTTAAAATAATGGAAAAAATAAGGTGAAAATAAAAAAACGAAAAGGCAACCTCTTTTTTTTTGAATGATTCTCTTTCTGTTTTGAATGTTATTTCTTTTTCTTTTATTTTCGTATCCCCCCAAAATAATACAAACGTTCTGGCTTTTATAGCCGAGAATATTACAACATATATATTATTTTTGCTTTTCTTTCTCTTTTGTTCTTGCTTTTTGCTTTTTTGTTTTTGTTTCTTTTTTGCAGGCAAGGTCAACGGAGGTAGAAACTCCGGCTTTTTTTTGTTTTGGTGTAAGGGAGGCAGACCTCGGGCGGTGGGCGCACTGACGCGGCACGTGGAGGAGCGGCGGCGGTTAGGATTTTTCTGTCTCTTTTTTTGGCTGAAAGTAGTTTTGTTTTTGGGCCATTAGGGTTTTAATTTATTTTGGGACATTTGGGCCTCTTTTGTAATTGGACTGTTTAGTTTATTTTTATTGTTATTTGCTTGTTTAATTTGGGCCTGGGCCGGGCAAAATAGGCCTATTACAACTGCCCTTCTTTGCTCGTTGTCGTGTAACGAGGATGGAGCAAAGACTTTAAAAGGGCCAATTTTGCCTGGCCCTGCTGAGAGTCGACTTCTTTTGGTGTTTCTCTTCTTCAAGTAGCTTTATTCTAACCCACTGCAACTTTAGGGGTATAAGATTTGCTATCTTCAATCTGCTCTGTAGCAACTTTAGAGAGATAAGGTTTGCTATCTTTAATTTGCTCCGCAGCAACTTCAGGGAGATGAGATTTGTAGCTTCACTCCATTGCAACTTCAGGGAGACAAGGTTTGTAAATTGTAGCTTTAATTTATTCCACTGCAACTTCAGGGAGACAAGACTTGCTATGGTAAATCTAATCTGACCCACTACAACTTCAGAGGTATAGGACTTGTCACTTCGATCTGCTCCACTGCAACTTCAGGGAGATAAGATTTATAACTTTAATCTACTCTACTGCAATTTTAGAGAGATAAGATTTGCTATCTTCAATTTGCCCTACTGCAACTTTAGGGGGATAAGACTTGTAACTTCAACCTGCTCCGCTGCAACTTCAAGGAGATAAGGTTTGTGGCTTTAATCTGCTCCACTGCAACTTCAGGGAGATAAGATTTGTAGCTTTAATCTACTCTACTGCAACTTCAGAGAGGTAAGATTTGCTATATTCGATCTACTCCACTGCAACTTCAGGGAGATAAGATTTGTCACGATGACTATAATCCGTCCCACTGCAACTTCAGGGGTATAGGATTTTTGGTTTCGCTATCTGTTACACCGTTCTCTGGGGAACATGACCTGTAGAATCCATTTCATGGGCCTACTTATGCTTAGTGATTAGGATATCATGATCGGAATGAATCAAATGCTCTTAACTCGATGTATATGAATGATATTTGCATGAATGTAGAATGTCATTTTTCGAGAATGATCCCTTTTTAATGCTTAGGTTGTCATTGCTCGATATTTATCAAGGTTCTGTTACTGATGTGTTACCATGCCTTATTGTTCAGCCGGTATCTTTAACAGAAAATCTAAAGAAATAGTCACCATTTAGACTATTTTTTCTCAAATGTTTCCAAACACCTAAGTTTGGTTAGTTCTGAATAGTGGTCCTGTTTTCATATCTTTGTACTATTTTAGAAAATCTTTCAGAGTAATAGACAGAACTTCCTTTACTTGAATATTAGTAGTCCTTAATCGTTATTTCAATGTAAAAATGCTTGAAAAAAATTGTAGTAATGGACAAGATCGAAGTTGATTAGGAGCAAGGCTCGAAATGAATAGATTAATCAAAATAGCAAATTTGCTTAAATAAAAAGTGAATAAGACGAAAATAGGTGCCTCGGATATCATAGCATGAGTTTTTTTTGCACTAACTTCTCGAGGACCCTTTTGAACTTGATATGTGTTATGGAGATCCAAAATACTTTGTTGATGCCCTAAGACGTAGCATTTCTCCTCCTTGTTCATTTAGGGATAACAAGACTACCACATGCCTTATTTTTTATCAAGATTTGAATTGCCCTTTTCCTGGGTTTTCAATCCAAAACCCCTTTGGTCTAAAAGTGCCTTTTGCGAGTTTTCACCTTGGCCTCTCCCTCTTTTTTTAAAGTGAAGTATTTCTTGACTGAGTCTAAATTCACAGGATTGGGCAAGCTTTTGCCATCCATCTCAGTCAAAATCAACGCTCCTCTAGAAAATGCCTTCTTTACCACTTAAGGTCCTTCCCAATTTGAAATCCATTTCCCTTTGAAATCATTTTGTATGGGCAAGATCTTTTTCAATACTAGGTCCCCCTTATGAAATTCTCTAGGATGAACCTTTTTGTTGTAAGCTCGCATAATTCGTTTTTGGTACATCTGACCACGACAGATGACTTTCAACCTTTTCTCTTCAATTAAATTTAGCTGATCATATCAAGTTTGGATCTATTCTGCTTTATCCAACTTTAATTCTGCCAAAACTCGGAGAGAAGGAATCTCGACTTTGATGGGTAAAACTGTCTCCATTCCACAAACCAAAGAGAAAGGCGTTGCCCCGGTTGAGGTCCTGACAGATGTTTGATAAGCATAAAGGTCAAATGGTAGCTTCTCATGCCAATTTTTATAAGTCTCAGTCGTTTTCCTCACGATTTTCTTAATGTTCTTATTGGCAACCTCCATTGCACCGTTTATTTTTGGGCGATATGGTGATGAGTTTTGGTGTTTGATCTTGAACTGACTGCAGACTTCTGATATCGTGTTGTTCAAATTTAGTGCATTATCAGATATGATCATTTTTGGAATTCCATATCGACATATAATCTCCTTCTTTAAGAACTTGCTAACTGCCGACTTCGTGACATTGGCATATGAAGCGGCTTCTACCCACTTTGTAAAGTAATCGATGACCACGAAGATGAATCGATGTTCGTTAGAAGCTTTGGGTGAAATTGGCCCAATGACATCCATTCCCCACATAGAGAAAGATTACGGAGAAGTCATAACATGAAGAGGTGAAGGAGATACATGAATTTTATCTCCATAAATTTGACACTTGTGGCATTTCTTGGCATAACTGATGCAATATCCTTCCATGGTGGGCTAATAATACCTGGATCTCATGATTTGCCTAGCCATTGTAAAACTATTGGCATGTGTTCCGCAGACACCTCGTGGACTTCTTCCAAGATTTTCTTAGCCTCGACGGCGTCTATACATCTTAGTAGCACTTGATCCTTTCTCTTTTTATATAGGATCTCCCCATCTAAGACGTAGTCATTGGCCAGCCTTCTCAACGTCCTTTTATCATACTCAGTTGCTTGGTCAGGGTATTCACGATTCTTCACATATCGCAATATATCATTGTACCAAGGGTGATCGTCCTTTTCTTCTTCCTCTTCAATGTTGTAATAATGAGCCAGAGTCTCATAAATACTCATCTGGATATGCTTTACATCCTCTTATTTGTTCGCTTTGACCATTAAAGCAAAGGTTGCCAAGGCATTAGCCATCCGATTTTCATCTCGTGGGAGGTAATAGAATGTGATGTCATCAAACTCCTCGATTAACTCAAGAACCATCTTTCGATACTTGATTAACTTGGGATCTCTTGTCTCCAATTCTCCTTTGAGTTAATAGAGTACTAGCGAAGAATCCCTATATACCTCTACCACTTTGATCTTACGTTCTATGGCAGCACGGATACCTATGATGCATGCTTCATATTCTTCTATATTGTTCGTGCAATCAAAATCTAATTTGCTAGTGAAGGGATAATGATCTCTGTTTGGGGATACCATGACTGCCCCAATTTCGTTACCCATAGCGTTTGAGGCTCCGTCGAAGTTTAGCTTCCAAGGATGACCTTCTTGAGAGTCTTCTTCAGTGGTTGCAACATACATTAGATCTTCATTCGAGAAATCAAAGTTCAAAGGCTCGTAATTTTCTAGAGCTCTGTTGGCCAAAAAATCTGCTATTGTGCTCTCTTTTATAACCTTTTGATTCACATAAACTATATCAAATTCGGGGAGTAGAATTTGCCACAAGGCCATTCTCCTATTCAAAGCAGTCGACTCAATCATGTACTTTGGAGGATCGAGTTTTGAGATGAGCCAAGTTGTGTGGTATAGCATGTACTGTCTCAGTCTTTAGGTTGTCCAGATCAAGGTGCAACATAACTTCTCAATTGGCGAATACCTTGTCTCACATTCAGTGAATTTTTTACTGAGATAGTATATTGCTAGTTCTTTTCTTCTCGACTCATCATGTTGACCAAGCACGCATCCCATGGAATTCCTGAATACTGCCAAGTACAGTATCAACGGCTTATCTGTGTTAGGTGGCCTTAGTATTGGGGCATTGGACAAGTAATGTTTGACCTTATCGAAAGTCTTCTGCCACTCCCATCCCAAACGCCTGGGTTGTGTTTCTTAAGGAGACGGAATATGGGGTCGCATTTCTCGGTTAGTTGTGAAATGAACCGGGCAATGTAATTTAGTCTTCCTAGGAAACCTCGAACTTCTTTTTGAGTGCGTGGTGGAAGTAATTGATGTATAGCCTTTACTTTGTCTGGGTCTATCTCAATCCCCTTTTCACTGACTACAAATCCTAGCAATTTTTCCGACCTAGCCCCGAAAGTACATTTTGCTGGATTTACCTTCAGTTGAAATTTCCTCAATCTCAAAAATAGTTTCCTCAAGACTTGTACATGCTCCTTCTCTGTTCGGGATTTTGCGATCATATCATGTACATAAACCTCAATTTCTTTGTGCATCATATCATGAAATAAAGTTACCATGACTCCTTGATACGTTGCTACTGCATTTTTTAGTCCAAATGGCATCACCTTATAGCAAAATATTCCCCATATCATTACGAATGTGGTCTTCTCCATGTCTTCAGGATGTATCTTTATTTGGTTGTATCCCGAGAAATCATTCATGGAGGAGAACAGTGAGTAACCTGTCGTGTTGTCTACTAAAGTGTCGATATGTGGCAATGGGAAATTGTCTTTCGGTCTGGCTTTATTCAAGTCCCTATAGTCTACGCATATTCGTACTTTCCCATATTTTTTAGGGACGGGCACAATATTAGCTACCCGTTCTGAGTATTTAACCACCTGTAAGAAACCAGGATCGAATTGTTTCTTGACTTCCTCTTTTATTTTCAGTAAAACATCGGGTCTCATCCTTTGGAGCGTCTGTTGAACTGGCTTGCACTCTTCCTTTATAGGGAGCCGGTGTACCATGGTATCAGTACTTAACCCGGACATGTCTTGATATGACCATGCGAAGACATCCTTAAATTCTTGGAGTAATTCAATGAGGTTTTTCTTTGTCTCTACGGTAATGCAAGCTCCTATCTTCACCTCTTTTTCCACTGACCCATTTTCCTCTTTTTCCTCAACAAATCAGGAGATATGTTATAGTCTCGATCATTTTCAAAATCTTGAGAATCATCCGTGCACATATCTTGCTCAAAAAGAGATTCTGAGTCAGTAGCAGCGTCGCTTATATCATTGATATCTAGAAACCTATTATAGGGATGAAGAAAAATTCAAAGAGCAAAAGAACCTAAGAATAATTATTTGTATGGTATGATTATGAATGAAATGAAAAGAATAAAAGAATATTTGCTCAAGATGATACGCAAAGATGCATTTTATTGAAATAAAGATTTTGGACATAAGCTTATTTCACAAAGGATTCTTATTGCTCCTAGGCTTTGAGCAATAAGCGTGTTTTGAACATTACTCTGTTTGGCTCTAAAAACTACAAGAATCTCTTCCGCAGTCCAGTTGTTCAAAACACTTCCAGGTACATAGGGGCAAATGCTTGATAAATTTTCTCCCCAAACTCCTTCTTCAGATATGGCGTTTATGTTCAGGTTTCCCAACATTTCTTTAGCAGTCTCTTCTCTTAACATCTTCCTTTTAGGGTGAATAGTTCCTCTTGATACGAACGTCTTGGATATATAGAGAAAGGTCATTGGTTCCTACTTGACCTCTTCCCCGCTCAGTCATGCTCTTCTCCTTTCTTGTTTCTTCTCCATCTCTTTCTTCCTTTGCCTCGCATCTGGCTTAAATCCTAAACCAAAGCAGTCTCGTTTATCCATGAGCATGGGAGTCTCGACTCTTTCTTGTAGGCATTTTCCCAATCCTCTCCCAAGCAAAGCTCCTTTCTCGACTGTCAGTCGCAGGCCCATCCTTGTAGTTTGAGAAATTTTGGGCATCGGGATCTTGTTCCCTTCGACAATGAAGGTTGCATTCACAAATTCCAACGATCGAAATGAACATTCTATCGCCTCATCATCCATCCCTACATATGGCGCGTCACTAGTTACGAATGTAATAATGTCTTCTTCTACTTTTATCGTTACCAGCCGACCTTCGGTTACCAATTTTAGCTTTTGATGTATTGATGACGGCATTGCCCCAGCCGTGTGAATCCAAAGCCTCCCCAACAAACAATTATAAGAAGGCTTAATGTCCATCACCAAGAAATCTACTTCATATGTGTTTGGACCAATCAAGAGGGGCATCTCAATCCTTCCCATCACTCTTCTTTCGGTACCATTGAATACTCTCACTATGTTTTGACATGTCTTCATATGAGAGCTATCCACATGTAATCTATTTAGAGTGGATAGAGGTAGGACATTTAGTACAAATCCATTATCAATTAACACCCCTGGCAATTTATACCTTTTGCAGTGGGTGGTGATGTACAAAGCCTTTGTAGATCCCATGCCTCCTGGCGGTATCTCATCATCATTGAAGAAGATGAAGTTTTCGACACTTATATTGTTGACTAGGCGATCTAGCTTGTTTACAGAGATATCGTTAGCAACATAAGTTTCATTTAGCACTTTCATTAAAGCGTTGTGATGTGTCTCCAAACTTAAGAGTAAAGCTAGCACTGAGATGCGAGTCGAATGCTTGTGTAGCTATTCTACAACGCTGTACTCACTATGCTTTAAGAATTTCAAAAATTCCCTAACCTCATTCTCAGTTACTGGCTCGTTAACTGGCAATTTGAGTCTGATCGTCTTTTCCTTCTTTTGATCAACTATTGGGGTCTTTCCTTTAACAAGCTCAGCTCTTGCATTTGATGGATCATAGCGCCTCCCACTGCATGTGTAGAAACCCACCTCTTGGCCTTCTTCTGAAGCACTAATCGGGTTCTCTTTTCCCGAGATCGTCACGTTGCAGTCATAATTCCAAGGACCCTTCTTGCTATCCTTGTAA
Source organism: Gossypium australe (assembly GCA_005393395.2). Classification (NCBI taxonomy): domain Eukaryota; kingdom Viridiplantae; phylum Streptophyta; class Magnoliopsida; order Malvales; family Malvaceae; genus Gossypium; species Gossypium australe. The sequence continues at coordinate 8,576,790 of CM016620.1, forward strand.
GGAAAAGCTACAAGTTTCTGGATTATGACCCTTGGTGCAATTTGTAGTCCGGTTTCATTGCTTCTAAGTTGTGAAATGATAACCACTGGTGGTTGACTTTATAGACCTTCCCTATTGACCCCTCTTCTGAGGCGCACACTTCTTCTCTTTCGGAGCACATAACATATTCAAATAATTGCAGCTCCTTATTGTCCATCAAATTTTGCACTAAGGCCTTGAATTCAACGCACTCCTAGATCTCATTATCCTCCTTAGCATAGAACTCACAGTAGTTCCTTATCCCTTTAACCCTCTCTTTTGAATCTTGTTTGATTAATCATCCCTTTACCATTTTCTTCCAAACCCATATCAGCGGGGTTTTTACTTCCTCTACATCCATCTTGGTTCTTTTCCCTCCATTCTCAATTATCGCATTTACCCATTTATCAGAATGACTCGGTAACGGATTTCCTGCCACATTAGGTCTTGATGGGTCGTCAAACTTTACGATTCCCAGTTTAATGAACCTTTCAATCAACTTTTTAAATGCAGTGCAGTTTTCGATTAAATGTCCTGTGATTCCCGCGTGATACTTAGATTGAGCATTTGCATCACACCATTTGAGGAATGAAGGTTGCATAGGTTTCAGGTAGAAGGGGGATACCACATGTGCATCAAACAAATTTTGATACAGCTCCCTATATGTCATCGGGATAGGCGTGAATTGGAGTCTTTCTGTGTTTGGCCTCGGGGTTGGACTCTTGTCTTAAAGGGCCCTGATGGCTAGTGGTTATTGTCCTTGGCAGGCCAACAGTAATTGGTTTTGAATAACCCTTGTTGTTTGTGCTTACATTATTCACCTCGCTTTCCTTCTTCCTCGGGGCCGATCTTTTGAAGTTTTCCCCCGCGTCTATCATACCACTTCTCACTGCGTTTTCAATCATTTAACCGGACATCACTATATCTGAGAAACTCTTAGTAGCGCTCCCCAACAAATGGTTGATGAATGGGGCTTTCAAAGTATTGATGAAAAGCATCGTGTTTTCTTTTTCCAGAAGAGGTGGCTGGACTTGTGTTGCCATCTCTCTCCATCTTTAGGCATATTGTCTAAAGCTCTCATTCTGCTTATTCTCCATATTTTGCAGCGTGATTCTGTTGGGTGTCATGTACATCACATAACTATATTACTTCATAAAAGCTTGTGCCAGGTCTTTCCACGAATTGATTTTGGCACGACTCAATTGGTTGTACCATTTAGCTGCTGACCCGATCAGATTGTCTTGGAAGCAGTGGATCAACAATTGATCATTATTGACATATCCTATCATCCTTGAACAGAACATAGTGATGTAAGTTTCAGGACAACTAGTCCCGTTGTACTTTTCAAACTCTAGAATTTTGAACTTGGGAGAGAATACTAAATCTGGGACCAAACTTAGGTCCTTGGAATCGATTCCGCAATGGTAATTAGCATTTTTTTATTGCCTTGAATTTTTCTTCTAGCCATCTGCATCGATCCTCAAGTTGCTTTGGCAGTTCCACTCTTATCTTTTTCTATTTCTGCCATATCATCTAGATCAGGAAAGACGAGATTGGTTGGTTTATCCCTCGGATTAGAACCTGAGCCTATTTGGAAGTTCATCAACACCGAGGTACCGATTTGATATTGTTAGGGTTAAATTGTGACGGGTACCCTTCGTGGGTACGCCTCTGGTTATGCCTAGGCATTTATCGGGGGTAAATAGGATCCTCATTATCATCCCCTGAGTTGACCACAGTGCCTTTCCCTTTTTCGCGTTCTCCAGCCAGTAACTGTGTCAATTGACTTATCATACTTCTTTGGGATTCCAATATCTGATCCCTCATCTCCTGTTGCACTTTCGCTAACTGTTCTTTTAGTTGCGCTTGCAACTGGTCTTGCATATCTTTTTGAACTTGCTCTAGCCTTTCCAATTTTTGGTCCATTACTTTAGTTTTGGCGCGAGTACTGTAATGATATTCGGTTGGTTGATTCTTGTTGGTTTCTAGATTAATTGAAATAATTTCATGTAATTAGGGTCTTTTTGTGAAATTTAATGCATATGATGCAATGTAATGCAAATGCATAAAATGAATGCAAAAAGAGGCATTGGTTCTAATTCAATTACGTTAGAACAACTTTACTAGAAAAGAGGTTTCTTTACATAAAACGAATTACATATACGACTTTGTCCTAATGCTCAAAGCCTTAACCTTCCTAAAAAGCTAAGCTAACTCTTGACCCCGATTCGATTCTGATTCATACTTGAAGCTCAGCACGTCAGCCTGAACTGCTAGTATTTGCAAATGATCGACCACCTCTCGTATTTCAGCCACGGCTTCACCCATGATATGGTCTCTATCCTTGACCTGACCTTGAGAAAGGTGAAGTTGCTCTTTTCACTATTCGTTGTTTGCTTCAAGGAGTTCAACTCGGAGTTCGCAATTTTGTAATGTGATCTCGAGTTCTTCTATTTTCCTTTTCAGCTCTTCAATCTTGTTTAAAAGCTTACTTTCAGCTCAATTGTGGAGTTGCGATTATGATACTTATTAACTGACTTTTCTAGTTCTGCTACCCTAGCTTTTAATCTGACCTTTTCATTTTGGCATTCCAATAGGTCTCTTTCTAGAACATTTTCACGAACCTGGGCATCTTGGCATTTTTTTCCCATTGATCGGCTCTGTTCTTTTCTTCTTTGATCTATTGCCGCCATTGTTCTGATGTCTTTCCCAGCCCGGCAGTCCTCATTGATAAGAGTAACTTCTTATAATCCGTTTTTAAACTGTCTAGATCTTCTTCAGCCTTGTTTTTTCCTTTCCTCAGTTTATCGGACTCTAGCTTCTGGACATCAACATCTAGTCCTAATTGCATCTTTTCTTCTTCCAATTGCTCTATCTTATTTCTTAACTCAAATTCCTATTTTCAAAATCCTGCTTGATGATTTCTAGCTCAAATGGAATCACTTGCAGTTGTTCTTCCAATGGTCGAATGGCTTCTTGATTTGGCACAAGGATGTTGTCATTGACTCATTGACCCCACCACCAACTATATTCGAGGTTCGCCATCAGACTTGCAGCCAACCTTTTCATTTGGTGGGTTTGATTCCAGGTGTTAGACATTTCTCGAACCTTTTTCTTGTAGTTATCACCCTTATACGAAAACTCACACTGGGCCAGCCCTTGCGTTGCTGGTATGAACTGCCTCGATCTATATTGCCTTAACACGAGTAGAGGAGCATATCCAACAGCTCCCCAAATCCCAAGTAAAGGAACCCAGTCGAAATCTCCACACCAGTACAAAATCTCATCGGAGATCATCCAAAGGGCTCTCTATTCGACGTCCTCATCTTGGAGATTCTGCAGTATAGTCATCCATTTATGTTCTGAAATGTCATCTCGCCTCGGTATAGCCACTAATTCTTTTAATGGAGATTCTCAGAGAATACTCGATAAGAAACTTTTTCTACCCTCCAAAAGTGGCTATGAAACCATGCCAACAAGAGTTGCGCGCATCCAATGAATCTTCCTTCACCCGCTCTTCGGTATACATTCAAAGATCAAAATGTTTCGTCCAAAATTGCAGGGACGGGTGTGACCCTTTTATCAAGTCTTGAACAAATCTGAAATTGCCTCGTCCACGTGCCCTAGTGCTTTAGGGAAAACAACCAGCCCGTAAATGCTGAAAGTGAAGACATCGACCTTTTTTTTCATATCCAGGTGTGCTAAGATTTAATCTCGCAAACTATTCTAAGGGATACATTTACCATCTCCCTTTTGATTAATCCGGGCTGCAACCCATTGCTCACTTATCCCCGTGATGTTCATTAGTTTCTTTAGGAAGGTCGGGACATTAACGGCTGTGGAATAAACCTTGTCGAGCCGAATTTTTGGGGAACGAAGTAGGGTCGTGTATTCTTCCACAGTAGGTACTAAGTCCACTTTTCCAAAAGTAAATCAGTTGTAGGCGAGATTCCAAAATTGAGCCAAAGCTCGAAACAAGTGCTTGTCCATTTTGATATCGAGTAGATATGGCAAATCACCATAATTACAGTAAAATAACTGCTTGATTTCTTCATCCTATTGGACCTATATCTCTTTCAATTCCTGGAGATTATTCTGGGTCACGCTGATAGGAGTGAAGTCCCATAATTCTGATACGTACCCCTCTGTCAAACTATCACCTTTCTCTAGTCATGTTTTCTCAGACCATATTCAGACAGCTGCGTTATCTTCCACTTTATCAAGAAATCTATTCTCCATGGCAAGCTCTTTATTTAGTAATCGAACGTGAATCAACACCTTTTTATGATGAAAATTTCATGTAATCATAGTCAAAGCAAAACAAAACAAGTTAGTATACCAAGCTAGAATTCAAAGTAAGCAATGAATAATAAATAAAGCGCTTATTCGGGTAACCACTAGGGTTTGGTGCAGTTCTACCTAGGGTAAGCTCTTAGGGCTCATTATATGCGGTTCGGTTCTAAAGTAAGGGTACTTGAACCGACAGATTCCTCGATCCTCACCCATTATAGGCTCATATGGACCGAGTTCAGTTCAGGGGAATATATTTCCCTATGGCTATACGGAGATGAAAATCTTACGAAGACATAGGTACAGATGTATCCCGAAAGCGATCCGCTATCCTATACGGAGGTGAAGACCTCACGAAGGAGTAGTTTCTCACTCCCACTTAAAAGGGTAAAATTGTCCGATTATGCAATGCAATGTGTGGAGTTATATTAAAAGACTCGAACCAATAAAGCAATCACGTCAAAAACGATGTAGACCAATGAAATGTAATGAAAGGATCGTAAGTTTAAACCAAATTATCTATCATTGACAAAAAGGCAAAAAGTAATCAACTCGTGGCTTGACTCTCTTATTTGGGTCCCCAGCGGAGTCGCCAAGTTGTCGAAACCATTTTTTGATAGGTCGACTTTTATTTTAAAAAAACGAAAATTGAGAGTCACCACCAATCTTTTTTTTATGAGGTGTGATCGGATCACCTTGTGATTTGATCGTTTTAATAAGAGGTTTGATTTATTAAAACAATGTTTTTTGGTCTACGAAAATCCAGAAAATGGGTTCGGAAGTCGGTTACGCACGAGGAAGGGTTAGCACTCTCATCGTGCCCAAAATTGGTACCTAATTGATTATTTGATGTCTTTATGTCGAAATTTGAAAACTCAGAAAGAATTTAAACTATGATCCCTCTTGTATTATGTTATTTTTACTTAAAATTTGCTTGAATAAGTCGAAAAATTTATTGAAGACCTTCTTATCTCGAGGCAACTAAACGTCACATCTCGTAAGTTAGGACATGACACTTCGAATCTTTGAGAATAATTTGGCATTTGATTTTTATTTGAAATCTCACGTGTTTTAATTTTTGAAAGGATATTCGATTATTCGAATTCAACGAGAAAAATCGAAACCTCGTAAGTTAGAGCACGATTTTATCGAATCTTTCAAATACGAAACATTGCCTTTTTTTAAAAAATTTTGTTGACGTATTTGGATAAAAATTAATAATATACGAATAAAATATTACGTTTGATGAATGACAAAACAAAACGATGATATACGAATGAAATGTCGCGTTAATAAATGACAACAATGAATATACTAATGAAAATAATATATGATAATCACATAATATATACTATTTTAACGCTAATATGAACAATCAAAGAAAAAATAAAATAAAAAATAACAATGATAATAATAATATTAGTGACAAAATATGAACAAAACAAAAAAAGGAAGACAATACCAATTTAATATAATAAGGACAAAGAAATAAATAAATAAATACGTAAATAAATATAGAGGAAAATATTTTTATCAAATATTGGAAATAAAGGACCAAATTAAAATAATGAATGAAATTGTGGGTACGATTTGTAATAAATTACATAAGTAAATAATAATAATAGATAAAATAATAACAATAATAAAAATAAAAATGTACAATGAAAGGAAATAAATGCCCAAAAAAACAAAATAAACAAAAATAAATAAATGGAATAAATAAAATAATATATAAAAAGAATAAAATCTATAAATGGTCAAAATAAAATAAAAGGGATCAAATTGGAATTAAAGCAAAATTGCGGGTCTAAATTATAATAGACAAATAATTAAAAAAGGAACAAAATTGAAACTCAAATAAAGTTAAATGGCCAGATTTAAAAAGAAAAAAAGAATTGGGGTCCAAACGTAACGCGCGTAAAAAGAGGAGGGCTAAATGGGAAATTATTCTCAGTCTTCAAAACGTGCCGTTTCATAAAGGACCTAAATGGAACGAAAACAAACTTATGTGGAAAAATTATAAAATATATAAAACATAGATAGGGCTAAATTGAAAATTGTAAAAAAGGCGGAAGGACTAAGGGCGTAAGTAGCCCAAAAACCAAAAACACGCGGATCCCCCCTAGAGCGGGTCGGGTCGCGCGCGGGTAGGCCAAAACGGTGCCATTTTGGCGCTAAAGCACCCAAGGTGAAACGACGTCGTTTCACTATTATAACAACCCAAATACGACCCTAACCGGAACGGTGGTTTCGGAACCACGAATCCGAGCCGAAAAAATTTCCTTATATTATTTTGTTTTCGTGTGCAATATTTATGAATGGGTATGTGTTGAAAATTTTGAATTTAATTGCTTTGGTGTGCTTAAATTAAGAGAAAGGACCAAATAGTTAAAGTAATAAAAGTAGCTTGTATTAAGTAGGAAAGTTTAATTGAATTGGTCCCTACATAAATGGACTTGAATGTCAAATAGTCCAATTCTCATGGTAGTGGACGGCATGATGATTAGTTTTCATATTAAATTAAGTTAAATCTTAGTTAGTGGCATTTTTTTATTTATTTTATAATAGGAATAGAATAAAGAAATAAAAAAAGAGGGAAGTATCATCTTCTTCTTTGATCACCGAAATTGAGAGAAAAGAAATAAAAAGGAGAGCTTCAACTTTCGGCCATTTCATGCTTCTTAAGGTGAGGGATTGAACATGATCTTTGTAATTTCATTATAGTTTCTAGTTATTTTCCTTGCATATTTACAAACCCATGTGGAAAATTTTTGGTATAAGCATGATTTAGATTCGGCTCTTGTTGAATATTGGGGATTGGTTGTGTTTGAGGGAAGAATAGATATATATGTTTGAAGGCTACATGTTTAAATAAGAAAATTCATATGAACTTGAGTGTGATGTCTTAAATTCTGAAAATGGATGGTTGAAGGATTTTATGCTAAATAAGTAATTTGTATGGATGTATAGGACCCTTAGAGAGATTCGGCCTTAAGGAGGTTGGACTAATTTTTGGATAATTCATGTATATTGTATTAGGGACTAAATTGTAGATATTATAAAAGTTAGGGGTAAATTCGTAAAATTTATATAGTGTGTGTTTATGGATCAAATTGAGTAGAAATGATTTTTAAAGGAGTTTAATTGAAATTTGTTTAGATCAAGATTCAAAGGAAAAAGGGTTGGACAAAGGAAAAACCAAATTAATCGAATAGCCGGAACATTCAAATTCATCAACTCTCGAGGTAAGTTTTAAGCATTTGGTTGAATTGAAATTTAACCTATATTGTGGTGCAATTGCTAATAGATATAAACATGTTAAATTACTTATTGCCGAGTGTCGAAACCATCCTTTTTTGAAAAACGGGAAACGACTTGGTTTTGAAAACGAAAATAAAACGGGAGTCGCCACCGATCCTTTTTCGTCTAGGTGCGATCGGATCACCTATAAAATATTTTGGTCTGCGTAATTAGAGAAAACGAGTTCGGGAGTTGATTACGTGCGAGGAAGGGTTAGCACCCTCGCAACGCCCAAAATTGGTACCAAATCGATTAATTAATGTCCTTGCGTTGAAAATTTGAAAATATTTAAGGAATGAAATTTTTAAAGAAGCGTTGACTATCCCTGAATTGAATTCCAAGATTAACCCATTTCAAAGGAATAAAAATGCCGTACCCAGCACGTTAGGATATGACACATTTATACTTCGACACCAAGGTCATCTTGGATCTTCAAAACATATAATTAAAAGGGTATTTGGTTATTTAGTTGGATGAAAAATCAACACCCAGCACGTTAGGATGTAATTTTTCATGCTTCTAAGCACACCAATATTGCCTTGTTTTTCAAATACGCGATATTAAAATTGGCTTAACATTCATTTGTAACGAAAGAAAACATTTAGGAAGAGTTCGAATCCATTTGAGTTTGAGATGAATAATAATAACTAATAACACAAGTGATTGAGCATGACCTAATATATATAATCTCAACATCGCATCATCGAACATAATTATATAAACAATTGACACACGAATACACCACAACAATCACATAATTAAATGGACACATTAATAATCGATATAATTCTACAAGATTCATGACGGTGAACTAATATAACACATGCTTTGAAATGCTAATAAATAAATTTGAAATAAAAGAAATAGAGCTCGAAATTGATAATTGATGCAACCATTTAAAATACAACACATTATGAATGAATTTGTGAATAAAGATTTTGAGATGAATCATAAAGATATAAGTATGTAATGAATTTCCAAGACAATGACATATAATGATATATATATTTACAAGAAACCGTACAAATATATATAAAATAATACATACATACTATGAAATAATTTAAGTAAAATTTTATGAGTGAACATTTATATATATATATGTATACATATAAATAATATGATAACAGTGACAATAATAACAAAAATACTAACAACAACAACAACAACAACAACAACAACAACAACAACAATAATAATAATAATAATAATAATATGGTGATAATAACATAGTGATAATAAAGTTTTGAGGAAAAATAAATGAATAATCTCCTTGAAACAGGTTGAAAACCAAATCAAAATCAGAATAAAAAGGCGAGGATCAAAACTGCAATAAATTAAAGCGGAAAATGGGCAGGGACCGGATCGAGATTGAAAATAAACTAGGTAGCCGAAATCACAAAGTAAAATAGGGCCTAATCGAATGTCATCGCCAAGGGGAAGGACCAAGCATGCAAATTTCCATTATAGCAACAATGCGCGGATCCTGGGGCGGATCCGGGTCGACGAGCGGGTTGCTCACCATGCATGAAACGGCGTCGTTTCACTTATCTTATAAAACACCCCTTTTTAACAAAACAAAAAGTCTGACCCTTTGATTTTTTAAAAAAGGTTTGATTCTCTCTCAGAAACCTTCCCTCTCCCTCTCATTTTCGATCGGTTGGGCTCCTCTAGCCGTCCGCCGCGCCACCACTGTATCTGGCGGTCGACGTCGCTCCCCGGGGTTCAGGTATGCTCTCTTTCCCTTCTCTTTCGCTCTTCTATTTTGTTTTTGTTTATTAAAGATTTCAAAAATAGTAAAATGAGAAATAAAAAAAGGTAAAATAATAACAGAAAATAAGAATGGAATCGACCTTGCAATTTTTGCTTTTGATTTAAGATAGATCGTAAAAAAAATGAAGCCGAAGCCCTTACAACATTGGTTTGCTTTGGTTTTATAGCCGATTTCGATTTTTACATTTCATTTTGTTTTCTGCTAGTCTCTGTCATTGTGCTTTCTGTTTTCGTTTGGCTTTGCGCGTGTTGTTTGCAGGGTATGGGCGTTGCGCATGCTGGTGTCGATCGAGGCGCGAGGGTGCTGGTGGAGTCTGACGTGCGACGGGGTCAGTGAGCATGGTGGCATCGAGACGACGCAAGGGCGGGTGTGGCAGACGCGCGTAGTGGCAAATGAACGGTCGTGGTGCGCACAAGGGGCTGCGGCGCCTAGGTTTCCCAGAAACCCTAGGTCTCTGAACCTGTTAAGGTTCTGGGCCTTTTGGGCTATGTAATTTTTGGGCCCGGGCCTCTGTGGATTTGGGTCTGTATGGAGTTGGTAATTTGGGCTTCGTAAAACTGTTAAAGTGGACTGTTGAACAGACTTTGTGTTATTAGATTTTTAATGTGCTGGTTTTAATATTGGGCCCGGGCAAAATTTGGGTATTACACCGAGTATGATATTGAATGATTTATGTGCTAGCCGAATACAAGATTTGTATTTATATGAGCTTTGAATTAATTGAGTTGAATAATTATATATATATATTTTGAGGAAAAATTTATATGTGAAATTGTGATGAGAAATAGTTGTGTTTAATAAGCGATCATATATGTTTATTTAATTTGGCCGAATGTAATAGTGTATTAATGGAAGAGATCGGTTGAAAGGCACCGTGTGTGCGGAAATTTAATCACCGAGCACTGTGTGTGCGAGATCGGTTGAAGGGCACTGTGTGTGCGGAAATTTAATCACCGAGCACTGTGTGTGCGAGATTGGTTGAAGGGCACTGAGTGTGCGGATTAATCGATTACCTCGAAGATATAGATACTTATAAAAAAGGGGTAGTTAAAAGTATCAGGTATGTTTTATCGGTTAACAGTTTAATTATTTGAGGTAATACCAAGTAAGTTATTTCAATAAAAGTACAAAGCATATGACTATTTAGTTATTTTGTTTTGGGATTGAATGAACCTGAGTTTGATGAATGGTAATCTATTATGCAGGTTGATATGAGGAATTATTAAATAGTTAGATGAAAAACTAGAGGAATAATGGTGTTATGCATATGCATAGTTGTACATCTTACCTTCTTGCTTATAACTTATTAGGCTATTTAAGCTTACTTGGTGTGGTTGTTTCATTTTTTTTTAGATCCTTAAAGTTGCAGCTCGAGCATCGGGAATCCTTGTCAAAGTCCAGCACACTATAAAAAATTTTTGGTACTTTTGTAAATGAACTTAAAGTCACTGGCATGTATAGGCTAAAATAAAATGAGAGTATCTTTTGAATTATATGTTTATTTATGCCATGTGAAAATGGTTAAATTATGATGGCTTGATCTTGTGGAATTCGGCATTCATGTTAGGTTAATGTGAAAATGCATCTTATATGTATTTGTGTTGATGTATGGAAAGGTGACTTGAATGATTTTGAGTTGATAATATATATATATATATATATATATATATATTATATAAATATGTATGTTCATGAATTGTTGGTTGAAGGTTACTTAATTCGAATAAATATGTTGTTTAATGATGAATAGTTGTGCCTAGGTGACATAGTTGTAATTAGTCTATTAGATATGTAAAGATAATGATATTAATTGGTCTTGTATGTGTATTTATTTGTGAGGATTCGGATGTAGTTAAATTTCTAGGAGTTGGGTTAAGTTGATTTGTCGGATTATATGACATATATATATATATATATATATATATATATACAAATGTGCATTATAGGTTCGGCATTGAGCATATTGCTTCATGGTCATATGAAATGGGTTAAATCAGTGTACTTATTCGGTCATGGCAAAAATTTTCCTATGTGGTTGATATGGTTAATGAAATTTTTAAGTTGATTGTAATTGAGAAATGGCAAGTTATCTATTGAAGTGCTAATTTTGTTATGCCATGAATAATCGTATAGAGGTTGTGAGTAGCTAAAGGAGGTTTTAAATAAAAAAAAATGCTCATGGGTTTAGATTGTTGTATGCATCATAGGGTATATATATATATAAATATATGTATATACAGGTAATAATCTGGGTAACACTTAGACTTAATTATGTGAAGTACATTATGTTCATGAATGATATAAAAAGGGTTGAATTATGCATTCTAAACTGGTCAAATGAAACGATGTGAAATTAGTTCGGATATATATATAAATTGAATACTATGACTCGATATTAATGTAGTAGGGGTGTTACAACTAATGTTATATAAGTTAAATTATTTTTTAAAAAAAAATTCATTTCTCATTTCTTCTTCTTCAAAAAAAAAAAAAGAAATCCTCTCCCCCTTTCTCTTATTTCCAAAATCCGACCAAGGCCCTAGTCGCCGGACCACTGTGGCGGCCGCCAATCGCCGGCGACGGCGCCACCGTACGCAGTGGCCGAAAAAATAAAAAAAGTGTCATTTTTTTTCTTTTTTTGAGTTTCTGAGCCCCTAGAGGTCGCTTTTCATTGGAAGCGACGAACCTCTGCCCCCAGATGACGACGGAATGCGAAGGGTCAAGTAAGTTTACCCTCCCTTTTTATTTCTTTCTTTTTAAAAATAATGGCAAAAATAAGGCGAAAATAAAAAAAAACTGAAAAGGCAACCTTTTTTTTTTCTTTGAATGATTCTCTTTCTGTTTTGAATGTTATTTCTTTTTCTTCTTTTTTCGTATCCCCCCAAAATAATACAAACGTTCTGGCTTTTATAGCCGAGAATATTACAACATATATATTATTTTTGCTTTTCTTTCTCAGTTGTTCTTGCTTTTTGCTTTTTTTGTTTCTGTTTCTTTTTTGCAAGCAAGGTCAACGGAGGCGGAAACTCCGGCTTTTTGCCGTTTTGGTGCAAGGGAAGCAGACCTCGGGCAGTGGGCGCGCTGACACGACACGTGGAGGAGCGGCGACGGCTAGGGTTTTTGTCTCTTTTTTTGGCTAAAAGTAGTTTAGTTTTTGGGCCATTAGGGTTTTAATTTATTTTGAGTCATTTGGGCCTCTTTTGTAATTGAACTGTTTAGTTTATTTTTATTGTTATTTGCTTGTCTAATTTGGGCCTGGGCTGGGCAAAATAAGCCTATTATATGTTATATTTAAGAAAAAATAAAAAATATCTTCTTTTTTAATTTAACTGCGGAGTCAAAATTTTCGAATATTTCAAATAATATTCTTATTATACATACAGAATACATAGTCGATAAAGGTTTTTCCTAAAAAAGAGATTTACTGAAATTTTAATCTTATTTGTGTGTTAAAAAAATTCACCACCAATATATCAAATAAATTATTCATATATATATATATATATATATATATATATATATATATATATATATATGATACATTACAATTTACATTAACAAAGCTTGAAAGCTGGTTATTGGGGTGCCAAAGAAAAAGTTCAACCATGGATCCTTGTTGACTAAGAAAGTTATATTTGATAGTATATAAATAAATATATTATTGGTATATTAGATGCGAAATTCATAAATAAGAGGATAATGCGTTGTAGCGTAAGTGCATTTGAACCCACATCTTTTTATGTTGATAACAATGTTCATGTCAATCGAACTAAAACTTAATCCACAACTTAAATCCTAATTAAATAAAAAAATGTAAATCCCATATCTTAAAGAAATTCCCTAGATGATATTAATGGACAAAATTAAAATCAAATCATGATTTCTAAAGAAAAGAAAATTACATCCTTTTTGAATGAATAGGGTATTTTCCCAATTGAAAAACCAACAAGAGCACCATAACAACTATAATTAACAACAAAAATAATAATTTTGATTGAATGGTCAAACATCTTTATGGAAGAAAAAAGAAGCTTTATAGTTAATGAGGACAAATTTGAGTTTTCATTTCCTTCAATCGATGAATGGAATATTGAGAAATATATAGTGAAGAAACTGATTTATCATTATGATAATTTATCTCTTTGTGTTTTATTTGAGTCTTGTTGCTGCTACCGACAAAACATCACTCCATGTCCATAGCCCACCAACAATCCAACGTAAAAGCAAAATTAAGGCATTCAAACTTATAATTACTAGAGTTAAACAAAAATGCTAGGTTATGGGTAAAATATTATTTGGTAAAATCGAAATATATTTGTAAAACGAATGGGTTTTAGGTAATTTTATAACTAAGTTGAGATTTAGTTAATGAATGACACTAACTCAATTAAACACATAATAATATTGTATTAAAAATATTTTCTTAAAAATTTATTTAATAATAAATATAGATGGAGGGGTAACATATTTGGATCTTAATACTATTGAACGTGTTCAATCCTTGGGTTTGTAATTTTAAGTGTTTTATTTGAAGATGATATAAAAATAAGAAAAGACAAAAGTGTTATTATAATAATATTAATTATAATTTAAAAGAATTTCATAACTGAGTTGGTGACTCGATTAAAAGTGACACCAACTCAATAAAGTGCTTAAATATAAGTATATAGGTATAGATTAACTAATAAGGTGGAATAAAATATTATCCAATGATCAAATTTGAGATTGGTGTGAATTGAAGACTTGAACATACGTGTTTTTGCTATTTAACCGTAATGAAATGTAAGGTAAAACAATTATATTAAGTTTTAATAGCGATCAAAATTAATTATTACAAGTATTGAATGAAATAACTAGCAAAATTTAAACCAACTATTTTGTGTTTTCTTAAAAAAAGATCAAATATAAAATGAGACTTTGAATGTGTTTAGTTGGATGAAAATGTGGGGAATGAAGAATACGTATACTCTACCCCTTTTGATGCCCCTCCAACCATTTTATCTCTTCAATTTTCCGTTCTTCCACTTTTCTTTCCATTCTACTAAACAAAATTTGCAATCAAATTTAAATTTAACATAAAAAAAAAGGTAGGGAGAAGAGAGAACATTAAATATTAAACAAAATAAATGGAGGAGAGAGGGAAGAGGAAAGGAAACAAGAGAGGCCCCCACAATCCAAGTGGGAAAAGGGAACCATGTGCGCTCATATGGTGGTTGGCTATTTCAGCCCCCACTTCACTCGCTTTTCTCACCTCTATTACCCAATCCGATAACGAAAGCAAAGGCCTTCAATTCTATTACTATTTTTTTATAATTTATTTTATTATCTCATAACTTATATTATTAATTCAATAAACACTTAAAAGAATAATAAATTGGTATATATCCAAATCAAAGGCTGATTCCCAAGTCTCCTTCCTCTTTACTACACCTCCCATTTCCAATCCCTTGCTTTTTCTTAATTCTGGTCACATGTTTTTGTTCTTATAAGTCCCCCTAACCACATCTTTGTCTTTCTTTCTTCCTTCCTGTCTGGTTGGTCTATTTAGATACTGTGTCAGAGACATAGTCAGCTTTTGTCCCTGCGAACCAACCGTGTCTGAACCACTTCTCTTCCATCCCTTAAAAGGGCAATACCCTTATTAGATATTTGCTTGATCTCATAACCCAACACCCCCCCAAAAAAACCCTAATTTGTTATCAACTTTCATATCTCAATAAATCATATAGTATATCCCCCCTCCCCATGAATAACCCTCACCATCTGAACCCTACTTCTCTAAAATCCAGGTTCACCACGAGGTTCCTCCGGGCCCTGACTAAAATCCGTGCTCAAAAACCTATCTCCTCATCTTCTCCCACAGAGATCTTCCGACGGTATCGAAGGATCAAGGTTGCAGCTGACAAGTCCATGGCTTACTCCGTTAGGTCGAGGAGAATTTGGAGTAGGGCAATGCTTTGGAAGCTTCGAAGCCGATCTTATCGTCGTCAAGACCCTTGTTCAGGCAGAAGATCTGGGAAGACGAATCAAGCCATCATGAAAAAATCAAGTAACGAGAATACTACAACAAGAAGGGAAGATGGGGTTGGGTTTGTTGAAGAGGCAGATGAACTAAGACAGCTTGTTCCAGGTGGTGAAACCATGAATTTATGCAACTTGTTGGATGAGACTGCACATTACATAAAGTGTCTTACCACCCAGGTACAGGTGATGAAAAAAATTGCAGATTTCTACTCTTTCTGAGTAATTATATATAAATATATTCTTATCACTTCAATTTATATAAAATAAATCCAAGGAACATAATTTAAAAAAGAAAAAAGAAAGGAAATTTGGTCTATACAGAGATGGGTAAGTATTTTATTTCTGTAGAAAGCATATATAGATATATAGCCAGCTGAAACAGTCTAAACAGAAAGTGATGATCAGTAGTACTAAGTGAAGAAACTTGCAAAATCTGTGTCATGGTATTTTAAACTATTTGTATAGTTAATGTTGGTGATTTCTATTCCTATATATATGCATCTATTTTACATACGATTTGGAGTCATTTCCTGTTAAATGAGTGATTCTTTTATTACCCTTTCTTGTTCTTGGGTGTCTAAAGCTTTTGCTTGATCAAGTATCATTTTCCACCTCTCTCTCTCTCTAATTTTAATTGTTTTTACCTATATTATTATATTGGAAGAAGTATGCATCAAGATAATTATATCAAGGTGAGAAACTTGTAGTTTAAGGGTATCTTTATATATAAAATTATCAACCACACAAAATTAAACAAGGATTATTATCCATTAAACAATGCCAAGACTCAATAAATAAACACACTCCAAAGCAGAATGTTTTTTCTTCCCAATAATGCCAAAACAATCAATCATAATCAATAGTTCTTAAATTTTTGTCAAGAATATATATATATATATGTGTGTGTGTGTGTGTATTCCTTTGCTTTAACACTGATTAACTATTCAGCTAATGCCTAATCAATCTTAATAGCATGCATATTATTATTATTACAAAATAGATCCTCTCATTTCCACTTAACTATCGAATCTTATATATAGTATATTTTAGTTGCTGTGTGAGTTGTAAATTTTGACACTTTAAAGTTTAAACCCTAATGCTTGTCAACCATATTTTTCTTTTCTTTTTTTAATTATTTTTCAATTAATAAAGTAATTACCTTTATAGAAGAAGCTTTCATGCTCAGATCCTCCATTTCCCACCTTCAGTATTAACCAAAACTTGTTCAAACTTCAAGGTCGTTTATAATATATACAGTGTAGGGTTAACTAGCTTTTAAAGCTATTTTTTTTTATAAAATATTAAATCTATAACTCATCAATGGCTGGCTAGATGTATATTGAAATATCCAATTATTAAGGATCTATTGCTTTAAAGAACTGTAAGATGGTATAGCTTTTATTGTTTTTTTTTCCTTTTCACAAAAGAAATCCAGATTATATTTATGCTAAAATCATGGTCTGTAAAAAAAAACTTGTAAAATGAAAGCTAAATTGATAATCAAAGTGATACAGGGTATAAATTATTATATAAAATATTTGAGCCAAAATATGATACAGTTTTTGCATATAGAAAACCTAATTTTAAACAGAAAAGGTTGTACATATAGAACTTCGTGATGGTTTGATGACCATCCTAAGTATAATTTAAGTTCAAATCGTACTAATTTTGTTGTTGAATTAGAGCCTTTTTGGTGAACTATTAACAAAATTTGAAGCTCTCTAAGATTATGTAAATTATATACTATAATCTATTAAAATAATTCACTCAAATCTTAGCATTAGCTTAATTACTCCCTTACTATTTAAGTTTGAATTTATAGATAGCATGTAGAAATTAATTAAGTCCTTTTTTTTTGAGTATATATTATTATTTTTCTTTTTATTTTATTTTTTTGAGAATATATGCATTGCCATGTAATATACAAGCATGCTTTGAATGCTATGTGAGTAGAAAAAATATCCTCTTGCATTAGTTTTGGTCCTTTGTCAAATAAAGAATAGATTGTATAAAATTGTGATTCCACATTATCTTTATTCCTTTCCGATAGGAGAATAACAAATTAGATTTTTTTCTCCTGATTCTCAGCTTTTTTCTCGTATTGGAAAGGGACGAGGATCATATGAAATCACAATTTCATACAATCATTTCTCTTGTGAATTAACCTTCTTGATTAAAGGTAACTTATACAATATCGATAAGAATTTAAAAGATGAAGGAATAAGAAATAATTAATGGTTTTATTTGAAAACCAAACTCTATTGATTATTATTCAAAAAAAAATTATTGATTATCAGATTAAGTAAAGACTTGTTTGGTTAATTAGATACTAATGTAATGATAAATTATTTGTTATCACTGAATCTCAAGTTTAAATCTAGACAACCCATTCCTATACTCTTACATAAAAAATGTATAAAATTTTTCATGAATTGAGTCGAGTCTATGTCCTGAATTTCTTTTATTCCTTTTACTAAGCTCAACATTCATAAGTAAAAATACTTTTAATTAATAATAAGGAGTAGCATTAGACTTGGAGTGATGTTGAACATCAACATAATATAAATACAAGTATTGATGACATACCAAACTTTGATACCATACCCTGCTTGAAGGGGGCATTTAAATTAACCCAAATTTAATTAGCATTGATTGAATATTTCTTAAGGATTACTATAAGGTTTTTGCCAACTAGCACATCAATGATGGGTGGGTGTCTCTAATCACTACAAAACTTTGATGTGGGCAACATAACATTCTTTCAAAGTATTGTAAAAGTTATGGTATTTATGAAATTCATTAAAAGAATATTTCTTTGATTTAATTTCTGTTTTATTTCTTAACAAATTTATAGTTTTTCCTTTAATAAATTACTCCATGTATCCATGATTTTAATGCATTTTTCATTTTCATTCATGATTTTAAAAGGGTAAACTACACAATTGGTCACACAACTTGCATAAGTTTTTATTTTGGGCATAGAAAATAAAAGAATTTGCAAATTAGACACTGCCGTTAATAAACCATTTTCATTTAGTCACTCAACTCTAAACTTTTTCATTTTGGTCACTCATTTTCTCTTTCTAAAACTTTATTTTCTTATTTTATTTTTTAAAAAATTAATTTTAATTTTTTTTCTAGTAAAAGGGAAATTTTGATGTTTTAAAGAAAAACTTGAATTTTTACAAGAAAAACTTGAAGTTTGATAGAAAAAACCATTATATCTTTTTAATTTCCTTAATTATTTCACTTTTTTAGAATTAATTTTAATTTTTTCAGTAAAAGGGAAAAACATGGTATTTTACAAGGATTTATCTGGATTGTTATAGGAAAAATCAATTTGTCTTTTTAATTTTATTTATTCTTTTTAGAATTAATTTTAGTTTTTCCTAATAAGAATAAAAAAACCTAAGGTTTTATAGAAAATTACTTTGATTTTTTTAGGAAAAACCATTTTATTTTTTAATTTTCTTTATTTACTTTCATTTTTTAGAATTAATGTATAGGTTTTTCCCGTAAAAAGGAAAAAAAAAAACTTGGGTTTCTTCAAGGAGAAATATAGGGTTTTTTTTTAAAAAAAAAAATTTGAGTTTCTACAAATAATCGAGTTAAAGGAAAAACTTGGGTTTCATCTTCATAGCCTAATAGCTTAATTTCTTATTTTTTTAAAAAAAAAGTTTTTTTGGGAAAAAAAATAAAAGGTTAAAATGTGCCAAAAGTCCCTATACTTTTCGTAAATTGGGAATTTAGTCTCTATACTTTTATTTCATGGAATGTAGTCCATCTACTTTTCAGATTTCAAAATTTAGGTCAAACTGTTAACACTGTTATATCATTTTTGTTAAATTCAAGTTAATTACAAAGTCTTTTTTTTTAATTACAAGACTACCAAGTGAATATTTCTTTTATTTAAGAAATGTCACAGCAAAAAGTTTAACAAAATGAATTTAGTTGTGTTAACAGCTGGACCTGGATTTTGAAATTTGAAAAGTAAATGAACTAAATTCCTTGAAATAAAAGTATAGGGACTAAATTCCTACTTTTTGAAAAGTACAGGGATTTCTGGCACCTTTTAACCAAAATAAAATTAATATTTTTTAAAGCAAATGAGTGACCAAAATAAAATATATTAAAATTGGGTGACTAAAATGAGTATACAATAACATTGAATTAATGAAAGTAACGAAAATAAAAATGGTTGTTGACAACAATGCTCAATTTGCAATTTTTATTTTATTTTTGATACCCAAAATGAAAACTTATGAAAATTAGGCGATGAATTTTATAAACTATGATTTACCTTTTTAAAATTCATTTTTCTAGATGTTGATTTTATTTATCAATTTTATCAAAATGATTAAGTTTTGCCTATCTAGTGAAAAAAGAAGAAGGTAAATAAGCAAATGTGAATTTTTTTTATCTAAAATTTATCATACATATATTTTCATATCATTAATGTGATATTATATTTAAGTGGTCAATTGAATTGATATCATAGTTCAACCGGATACTGGTAAATGTTATTATAAGTGTGTTTTTGCCTTTTACACAAAATAAATCTAGAAAAACACCACACAAGGTAGGACTTTAACCTAAGGCATTTTGATCTTCAAAAAGTCAACTTTACCGTTTCAATCAAAACTTCATTTATTTTTTACATTATGATCTTCAAAAAGTCAACTTTACCGTTTCAATCAAAATTTCATTTATTTTTTACATATTTTTTTCTCTAATATTGTGGATGTGCCCTAATCTAATATTATATTAAATATCTAACACAGTTTACTTAAGGAATGAATTTGTTCCTTTTCCATAAAAAAAAATTATTTTATTAAAAAAAGTATTCTTACTTTTAGTTTAAAAAAAGGTTTCTTGCATAAAAAACAAAGAATAAGGGTTTATTTTATTAAAAAAGGGGGGAGGGGAAGCATAAGGACTTACTTGAACAAAGTATGCTAGTTTAAGGGATTTTTAATATATTAGCCAAAAATAAATGGATTGCTAAAAACTATGACTTAAAAAGAAATATTACTCAAAAATCATATGAAGGTCTAAACACATATTACTCACATTTCTTTTAAATATATATAAGGATTTATATTAAATGAAAATGATTTAATGTATAAATTTTAATTTTGATATTATGCATTTTTTAACTATTAAAAAAAGTTAATTATATGTATTTGTTTTAAAAGAGATATAACATACGATCCTTAATCAATAAATTTTTACATTTACAATGTACCAAATACAAATTCTGTATAAAATTACTTGGTAGAAACTTTTAAACCTCAACCACTTCAACCATGAAAATTATTAATTTAATACATTAATATTAAAGATATATACCAGCCTTATTTATCTGTCAAAATTTTGAATGTTATGAAAATGTGGTTATTGTATATCTATAACAACATTTGAGATTTATATCGAAATTTTAATAAATCTTTTTACAAAATTTAATTAATATATTTTTATATAAAATTTAAATATTTTATTGAAATAATATTAATTGTGATGGGGACAAATAATTTAATACATTTGACATGGAAGAACTTAGAAACCTTAATCAACAACAATTATTTTTCTACCATTTAACAGAGGCCTTTATTGATAAAAGTGAGTGATGTATGTATGTATG
Organism: Gossypium australe; assembly: GCA_005393395.2. Lineage (NCBI taxonomy): Eukaryota > Viridiplantae > Streptophyta > Magnoliopsida > Malvales > Malvaceae > Gossypium > Gossypium australe. The sequence goes on from CM016620.1 coordinate 8,597,837, forward strand.
TATGTTATTAGCTAGCTTTTCTATAGATTTCTTGATCTCTATGTATAGGGTAGAATAATATTTTAATTTTACAAGGATGATTCACTTTTTTATTTTTTATTTACTATATTTTAAATGAAACTTGTCATCATGTATTTGTAAAGATAATGTATGAAATAATTTTTTTTAGATATAATATGAATTGGCAAAATTTTATATAGGAAAACAATAAAGATATCAAACATATCTTATCCAACTCTAATTTTTCTTTATATTTCGGAATCCAAAACATATAGGGATTAATTGTATAATTTAACCTAAATTTTCTGTTTGAATTGATGATTTAACGTGCTACGTCAGCTTGCCGTTACACCGTTAACGGCAATTAACACTAAGTGACTAGGGGTGAGCATTCGATCGAATCGAATCAAATCAAATGAAAAAATTTCGAGTTAATCGAGTTGACGAATCTTATTTTATCATCCTAACTCGATTTGAAATTTTCTCGAATCAAGTCTAGTACAATGGAATTCGAATCGGATCGAATCGAATATACTTGTTCGAGTTAAATTAAAAAAATAATTTTGAGTTCTTGTAATCAATGTCAACCATCGTAATCAAATTTGCCCACCGTAATCAAATTTGTTATTAACTTTCATCTCTTCATAATTTATTTATTAATCTTTTATATACAAGCTAGCTTCTTTGCTTGCTTAGTTGCTTCAATCATCTTTTGATTCTTGTCATTATGTATTTTAAAATTAAAAAAATATATTAAATGTAAAAAATGCGATTTTCTTAATAAAATTTATTTTAAAGATAAAATGTAAAATTGATACAAATATAAAATTTTAACATGAATATTTTATAGCATCATCTCTAATTCAATTTTAACAAAAATTTATAAAGATTAAACAATTCAATAATATAAATAGTATAAAATGTGAAATTTAATTTAATAATATAAATAGTAGATATAAATAAAAAAATTATAAAAATAAAATTATTACTATTTAGGTTTAGGGATTTTTTTTTGGACGATTTTAATTTTTGATTTGGAATAAAATGTGAAAAGTAAAAGTTTAGGGGAAAAATAAAAAATTTTGAGGGTTGAGGGAGTAAAATTGGGGGGAGAGGGGATATTAAAAAAAACTGGGGGGACGAGTTTGGGGTAAAAGGGGGATGGAATGGGACAAAAGTAAAAGCTTTGAGAGGAAAGTGAGAGGGAGTAAAAGTTTTGAGGGAAAGTAAAGAGGTTTTGAAGTTTGAGATAAAAATGTAAAATATTATAATTTGTTATTCAGTTTATTCGAATTATTCGAGTTATTCAAATTTGAAAACCAAACTCGATTCGAACACGAAATTCGAAAAAAATCGAGTTGACTTGATTAATTCGAATAACTCAATTCGTTTAACTTGAAATTCGAAATTTTTTTTCGATTTTTTAGAGTCGAATCGAATTATGCTCACCCCTATCAATGACTAAAATATTACAACATAATAACGGAAGTGACTAAAACGTAAAATTTCAAACATAAGTGACTATTTTGGTAGTTTACCCATTTTTATACAACAATTGTTAACCTTGCTCGGCCCTTTGTCCCGTTTTATTTGGGAAGATAGCAATATGATGAAAGCTTTGTAATGATCAAAGGAAGAAGCAAATACTTACCAGACTACAAGATTGCAAGCGCCATACCTTGGTTTCCGATCTGACATTTACCCTAAGATACGGTGCGTTATAATAAAAACAACAATGAAGAAAATGCACGCCACTCATAATATCTAATCATCTAGAACAGGTTTTTTGGTAAAGAGAAGCGTCGTGTCTTTTCATTACCATCAACCCCGTGGCGGAATTGGTGGCAAAAATCACTGAAAACTGGATTTGTCGGGTGCATATTCCTTATTATGGAATGTGATATGACCAAAAATAAAATTCATGGAAGAATAAAAGAGAAGATGGGTACAGGGATTGATCTTTCTAGATCAACAAATCGGAAGGAATATTTTGAACAGCTTAACAAAACAATCATGTCCATGCAATGCGCATATAAAGTAAACAAAGACAAGGATATATGTCAAACTCATGACCAAATCAACTCGCCTTTTTCTATGAAAACATGGATTGAAGGTCGGTAGAATGAAATCGCAATCTTGTAGCCCATAATTGCGGTACGAAATTGGAATATTTTTCCATGCTAGGGTCCACCATATATACATATTCCCTTTTGCTTGACGGAACTCCTCCAAAGGCTAAGGCTTTAACCAGGTGTTGGACATATGTAGCTTGGTAAAAAACTTCTTTTCAAACATCATAACCTGCACTTTGATAGTTAATCTTTGGGGCTGTGGATTGATTGAAAGAAAAAGCAAAAAAATGTAAAAGGAAATAAATTTTGAATGTACTTGATAGAGAAGAAAAATGGTGGCATATCTAACTATATTTTGTTATTCATATGCATCTTTCTTTCTAATTTTTTCATCTTTCTAATTTTTTTCCCACCTTTCTAAGTAAAACCTAAGAGCAACAGAATGCACATCTAACGACATTTTGTTATATATATGCATCTTTATCTACAGTATACATATGTTAGCGACTTTCAGGTAAAGCTCGAGAAAGCACTTTTTCAAACTATAATAACTGAACCCCCTAGGTAGTGTCATTTTTCTCTGCTCTGATTTCGTTACTGTACAGCATCTTCACTTTTTACAAGCTTGTGCTCGACTGCCACTGCTGTTTTATTGTGAGGAACATGTTCATGTGAGGATCAGTTAAAAAACATGACCATCTCTCTCTCTGAATATTAAAGCTAACTTGATTCATTCCTTAAAGATGTCCAATGTGTTTATTTCATTGAGCCTGGAAAGCAGAGCCAGTGTGAGGGATGAGTTGAGATGGTAGGTCTCTAATACGGAAACCATTGCCCCAGAAAGAGGCAAGACAAAGACCCATAATAGCCATGGCGACGACAGAGCATGCGGGTGGAACTGCTTGACTACTGCTCCCGAGAAACTGGGTTGCAAGGAGACCTGCCATGGTGGAGCTTTGCATTCCAGTGCACAATGAAACTGTCCGACTAACTTCTTCTCTTTGTCTGCACATTAACAGCATGGTATCAGTCTATCAGAAGAACCGAATTAAATCAGCCAGTAAAAGCCAATAATACTAGTCAGATCATCCTGTATATAAATTGTAATCAGCATATGAAAATCTTTTGCAAATCACTCTTCATTTCAAGCATTCCCCTACAAACAGTACTTATAAGTGGAATAACAAAATGCTTAAAATTGCAAGGAGATTCAGGAGACAAACAATTAGAGGAAGGTTCAAGAAAACAGGGGAACATTGAATACTTGAAACGGCAACTCTCTGCCTGATTAGTACACATTTCTTATTTAGGTTAAAAACAGAGTACCTCAGAGGTCAAAAGAAAACTTGAAAAGGCATAAGCAGGCAGATAAGAAAAGATTCCAGGGCTACCAAAAAAGGTATTATTTATCATGCTCCAATAATCATGATGTGGTGATGTACTAAATGTACTACTATGCTTGATCAAAGCCATTCCTCCACTAGAAGTTTATGAATTTCTTATGCTTCCGCAAAGTCGGAAAATTTAAACTCTTATGAGGGAATAGATATCATAGATGATAATCGGATGGGAAAAAATATTGTGGATTGTGGTCACAGCTCATATTTTGGTTTTAAAGGTGACATTTTCTATCCTAACACTCTTGTCAGTCTATATTTTATGATCATGGTATCATAACCACAAGGATGGATAGATTAGCATACAGAATTCTAATTTTCTCCCAAACCTTGTATAATAAATGACCTGCAACTGTTATATTCTGATTCTGACCTGTTATTTCTCAGGAAAAAAAAAAAGCTTGATTTGGCAAAAGAAAAAGAAGCACGTTATCTATAGAGGCCAAAGTATGGGAAAGACCACAATCTGATATAGAAAAATAATATCACCATCCTTACAGAGGACTTATCTCAAGTTGTAGTAAGTGTTAAGCCCCTAGTCTTCTGTCAAGTAAACCAGGTGATATGAATGCTTAAAGCATAAGACCAAGTAGGACTATTTCTAACATACATCAGACGTAGTACACAAGTTCTAAATTACCTGAAAGCAGGAACTTTTGAGATCCAATATCCCACAGCAAATGCCACAGCATGAAATGTCAAAACAGGAAGAACCAATTGAAGACCCTCTTTAGATAAAATTTGACTCCTGTTCAATGCAAGAGGGCTACCAATGCACAAGGAAGTACAGATCATAGCAACAAAGGGCATCACAGGTTGAAGGATAGTGACGACTGGTTTTGCATAGGTATTGAGCACAAGCCCAATAGTGATAGGAACAAGAACAACCTAACAAGAAAAACCAAGCAAAACATTTTACATTTCACCAAGAAACAAGAATGCTTACTAGAGAATATTATATATGTTGAATCACCACATTACCTGTAAAATCGACTTCGACATAGCAACAGCATCAACCGGAACGACAGACCCTATGAGAAGGCCGGTTAAAAGAGGGGTGACTATCACTGATGCAATGGTGGTAAAGCTAGTGAGAAGTATACTCACTGCCACATCTCCTTTGCTCAAAAAGCTAGCATAGCTAGACAGTTGAGCCCCTGCAACACAAGACGTGAGAATAAAGCCTGCATAGAATGTCCGAGACAAACAAAATGCCTTTGCAACTAAAACTCCAAGTGCCGGTTTGAGCAAATACTGTGCAATAAATCCAACAGATAGCGGTAAAGGTCTGCAATGAAACAAAATCATACAAAGGAGCACCTATCAAATTGGGCAAACAAAATAACATAATTGGCAACCATATGAAACTGCACATGATATAAAGAGAAATGAGATACTTTTACCTTTTGAATGCAAGTGTGAAATCATCAAATGAAAGTCTAATTCCAATGGACAACATGATCCCGCCAAGTGCAGGAGCATACAAGTCCTTAGATACCCTACATGAAAAATCGTGTTTTATAATTGTTTTTCTTCCTTAAAAAAAACTAATGGAAAAGAAAACCGTTGTAGTCATACAAAAGGAGCAAATATAACAATCTAAGAACTGTTCTCTCTCCTAATATATTAAATTAAAAAATGTCCAAGGGGTATCAATTTTCATTTGTTAATTCCTGAATCTTTCTCAATTGTGTAACAAACCATTGACATTTCAGGTTCAAAAAGAGAAACAGAGCTTTGAAGATAAAAACAAATAGAATATAAACAGGGGAAAGGAAAAGATATCAGAAACAGTAAACTACAAAGCTTGAAGAAAACAGAAAAACTAGTCAACTAAAAGCCAACATGAGTGAACATTTAAAACTCACAAAAAGCCAGAAACTGATATAAGTGACCACCATATATAAATAAATAACGAAATATCATTTTCTCGTAGAACTGATAATTAAAATAATCAGCTTCAACTATTTATAATAGATTTCCAAAAGGAATCAATTTAAGAATTAAAAAAAAAAAACTATGGGATCAAAGAAATACGACTAAAATCTACAGAGCAAAGTAAAAACTGAATTTCCACAAAAAAAAAAAAACGAAAACCCAGAAAGAATTAAGAATTTGATTATTCAAAAACTGATTAAGATACAAAAAAAATAAAAGGAATAACCAAATAAAGAAGTTTACCAGGTGAAAGTGGAAGGTTGAACAAGAGCAGCAACAGCGGTAATAGCGACAACAAAAGGAAGCATTGCTGACAAAACCTGAGACAAATCAACCTTCTTAGATACTTGGGTAGCGCCACCACCTGCGTTACTCCCAAACGAAAGTCTCCGCGACCCAACTCTCCGGACATACGGCGTCGTCGAACAGGCAAATACAAACAACCCTCCTCTAGTACTTTTAGTAATTTCACAGTAACCCTTCCTCCCACTCAGCTTCAATCCATATCTCGAATAAGAACAACAAACTGGCGACGTCGCCGGTTTGGGAGAGATCGAGAGCTTCTTGGCTTTCGAAGTGAAGGCGCTTGTGGTGGGGAGAGAAAGATAGGGTGTAAGTGAGATCATTTTTATCGTATTCGGCAGGGAATTGAAGTTGCTTTTGCCTTCCTTTTGCCGGCGCCGGAGAGAGGGGTGGCCGGCAGCAAAGGTATTAGCAGGGGTGGAAACGAAATGAGAGGAGGTGGAGGGAGATAAGGGGATATATATGTTTCTTAGGGAAGTTCCACAGTAGTTGATAGGACAGTTTAAGTTGGTTGTATTCTAATTTTCATCTGTCAGGAAATGGACGGTAATGGTAAGGTTAACAACCCGTGTTAAAGTCTTTCAAGGATATTTGCAACTCGTATCCTTTACTTATAACATATTTCTATCATCTACCCTAGAATAACAACAATTCGTCACCCAGGCTCTAGGTTATTCTAGAGATTTTATATCTGCCTACTTGACTAATTCACAAAGAGCGTCTCATGGAGGTCAATTGTTTAAATGGAGCTCATTTGATCTACTTAAATTGGCTTGATTCGTGGAACATATGAAGAAGCTCATCTACTTAAAGCCTTGGTGGTCAAGTGAAGCACTTAGGAAAAATTAGGGCTAGCATGGTAGATATGAAAACTAATCTTCTAAGAAAGATTTGGAATCTTATAATATTTGGTTTTGCAATCTTAGAAGATTGTGTAAATCTCATAAGAATCTTAATTTTAGATAGGTTTTAATCTCAATCGTCGATGTAAGTAAACTATACTGTTGGACCTGAGGGACCTCAATTATACATATAGGCCTTCCCCCTCATTTGTGATCACTCAGTCGTAATCCTTCAAATTAATAAAGTACTTTTGAGAGTATTTACTCAAACACTTGACCTTCTTTTGCTTTATTATGGTTTTTCTGTTCTTTCATTACTTTTTTGTCCTTGAGTTGCTTCCGCTTTATTTTCGATGCCTCGGAGAATTTCATTTGTGAATTCTCACTTTGCGAGAGTTAGGTTGACTTAGGCAAATTTGAAATCAAGAAATCGCCTAAGGTCATACGGTTTACCAGACTTAAGTTCTAGCCACATGACACTAGTGGAATCTATTTCAAGTTTGTTCCTTAATACAGAGGTAAGGAATTGTGTAAGACATCTTTACAAAAATTTCAAGAACAATGTAAATCACAAAAGGAATGCCTTGAAAAATGCTTTGTGGAAAGTTGCTAGGTCAAATGATGTGTGGAATTTGAAGAATTTGGGGTTGAGACAAAGCCACTGTCAACTACAACTTTTAATTGGTTGAAGCAAAAAGATCCTTCTTAGTGGTCTAGGGCACACATCTCCACCAAGAGAAAATGTGACATGCTCTTTGACAACCCATGCGAGTGCTTCAATAAGGTTGGTTCTGGTATTTGCAATTCTATCTTAATTGACACTATTTATGAGATTATACTATTACTAACTATTTATTAATTACTTCTTTTCATTTTAGATTATTTTGGAAGGTAAAGATAAATCAATTTTAACTATGATGAAAATCATCAAAACAAAGATTGAGGAGATTGGTAAACAAAAAAGATGTTGTTGAGAAATACTTTGGACCTTTGTGTCCAAAGATCTATAGGAAGCTTGAACAAATTGTCACACATGCCAATAAGTAAATTAGTGAAACTTACCCTCCATTCTTTATCTATTTCCTTTAATGATTCTATATTTAGGGCTTACATTAAATTTAATACCTATTTTTCATGTATGTAGGTGTTGGCCTACTTATGTTAGTAATGATAAGTATGAGATTGAATGTAGATCAAGCCACAAGTGTCACAAAGCTAAAATTATCTGCGGCCCGTGACACAAGCATGTAGTTTATATAGGGTCCCATTCATGTTTATACAAAAAAATTGGACCAATTTGGTATTCTATGTGCCCATGATGTAACCTGCATGCAAATGAATAAAGTGAGACCAAAAAATTGTGTCCACTCTTGCTACACAATGAATACTCAACTCAAAATATACTCCAGCCTAATTAAACTTGTCAAAGGTAGCATTTCCTAAACCTTAATCCTATCATATTGGCTCTTGTATCGTTAATATCTTTTTACTTTTTGTGTGTGCAGGTACAATGTAATGGGAACATATCCCTAATATGGAACTTATTCTACCTCATGCATTAAGAAGGTCCCCAAGAAAACATTCTAAAGAAAAAAAAGGGAAAGAAGTTGATGAAGCCAATAAGAGTGGTCTAAATGTCACATCCTGAAATTGGGTCTAGAAGTTTTCAGGGTAATTTTGGAATTTTGGCTCAAGATGAATTCAAAAATTTGGAAATGTGGTAACTCGAAAGTGTCTTCGTCCATGGCTTTTTGAAAACTAAATCAGTTTGTGAATATAATGTGGTAAAGACCTTTAATTTTGAAAAGAGGACTATTTTGTAAAAGGTTTTGATTTAAAATTAGCTTTAAAGAAAATAAACCAAGTTTTAAAATCAACCCAATTATCCCCCTTTCACCCTAATAGTGACGTGAAAAAAAAAAGAGAGAGACTAGAAACATTCCCTTCCCCTTCTTTCCATCAATTGAATGCCTAAAAACCCATTCACCGATTTTGATTCTCAAAACTCTAATATCTTTGATTTTTACCATCTTCCAAACACCAAATCTTAAGTAAAAAAAAAACATCAAGAACACCATTAAATCCATTGTCATTCAACTTGTGAGTTTTCTTGGATTTACACCAATCGTTTGTTTTTCCCCCAATCAAGGTAACGTTTTGATTTCATAATACTTTTTAATGTAATCTAGCCATTTAAATAGAGTTTTAAGCTATTGAATCAAAGGTTTTGTGTAGAAGTCGAGATTTGGGTCGTTAATGGTGAAATCTAGGATTTTGAATAAAGCTACTGTATCAAAGTGTTTTTAAAATTGTTTTGATGTGATTAGAAGGTTTTCAAACTCTCTTTAAAGTTTCGTTAAAGAATTCGAAAGTTTTGTTGAGTTTTCATTAAAAATTAGCCATGTATGTCGAATTTTCGGAACCGTGAATCTAAGCAGTTTTGTGCGGTTTGAAGGTTGAAAATTATTCTTAGATGAGTAATTAGATTATTGGAATTGATTTTAGGCAATAAGAATGAGTGTAGAGTAAGGTATTTGGGCTTCGAGTATGTTAGTCGAAAATTTCAATTTCAAGAGGAACTAGCTTAGACTGGTGTTTTTGCTTGTTGAGATGTGTTTATAGTTGTAAATTAATTGTGTTTGCTGTGTGATCTATTTTGGGTGAAGATTCAAAACTGTTGGTGCCTTTGACGAGCAAGGTGAAATGAAAGGAAAAGCTAATTAAGCTTTCAACAACTGGGCGAAAGCGCGAACGATGAGTGTTTGGAATCTCTACTTATAGACACAATTAATAGTGTTAAATTGGAATTTATGTAACATCCCGAAATAGGGTCTAAACGGAACAGTGGTTGCGAGACCGCAAATCCGAGTATGAAAAATATTTTAAATATTATTTTCCGTGTTAATTATGTGTGAATTATTATGTGTGAAATTTTCGTGATTTAATTTTATTGCTTGGGTGTTGAATTATTAAAAAGGGCTTAATCGCGTAAAATGTAGAAGTTACAAATTAAAGTGTAAAGTGCTTATTTGATAGTGGATTTTTAATATGAGGTCCTTAAAGGGAAATTAGCCTATTTAAGGAGATAGTGGATGGCACTAAGCTTATATTATATGGTTTTCATAGTAATGATAAAGGTTATAATAATAAATAAAATATTATAATACTGTTATAATAAGACAAACATAAAATAATTAAAAGCCATGTTCATCTCTTTTCTTTCTTATGATCGAAACACAAAGAAAAGAAATAGAAATAAATAAGCTTAGGGTTCGGCACTTTTGAAGCTTGATTCAAGGTGAGTTCTAGGTCGGTTTTTGATAATTTTTATGTTTTTTGAGATCGTTGCTTCGAGTGCTACAAAACCCATGTTTGAATTTTGAATTTTGATGAACATTTCGAGTTATGCCATTGATGAGAACTTGTGATTTTTGATGATTGATGGTAGATTATGCATGTTTATGAGTAGAGGAATAATTTTTACTAAGTGATTTTCGATGAAAACGAGTAAAACGAGCTAATTAGTAAAAGTTGTTATTGTTCATAAGTATGTGTTATAGTAAGAATTTGAAGTTGCTATAGAAGGGAAAAATGTTCAGCATGTTATAAAATATATGAATAAGGGCTGAAGTTTAATTTTCGAGCCTAGGGGTAAAATTGTAAATATGTAAAAGTTTAGGGGCAAAATTATAATTTTGCCAAAGTTAGAGTTAAGGACTGTTTTAGTAAATGTGAGTATTAAATAAGCTAAATTTGCTATTATAGATCAAGAAGAACGAAATCTGGAGTTAGATCGGGGAAAGAAAAAGATAGTGGACTAAATCGATATAGTTTATCGTATTTTGTTTCGAGGTAAGTTTGCAGTAAATAAATACAATATTCTGTTATTTTACATCTAACACTCTTAATTTCCAGCATTTATATATTTATTCTGTAAATTTATTATTTAAAGACTCAAGTATGAATTGACGGAAGAGCTATCTCAGAAAGTTCCGGTTGAACCTTAGGAATGTGTAGGATACAAATGTCATGACATTAGGGTTTAAGGAAATCATGTAAGACCATGTCAAGACATGGCATTGATAAGTTACTATAAGGCAAAGGTCCCATGTAAGACCATGCCAAGGCATGGCATTGGTGAGTTCATAAGGCAAGGATACCACGTAAGACCATGTTAAGACATGGCAATGGTTAAGTTTCATAAGGAAAGGTACCCGCGTATCCTTAGTATTCCAAGTGGTTCAACGAGAAAATTCAAAGAGTATACCAAAGTAAAGGTAAGACAAGTTCAAGCTAAAAAGGTAAGGTAAGACAAGTTCATGTTAAAAGGTAAGGTAAGAATACAAGTTTAAGTATATTGAGTTAAAAGCTTAAGTGATCTTGATAAGAAAAGAATAAGATAATTCATTAAGAATGTTGTTATCTATTTACATGTAAACTTACTAAGCTTTATGCTTACTCCCATTCTTTATTTTTTTTATAGTATTACAAGCCAACTAGGGGATCGAAAGAACGTCGGAGATCGTTACACACTATCAAAGGATTATATTGGTATTTTGTGACTCGAACGTTTTAAGTTATGGTATGTATAGGGACTTAGCTATTTTGTGTGTACGAGCTTATGATATGGCTTAATATTGGCTTGTAAATGCTTGGTAATGATTAGCCATTAAAATGGTTAATTAAGAACATGATTTGGATGTTATGAAATGCCTAATTGATAGTTATTTTAAAGAAATTATGTAATTATATGCAGGGGAATAGTTGGACAGCAGCAGTGATGTGATTTTGAAAAATTACCAAAAATAGTAGAAATGGAATTAGGTTGTGCATGAGATATATAATTAAATCTTATTGAGTCTATTTTTATATAAAAAAAACGGTGCAAGAAAAAGAGTTTTATATTATGAGATAATTGATTTTTAGTGAAGAGAGGTCGGAACTGTCAAACTGTATAATAAGGGAGACTTTAACTAATAAATTGTACTAATTGGCCACACCAAAAATTCTAGAAAAATTAAAGTAAGAATATATATGAGTCTAGTTTCAAGGAAAATTTACGGATCTAGATTTTGAGTTTCGTAACTCAAGTTATAATTCATTTAGTGAACATGACGCAGATGGACAGTTTCATTTTTTATGCTCCGAACTAGTAAGTTAAGTCTAGTAATGCCTCGTGCTCGACTCCGGTAACGGTCTCGGGTAAGGGATGTTACAACTTAGGAGTAGCCTAAACCTGTATCCTAAATTCTAAGTGTAAGCTTTATTACTCATCTCATTTTATATTGCCAAATTTGTGACTATGTGATGTGAATTGAGTAGTGTAATGTATTCAAGTGATATGCGACATATGTTGTGTTATTTCTTGTTAAATATATAAATTGTGAGCATGTAAACATGCCAAGTAAATTGATGATGTTGTGTTATAATGTAAATGTGCAGTGAAAGTGTACAGAAAATGGTAAGTAAAAATGTGTATAATTGTTGGTATTTTGGCCTTGCAATCTTTTGAGACTGTTAGATATAGTTGGCATGCCATAGGATTTTGTGACTACTCACATTTGTGTTGTGATTTTGAGTCATTAAGGCTCGGGACAGTTTGGAGAGATAAGTGAATGTGAGCTAAGCTCCATTCATCGGGATATGTTGTTGTGTTGGAGATTTGTGTATCTAATGTGTGGTGATAAAGCCCACTTTTATGTTTCATAGTCTCAAGTTGTCAATTTACTAAATAGTGAATTGCGTATAAAATGCATTGCATGTATAACTATGTAAATACAATGTTAGATGTATAAGTAAGTGATGCATAAATAGGTTAATTTGGCACTCTAGTTAAACACTGTTGAGAATGTACCTCTTGTGGTTTTCGTTTGACATATGATATTGTGTGTATTTGCAGTAATTCTGTGCATTCACTGAGCTTGTTAAGCTCATAGACTCCATTCTAAACCACTGTAGATAATTAGTGTTGCGGTGTGATTCCAAGGAAATGATTCAAGTTAGGCTTAGTAAATTGAGTAGGTGATATTATTATTCTTTGAACTGTTGAAATAAAGACAATATGGATAGAGATATTGGTTGGTTATTATTATGTTATTGTCGGATTAGTATGATTATGAATTTCTAAAATTTTTGCTTGGAAATTATTATTATCTTTTAATTGTTATTACAATGCTTTGGAATGATAAGGTAAAGATATTATGTTGGACTGTGTATTGGGTGAATTTGGTGCTTGAAGCTGTGATAATTAATGCATGTTAGAATAGAAATATGTTGAGCATGTTTTATACTCTGTTTTATTGCGTTTTTTGTGAATCTGAGCAGAGGTATCGATACTTAGGACATAAATATAGATACCTCGGAGTTGAATTATATTTTCGTGAAGTCAGTAGCTTAATTTGGTATCGATACACAAACACATGTATCAATACTCAGGGTGAAAATATCGATACCTTTGCCCATGTATTGATAAAACACAATTTACTATTTAAAAAAATCTTTTAAAAGCTACATTTGGCTCGTAAATATTAAATAATATAATCTACGAGTTCATTTGTCGGATTTGGTTGTCTCGAACTACTATTTTTGATATCACTGAAATTTGGGCTATTACATGTTAAGTCATTTTTAATGTTGCCTAGGGTATCTTAGATGTAAAACTTCTGTAAATGTTTGGATGTGACGATTGTTGTACATAATTAAGACTGTGTGAATATGTATGAGTTGCGATGTTTGATGTAGCGTCCTATTACTCAGGCTCGATAACCAGGCCAAGTATAGGGTGTTACACTAAAGGTGAGCAAAATAGGGTATAAAGCAAACTCCACAACATGTGGTAAACCATGCCATGGTATAAGGATTTGTGAGGGGGTGGTTGGGGGTAACAATAAGGTAATGTTCTTAACTCCAAATAATTATCACTTATATGTTTTTAAATTAGAAACATTATCATATTTACTTCTTTATATGTAAGAAGGTCCACATAATCATCCCAGCAACCTCAACCTCTAACCCATCAACCCTAGCATCTAACCCATCAAGGCTAGTTTCAACCTTCAAGCCTGCAACCCCAACCTTCTAGCCAACAAAGCTCAAATCCTACTCAACATCCAAGGCTTAAATTACCATTTAGAAGGGTGACACATATTGGTCCACCTTTTACAATTAGATGGATTCCAAGCTAAGTGGTAAGCTATAAAAGTAACATATTTTAATCCTATTCTTAATGTGTCTTTGGATGATCAATTATGCAAATTAGTGAATCTGACGCTCATAATCCTTTAAATTCATATTTCTATACTTAGGAAAGCATTTGGGAGCGAAAGGAGCGAAAAACGAGTCAAAATCGAACAAATAGAGCTGTTTTCAAGAGACCCATGGCCTGAACATTTCCACACGGGCTAGACACACGCCTGTGTGAGCCACACGTACTGGAGACAAGCCCATGTGCTAGCCCGTGTCGATATTGCACCTATCTTCCCAAATACGCGAAAAAAACCTAATTTTTAGGCTTTCTGAGCATTCTAAAGTCTAAATACCAACTAGAAGAAGACATAAGGAGCGATCAGAGAAGATCGAAGAAAACACTTGAAGAACACCATCGAAATCAACTCAGAAGTGGATCCTCATCAATATCAAAGATCTCATTTTAATTTCTTTTGAAGTTTTATTGAATTTCTTTATATCTTGTGGTTATTCTGACTTTGAGATGTTTCTATTCAGGATTATGAACTAATTCCCTAGATACCTAGGGAGGATGAAACCTATGATGAATCCTTTTATTTAATGTCTGTTTTTATGCGATAAATACTTGATTCTTGTTCTCAATCATGTATGTTTATTTCTTGTTTTAGTTTTTCTAGGATATTAATTCATGTTTAATGTGCTTAATTCAATGGAGTAAAGTTCCTGTTTAAGAGTAGATCTAGCATAATTGAGTGGTGTTGCATGCAATCCTAGAAATATGACGACATAAATCTACCGGATTAGAGTCAAATCTAAAAGGGGAATTCATAGACAGAGTTAATGCGACAATAGGGTTTTAATTAGAAAAAGATTTCAATTAATCAACCTAGAATCAGTTGTTCTTACTCTCGAAAGAGATATTAACATAATTTAGAGATTTCTACAGATCAAGACACAAGTGAATAAATCATTTAATTCAGATTCATAATAAAATGTGTAAGTCTAGGTGGATTCTTTCCTAGATATTGTCTATCTCATTGGTTAATATTCGATTATTTTCTTGATTCATTCTCTCTTGCGTTCTTAGTTAAATTAGTTTAGTAAATTTAGATTAAACACATCACTCTAAATTATCATTTAAATTATAGAAAAACTGTAATTACTAATACTTTTAGTCCTCGTGGATATGATATTCTCTACTCACCATAGCTATACTATTGTTTGATAAGTGCGCTTGCCTTTATCGTATTTATAGTTAGTTTAGTGACCATCACTAAAACTCCACTACCTCCCACTCATTCAATACAACAAATACAATATCCAAAAAGGCCGAGGATGAACTGATCTTCTGTTTCATTACTTTATTTTATTTAATTTATGAGAATGGTATTTTGTGTATTGCTTTTTTGTTGTTGTAGATGATTTTGTAAATGCAATACTCTATGTATTGCATTTTTAGGAAAGTTATATTATGGTATAGCTTAAATAGTATGTTTAGGTTCTAAATTTATAATCTCTTTTGGGATAGTGTTTAGGCCATTAAGCGGCAAATAGCTAATTATACTTTAGGAGTTAATACAATTTATTTTGAACTGTTGAGCAATTATGAATTTTGCCATATTATATATGAAATTAACATTTCAATGTCTTGACATTAAGTTTGTTTATTTCCTCTCTTTTTTCTTCATCCCATTAACATTATTAAATAACAAAATCTTATATAATCTGGATTTTTAACACAAGCAAAACCATTAACACAAATCTAATGAACCATTTATAAAACATTTTTCATAATCACTTTCTTTTAACCCTTAATGTCACAATTACTTAAGTTTCCTACACCATTAAGGATGCTAACAATTTACCCAAAATCAAACTAACTTAACCAACCCTTAAACCCTACAACATTCTCTTAATTCTATTGCCTTTCACTTCAACAACATTGATGTTTTTTAATGGAAAACTCATTGCATTACAACATATAACACTATTACTAAAACCCAAATCATTCTCTCCTTCCTCTTCTCCCTCTCCATATTTTAACTTTCCTTAACATTCTAACCAATACTACCCTTGCACGATATGTTACAGGAGGATCAAACTAGGTAAAAAAAAATGGCAATAAGCCCTTTTCCCATTCCTATAATTTGAACATCCAAAAAATCTCCTGCTTGAGTTTTCATTGAATCAAGATATCCTTAACTAAGTTGGAGAACCACAATAGCTTACATGTATAGTGTTTGGTGCCTCCATCTCTTCTATTATTTCTTATCTTCTTCTCTTGCATGCCATCTAGTTAAAAAGAGAGAGAGTTAGTCCTTTTTATTTAAGGGTTAGGTTTATAAATTATAAAAAATATAATATACAATAAAATTATAATTCGTAAACTAAAAAAACATTATTTAAATATGTGGCAATTACATATCATCTACATAGACATTTAACAGCTAACATTAAGGGTGAGCGTTCGATCGAATTGAGTCGAATCAAGTGAAAAATTTTCAAGTTAATCAAGTTCACGAGTCATATTTTATCGTCCTAACTTAGTTTGAAATTTTTTTCGAATTGAGTTGAGTGAAATAAAATTCGAGTCGAGTCGAATTGAATCGAATCGAATCGAATCAAGTGAAATTGTTCGAGTTAAATTAAAAAAATTAAACATGTCAAATAAAAATATTGTTACAATATAACTAAATCCATGTTAGAGCACATAAATTTGAAACCATATATATCTGAAATTTTTTTCAAAGAAAAATATTAAAAAAATATACTTGAGTATGATAAATTTGAATCATTAACTAGGTTTCAAAATTATTATTTTAGAAAAAATTTAAAATTTTAAATTTTTTATATATTTTAATTTTTATATTTTTTAAAAATATAAATTTTGAAATTTTATAAATATATATTTTTTTGTTATGAGAGAGACCAATTTGCTTATTTTCAAAGTTGACACTGACCAAAAGAGTATTTACACTAATATGTTGTTCGAATTGTGAAATTCAACTCGAATCGAGTTATTCGAGTTAACTCGAATAATATGAATGACTCGAATAACTTGATTCGATTAACTCAAAATTTGAAAAAAAATTGATTTTTTCTAATCGAATCGAGTTTTGCTCACCCCTACCTAACACCTTTCCACATGCTATATTTGTCACACTCCTAATGTCGGTTAACGGCACAAGGATCAAAATGTTACAAATCGATAATGTCAGTGATCATTTCATAACAAATTAAAGTTCAGTAACCAAAATGTAAACTTAGCCAAACAGAAGTGACTATATTTGTAGTTTACCTTTTTATTTAATGAAATCAATGCATTAAGTATAAATTTATTGTCGATCGAATCTTAACTCAATTGACACCATTGCAATTCTAATAGTCAGGAAGACATGGGTGGGTTTGAGCAAGCTTCAGCGCATTTTTTCTTCGTTTTAAAGATTGGGAGGAGTTATAGTTTGAAGTAGGCATGGTATAAAAAATATAAATATATTGTCACAAAAAATATTTTTTTAATCAAGTATAAATATATCAAAGGTCCCTGTACTCTTCCGAAATTTTAAATTTTAGTCCTTATACCTTAATTTTGAGGCATTAAGTACTTATACATTTTTTTTAAATCTTGGTACTTCCTTCAATTTTGCCATTACAAATGATAATATAAATGTTATAAAAAAGGTAAAATAACTCTTTTACCCCTCATGATACATAACTATTTAAAATTTAAAAATATATAAAATAAAAAAATGTGAACAAGTTAAACTATTTAAAATTAAAAATAAAAATAATTTTTAAAAATTCATTTTAAATAATTTAAAATATACAGAAAAATATAAAAATTTCTAAAAATTCAAAATTTGTGTTATTTACTTTATGAATGATAATAAGGTTTCTCCAAGTTTGAGTTATTCATTTGGTCCATATTAAATCAAATTTGATAATTTTTTATTTTAAATCATATTAATTATATATCAAAATATATTTTTTTATAAATTTAATTATAAAGTATATTAAATATTAGTATTAAATAATTTTCAAATAATTATACAAATTTTGAATCCATTCAAATTAAATTTAATATAAACTTTTTTTTGTTCAAAATGCACTATAGTAAAAGAATTTCATTTTAGCAAAATACAAAGGTAATAAATTAAGTATTGAAATTTTCATATAGTGTAATTGGAACAAAAATTTAAATTTAACCTCAATCTATTTAAAGTTTGTGTCATAAGTATTTTTGTATAAATCAAGACATTTTTTTAAATCAATATAATGTATTTTGAATGAAAATATTTAATACATAAAATGTTTTATCATTATTTTAATTTAATTTGAATTGACGTATCATTATTTAGAAAATATTTTACACTAATATTTTATGTCATTAATAATTAAATTTACATAAAAATACTTTTTGATATATAATTAATCTGATTTAAAATAATAAAAAAACTTATCAAATTTGATTTAATATGGACTGAAATAATAGCTCAAAGTTTAGAGAGACCTTACTACAATTTGTGGAGTAAATAACACAATTTTTTAAAACATTTTCTTGAAATTTTTATATTTTACATATATTTTCAAATTATTTAAAATGACTAAACTGGCAGTCCCAATTCTTTTCAAGTAATACTTTTGAATGGGAGGAGGAAATTTTAAGACATCACGAGTGGCTAACATGGGCTCAAGTTTCCTGGCACATCCTTTTTGGGCTAGTAGCATGGCGTATATGACAGAATAGGAACCTATTTGTCTTTCAAGGTTTAACATGGAGTTTAACAGAGACCATCAAGATTTCTGTTTGTTGGGCAAGACAGTATACCAATTCTCATGCGTGGAATCCATCTCAAGATTTAAATGAAAAGTTTGAGCAAAACTTAGGAACAGCTGTCGAGTAAAGACGTAGATTTAGGCTTTGTTTTTCTTTTAATTTAGCTTGTTTTTCCACCAAAAAACTTATTTAAAATGAACTTTTTTTTATTTTTTAATTTTAAAGAGTTTTAATTTTTCACAATTTTTATTATTTTTATATTTTTATTGAAAATATGAAAAAAAATTAAAACACTTTTTTAATTGTTTATTTAATTTTAAAGAGTTTGTATCAAATTGACAAAAAAAAATTTAAACCAGGACAGCCAAAAGAATTATTTTACCTTTTTTTATAAGAGTAACGTCATCAATTCTAATGAATTCTATCGGTAAAATTGATGGAGGAACCAAGATTTTTAAATAAAAATATAAACTCAATATCTTAAATTTATAATGACTAAAATTTAAAATTTAAAATAATACAAAAACCTTTGGCATATTTAAACCTTTTAATTACCTTCTAACATCGCCTATAGTTACATGTTAAAACTACTCCAAGAGAATATGTTCTGGTCTATTGGGGATGGATCTATGGCCCAATTTTGGGATGATTGTTGGATTCTTAGTTAGGGATGCTTCACGAGTACTTTTTTGTAGGAGTGAGTAAAATTTAATTTGATTTAAAAAATAAAAAAATTTAAATTTCGAGTTAATCGAATCAAATTATTTGAGTTTTGAGTTCGACTTCAATTTTACAATTCGAATAACTTGAATAATTCGAATAATAGATTGGTGTGAATATCCTTTTGGTCCCTATCAATTTTAAAAATGAGCAAATTGGTCACTTTATCAACAATAATTACAAAATAATATCAAAATAATTTTCAAAAATTTAAAATATTTATAAAAATTCCAAAATTTATATTTTCTTAAAATTTTAAAATACATAAAATTCAAAATATTTTATGCGTGTCTCCAATAAAACGCTTCCAGCTAGAAGCGCTGAAAGCATTTTCCTGCATTTCACCTGAAAGCACTTCCAGTTGGAAAAACTTCCAACTAGAAGTGTTTTCCCCTTTGTTATATTAGAGTTTAGGGGTTTTAGTGTGTTAGGGTTGGGTTAGAGTTTTAAGTATGGTTTAGGGTTTTAAATTGATAAAATTTTTAACATAATAATAGTAATTATTGAATTCAATATTTAAAATATTCGTATTTACACTAATCGTATATTTGAATTTTATTTTACAAATCAATTAAAAATCGAAACTCAGAGTACTCGGTTCGGATGCAGAATTAGTTTTAACAACCATTGCCCTTTTTTAATCTTAGTTTGATTTGATATTTCAGTAAAATACTTATCCAGTGCATTATTTTTGACGAGATGAGTTCTAAAAATATATCTCGCGTATCCCGAGATATCTGAAATGATTTTAAAAAAATTCCCCGAATAGTGAGGGGTTGAAATTTGTAGAAAAAAAATGCTACAATCAGGACGCAGAAAGCGTGTCCAGTTGGAAGTACTTTTGGTTGAGGTGGCACTGAAAATGCTTCCAGTTGGATGCGCTTTCAGTACTTTTGTTGCCAATACGTCCTCCTTGAAGCGTTTTTTCTCTACAAATTTCAACCCTTTATTGTCCGCAGAATTTTTTCAAAATCAAATAGGAGGTCATCCCCTAGGTTATAAATGTAACATATTTCAGCCTCCGGTGGCATAAGTCGAGGAAATAAAGTTTGAAGTTCAGAAGAATAAAAGTTCACAATGAAGGCATAAGTTGGAGCAACGATACTATTTGTATAAAAAGTAAGCATAAGCATTGATTTTTCGTGTTAATATTTATTTGAAGCATTATTTTTTTTGCGTAATATTTTTGTTTTAAACTTCCCTCGACAGATAATTTAGTTTCAAAATGAGTGGACAGATTAATGTTATTATTTATTACAATGGTGAGGTCCGTGACACTGAGAACGGCGTAGTTTTTTTATCGGAGAACACAATGTGGCTAACATTTAACCAGAACATAAAGTTGCCAGAACTTCAAAAATGAATTAGGCTAAAAATTGTCGGATCTAACGAGATGAGAGTATTGTCTTTTAATTATCAATTTTGTGCTTCGGTCGATCCTATGAGATATGACGCTTTCGATATCAAAGGTGTTAGGGGCTTAGAGGCGATGGTGTAGACGTATATCAATAGTGGATCATAGTTTCTCGAGTTATATGTGAAATTTTCAAGGCCAGATAAAGGCATTTGGACGTCAACATCTGTTCCTGTTCGAGAGGCCAGAACGATTGAAAATACCGATAGTCCAACAATGCAGTTGTGTGGTAGATTCACCACTTTGTTAAAAAGTTCCTATTATGATATCCCGGAATCATTGATGGGAAGAAACTCATGCATCTTGGCCTTAGATTTCAACTGTAGGAGGCAGAACACCGAACAATCAAGTTTTAGTGGTAGAACAGAATACACAACCCCTGCACAACACTCAGTTAGTGGATTAGACATGAACTTCGGTAGGTCGATGTTCAACGCTGGGAATACTTACTGGGAAATGGCAGCAACTTCCAGTGGTTGGCAATCGACAAGTGATTCTGGACGTTTCAAAACTACACAAGAATAGATGATGTTGGTGGTCCGAAAATGAATATGGCAATGAATCTGACGTCAATCCAGTTCGGGAGCTTGGTGCCGACGGTTCAAAAATTGTATTATTTTCTAAATCAGAGCTTGTTCCAACTAAACCAAAAGACGGTGAAGGAGGTGAAGATGAAGAAGAAGAAGATCCACGATTCACAGCATACTCACCTCTAACCTATATGCATAATGTCGATCTATCAATAGAGGATGGGTTGGAGTTTGCAAAATTACCACACAGAAGGCCGGGCCACGCGAGTTCTTCGTTGGATTCAGGTGTTTTGGAAATGGGCAAGAAGTTTTCCACTTAATATTGGTTTTGTCGCTGCAATGAAGCAATACAACATTAAGAATGGGGTTAACTTCCAAGTGGTTAAATCCTGATCTGAGAAGTTCAAGGCCAAGTGTGCAATGCGAGACAGTAGATGCGCAAGGAAAATTGTGGCTTCTATCAAAACAAAGACAAGGTTGTGGACAATAAAGAAGTTTACCTCTCTGCATACGTGTGTTGTCACTGTTACTGTATCAATATCGGTATATATTATGACATAGTTGAATTACTAAATTTAACGTACTCATGGCATTGCAGGTATTTCACGGGATCATCCAAAGTTGGATCCAGAGATAATCGCGAGCATAATACTACCGATGGTGAAAGAAGTCCAAGAATTGTTGATTTCTATGTCAGTTTTAATTGCAAATATCTGTAGCCAATTCAATTACACGCCTTCGTACCGCAATGCGTGGATGGCAAAGCAAAATGCATTGGAGAAGATGTATAGTAGGTGGCATAGACTTACGACATAAAACTTGCAACTGTGGGAGATTTGACGCACTTCGTTTTTCATGCGCTCATGCAATTGCAGCGTGTAGCAATCAACACTTGGATCCCATAAGCTTTGTGGATGAAGTGTACAAATTAGAAAACTTGTACAACATATGGAGACACGTATTCCCACCAGTCCCAGATGAACATATGTGACCACCTGTATTAAGTGTTCCGTTTAAGTTGTTACCCGATAGGTTATTGTGTCGCAAACCAAAAACTTGATTATGATCTTTTCATTCTCCGTTGTCATCGTTCATCCTTCGGTCTAGGAATAGGTGGTTGGGAAGATGACCCAACTTGGTAAAATAAACATCCCGGAGGTGTTTGCATCATAAACAGCAAATGAGCATAACTATGTTGAATCCTATACTCCAATGGGATAATGAGTGGACTCTCCCTTGATGCCTGAAACATAGATGGCCTATACGTCGTCGTCGGCATCGTTGTCGTCAAAAAAGTAGATGGTATGGTGGTGTAATACATCGGGGACTAATGTCCAAAAGTCCAACTTGACATATGACTAAAAGTAGAAAAATGTGGTGCAATATATAGTGTTCGTGTGAAGATGATAAGGTTAGAATATACACTAGAATAAGACAATACATATTGATCGGTGGGTGGTGTGGGCATCAGTGTTGGTTCTTGCATTGGTGCTGATGATGGATCCGTCTTGTTAGCCCTTGGATTTCAAGGGCACCGTCATGTCCTACTCGTATAAGAATGCTGATGCCTCACTTCTTCCTCGTACAAATATGGTTTGCCATGGATCCTAAACTATGGCATGTACTCTGAATCGCATCCTAACTCCAGAAAAATAATAGGTTCGCGAGTAGGTAAGAAATCATATCGATTATTCCACATGTTGATATGTTAGGAGTGGAATACCGGCCAATTCTCATCCGGCCGCCATAAGTCGATAGAATGCATATTATCAAGATCTTGAGGTGCCATGGAAATCGATTGTTGGAATCCAAACTACCGCAACACTCAATCGATCTTGTGTATCTGGACGGTAGCATACACTACCAATGGAACCTTTACATGCCAGATGTTGGGATTCACAAAGAATTCCTCGGGGTTGACTTCTCGAATTGTTGGATCCTCGTATGGTGTCTGTTGTAACCATTTTTTAAAAAAACGGGAATCGACTTGGTTTTGAGAGTAAAAATAAAACGGGAGTCGCCACCGATCTCTATTAGGTGTGATCAGGTCACCTTTGTTTTAATAAAACATTTTGATTTACTAAAACAATGTTTTTGGTCTACGAAAATTTGAGAAAATAGGTTCGGGAGTCGGTTACGTGCGAGGAAGGGTTAGCACCCTCGTCACGCCCAAAATTGGTACCAAGTTGATTATTCAATGTCTCAATGCCGAAAGTCGAAAATTTAAAAGAGAAAAAGGAAATTGATCTTTTTGGAAATATTTTAGTTTTCTCGAATTGAACATTAAGATTTTCTTGTTCCGAAGGAACAAAATATCGCATCCAGTACGTAGGACGCGATGATTTTAATCCTCAAATCCAAGATCATCTCTTAATCCCCGAGACTCATGCATTAAAATATCAAAAGGATATTCGATTGTTTGGCCAAGCGAGAGAACCGAAACCCAACACATAGGGCACGATCTCTCGAATTTCTAAACATAGAATATTACCTTATTTGGAAACTTTTAATTTTGGATGAATAAAATAATAATATAGATAGCTTAAAAATGAATATTATACAAGGAAAAATTAAAATAAATAATATACAAAATAACATATTAATCTACATGAGTAATATATGGAGTGAAAACCTAATGTAAATAATTTACATGGAAAATAATAATACACGAAGGTTTCCGAAGTAAACAAAAATATATGATGAAATGTGGGTTTAAGAATAAATAAACTATATAAACAAATTTAAACTATATCTATACATATAAATAAATTTTAGAAAAGATACATATGATTTTGAAGTTAATGATATGTATATAATATGTAATAATTTTAGCGTGAGTTATGCATATGGATGTATACAAAATGATAGTATACAAAGTGTTTAAGCTAAAACTTATGCAATCGATTAAATCCAAGAACTGAGAGATTTTAAAAACAAACACTTACACGACGAATAAATAAATAAATACCTAATTGGATTAAAAATAAATTCCAGGCTACTTATAAATAAATAGGACAATTTAAGCTAGATTGAGGACTAAATCAAAACGCGCACAAATAAACAGGGACTAAAACAGACAATCTCAGTTAACCAAGATGCTGCGTTTCATAGGATTAAATTGTGAAAGAGTCAGAAAGCATAGGGACTAAGCGCATAAATATTCTTTTTAAGAAGAAACGCACGGACCCTCCGGGTTTTGAATTGGGTCGAATCGGGGCGCTCATACAACGTCGTTTCAATGCTATCAGAGTGAACCTGAAACGCCGTCGTTTCATTAACGGCCATTCACCCTTTAAAAGCCACCTTAAAATCTCTGCTAACTCCTTTTAAACACTAAGAGAAAAACCTAGCCCCCCTTTCTAACCCTAGCCGAAACTAACTCTTCCTATCCCTCAGCCGCACCAGACGCCGACGATCCAGACTCCCCTTCCGACTTCAATCTCGACGAAGCAAAGAGGAAAT
Source organism: Gossypium australe (assembly GCA_005393395.2). Taxonomy (NCBI): domain Eukaryota; kingdom Viridiplantae; phylum Streptophyta; class Magnoliopsida; order Malvales; family Malvaceae; genus Gossypium; species Gossypium australe. Next base: position 8,622,477 of record CM016620.1, read on the forward strand.
CGACGACGGCGATCGATAAGGTAAACACTCTTCCTTTTTTTGCTTTTGTTTATAACAATTTTTTTAAAAAAAAAACAAAATAAAATAAATAAGAAACAACAGTAAATGCAAACAGAACTGAAGAACGAAATCAACCTTTAAGGTTTTTTTTTTATTTCCGATTGTTGATGATTCGTAAGAGTCCAAGCGTTCTTTTTCAATTCTTTCTTTTGATTTCATATATTCGTGTGTAATCAGTGCGTGTGTGAAAAAAAAAAAAGAAGGTCCCCCTCCGTTACAAAAGTTTCGGTTCTTATAACCAATTTACAAAAGCCTTTTATTGTTTTCTATTATTCTCTGCTTCGTTTTCTGTTGTTTGTTGTTTTTGTTTCTGCAGGGCATGGGCGAGGAAGGTGATCAGGAGCATGCAGAGAGCAACAGACGAGGTGCCTGGGGGGATTCGACTCGTCAGGGCGCATGGGCACGTGGAAATCGACACGCGTGGGAAGCCGAAACGATGCGGGGAGCGTGTGTGAAAGACGCGGTGGTAGGCGAAAGGTCAGTGCGCGTGGTGGGCAGACGACGGGTTGGCGGCTAGGGGTGATGACTCCCTAGGGTTTTCTTATTTGGCTTAGTCCTTGGGCCATACTGGGCTTTTTGTAAATGGACGTATTGGACTGTTAATGTTTATTGGTTTTGTGTATTGTTTTTTTTAGTCTGTATTGGGCTGTATATCATTGGGTTTGTATTTGGACCTTGCTGTAAATAAGGACTCTGGATTTTGTATTTTTATTGGGTCTTGTTTTTAGCTTGGTATTAGGCCTTAATGGGCCGGGCAAATTTGGTTATTACAGCTGCCCCTCTTTGCTCATTGTCGTGAAACGAGAATATAGCAAAGAAAATAAAAGAACCAATTTTGCCCGGTCTTGGCCAAGTATTGACGTATTGGTCCTCGTCTTCCTCAAATGTCTTCAAACTCCACATACTGTTTTGATCCATTCTGCCACTACTTCTGCGAAACGTGACCCGTAGCTTCAATTCGCTTTTCCTCAATCTTGTTTATTTTTTAACTTGCTCTAAGACAACTTCGGGACACGAAGAGATTTGTAGCTTCGATCTACTAACTGCTCCATTAGGACTTTGATGAAATCTGAACTTTTCAAACTACTTCCTTATTCTCGCAATATGAGTTGACTTTTTTACCCCTCTTTTTTGGTATACAGAAATTGAAAAACAGAAATTAAAAAAAAAAGAAATTAAAAATACCTCAGCGTGCGTAACCCGAGGCCCAACTCACTTTTCGCATTATGAGTCGATTTTAACGAAAATTGAAAAACACCTCAAGGTGTGACCTGAGGCTCAACTCACTTTTTGCATTATGAGTTGATTTTAAACAGAAATTGAAAGAAAGAAATTAAAAAACACCTCAGCGTGTGACCTGAGGCCCAACTCACCTCTCGTATTATGAATTGATATTTGAACAGAAATTGAAAAACAGAAATTAAAAATACCTCAGCGTGTGACCTGAGGCTCAACTCACCTCTCGTATTATGAGTTGATTTTTTTGAGCAGAAATTGAAAAACACCTCAGCGTGTAACCTGAGGCTCAACTCACCTCTCGCATTATGAGTTGATATTAACAGAAATTGAAAAACACCTCAGCGTGTGAACTGAGGCTCAACTCACCTCTCGCATTATGAGTTGATATTAACAGAAATTGAAAAACACCTCAGCATGTGAACTAAGGCTCAACTCACCTCTCGCATTATGGGTTGATATTTGAAAAATAAAAATTGATAAACACCCCGGCGTGTGATCCGAGGCTCAACTCACCTCTCGTATTATGAGTTGATATTTTTGAAAAACAGAAAACGTATCATCCGGTGGAACTCGGATGTTTTCTTTCTCCTTGGTTCGGTACAGCTATCGCCAAAACTTCTTGCTTTAATGGTATACCTGTATGTGTCATGTGTGATGTTATCATGATATGCACGTGTTTGCCTTAAATGCTTTTATGCCTACATGATCATGCCATGCGCCCTGGGTTGGTTTGTCATGTATCTCTTTTCGTCATGACGTTCATGATGACCTGTATTCATTGCTTCGATTCTTGACTCCTTTCAGGTTTTGTATCCGTCCTCAAGTTTTTACGAGAGATCTGTGTTTCTCGTATATCACCCTTTGCCCCCTATTGGACTTTGTCCTTGCCTTGATACTTACCAAGTTTTCATCCAGGTAATACTCAACATTCCTTTTGTTTAGAGTATGTAATTTCACTAGTTATCATTTAACTGAACCAAACATGAGATGCATTAAAACGACAAAGTTGGTATGAAAGGGGTACCTCACACACATATTTATTTCAACGGCAACAAGCAAAGAAAATTGACAAGGAATAGTTCAATAAAGAAAATGTTATAAAAAGGAAAGTAGACTCAATTGTCGCAAATGCTCTGGATATCTAACGCATGAACTTTTCGCGTTTCTTCCTCCTGGATCTTTCCGAGCAAAGCTTCTTGTGTAGAGGATTTTGAGCTTCCGAGTCCGCTTCAAATATTAATATCTCGCCCTTTGACTCCTTGTTCAAATTGCCCTAGCCCTTTATGCCCGAATCTGCTTCATTAGGATGCCCTTTCAGGTTTTCGTCCCAATTTTGTTTATCAAGACGCCCTTTTCGGGTTTTCATCTTGATTTTTTTTAGGCGTAGTACTTCTTCACGGTGTCAGAGTTTACCAGATTTGGTAACTCCTTCCCATCCATTTCAGTGAGGATCAAGGCTCCGTCTGAGAACGCTCTCTTCACGACGTATGGCCCTTCCCAATTTGGTGCCCATTTTCCTCGAAAGTCTTTTTGTATTGGGAGAATCTTTCTCAGTATGAGTTCTCTCTCGCGAAATTCTCTTGGCCGCCCATTCTTGTCATGGGCGTTGATCATTCTCTTCTGGTATATTTGTCCATGGAAAATTGCCTTCAAGCGTTTTTCCTCGATAAGATTTAGCTGGTCATATCTAGCTCGAACCCATTCCGATTCTTCTAGTTTTGACTCCATTAAGACTCGCAGCGAGGGGATCTCAACTTCAACGGGCAGCACAGCTTCCATTCCATAGACCAGAGAGAAAGGAGTTGCCCCCGTAGAGGTCCGCACACACGTGCGATATGCATATAGAGCAAATGGTAGCTTCCCGTGCCAGTCTTTATACGTCTCAGTCATTTTCCCAATAATCTTCTTAATATTTTTGTTAGCAGCCTCTACCGCTCCGTTCATCTTTGGACGATAGGGTGATGAATTATGATGCTTTATTTGAAATTGTTCACACACTTCTTTTATCATCTTGTTGTTCAGATTTAAAGCATTATCTGAAGTAATTCTCTCGGGCAATCAGTATCGGCATATGATCTCCTTTTTTATGAATTTGCAAACTGCGGTCCTTGTCACATTAGCAAATGAAGCGGCTTCTACCCATTTCGTGAAATAATCTATGACCACAAAAATGAACCGATGTCCATTAGAAGCCTTTGGGGAAATTGGCCCTATAACATCCATGCCCCACATAGAGAAAGGCCACGGAGAAGTCATGACGTGAAGGGGCAAAGGTGCTGCATGAATTTTATCACCGTAAACTTGACATTTGTGGCACTTTCGCGCGTAACTAAAAAAATCGCTTTCCATTGTCAGCTAGTAATAACCGAGCCTCATAATCTGCCTAGCCATAGTGAAACCGTTGGCATGCGTTCCACAAATTCCTTCATGGACATCTTCAAGTATCTTTCTGGCTCCAACAGTATCCACGCATCTCAGGAGCACTTGATCTTTTCCCTTTTTGTATAGGATGTCCCCATCAAGAACAAATCTCGCCGCCATTCTTCTGATTGTTCTTTTGTCGTTCTCATTTGCTTGCTCGGGATATCTTTGATTCTTGACATATTCTAAGATATCATGGAACCATGGTTGTCCATCTGCCTCTTTTTCGATGCTAAAACAATGTGCAGGGGCCTCGTATATGCTCATTTGGAGAGGCGTTATTTCCGTTTCTCGGCTTGCTTTGAACATTGAAGCCAAAGTGGCTAGGGCATCAGCCAATTGGTTTTCTTCTTGTGGGAAGTAATTAAAGGTTACTTCTTCAAATTCTTTGATCAACTCTGTCACGAGATCGCGATATTTGACTAACTTCGAGTCTCTCACTTCCCAATCTCCACGGATTTGGTAAATCACCAATGCCGAATCCCCGGATACCTTTAAGATTTTGATGTCTCGTTCAATAGCTGCACGAAGTCCCATGATGCAAGCATCATATTCTGCTATGTTGTTGGTACAGAAGAAATTTAATCTGGCAGTGAATGGGTAATGATTCCCTTCTGGTGACACTAAGACTGCTCCAATCCCATACCCCAATGCATTTGATGCACCATCAAAGCTTATCTTCCATGATTTCTCATTTGACGACTCACATTCTTCTTCTGTAGTGCACATCAAGTCTTCGTCTGGGAAGTCAAATCTCAATGGCTCGTATTTCTCAGTCGTTTGAGTCGCTAAGAAGTCAGCTATTGCACTTCCTTTTACCGACTTTTGATTCACGTAAATGATGTCGTACTCTAACAGTAGGATCTGCCATCGTGCCATTCTTCTTGAGAGTGCAGGTGATTCCATCATGTACTTTATTGGGTCCAATTTTGAAATTAACCATGTCGTATGATACAACATATATTGTCTGAGCCTTCAAACCACCCAGACCAAGGCACAACAGAATTTTTCAATTGACGGATACTTCGCTTCACACCCTGTGAATTTCTTGCTGAGGTAGTAAATCGCCTTTTCTTTTTTCCCTAACTCATCCTGTTGCCCCAGTACACAACCCATTGAATTTTCGAACACAGTCAGATACAATATTAAAAGTCTCCCGGGAGTTGGCGGTACTAGCACCGGGGGCTGGACAAATATTGTTTTATCTTGTCGAAAGCCACTTGGCACTCCTCGTTCCATTCTCCAGGACTGTGTTTTTGAAGAAGTCGGAAAATTGGGTCACACTGGTTTGTAAGTTGAGCGATAAATCGAGCGATTTAGTTTAACCTCCCTAAAAATCCTCTGACTTCTTTTTGTGTGCGTGGAGGCGGTAGTTCATGTATGGCTTTTATCTTATCTGGATCAACCTCGATACCTCTCTCACTGACGATGAAGCCCAGTAATTTTCCAGAGGTAGCCCCGAAGGTACACTTGGCTGGGTTAAGCTTCAGCTGGAACTTTCTCAGTCTTTCAAACAGCTTTCTGATGTTCCTAACATGCTCTCTTTCCCCTCGAGATTTGGCGATCATATCGTCGACATAGACTTCTATTTCTTTGTGCATCATGTCGTGGAACAGCATCACCATTGCCCTCTGATATGTTGCCCCGGCATTCTTTAATCCAAATGGCATCACCTTGTAGCAGAATGTTCCCCACATCGTCACGAAGGTAGTTTTCTCCATATCCTCAGGAGCCATATTTATCTGCTTATAACCCGAGAATCTATCCATGAAAGAAAATAATGAATGTCTTGCTGTGTTATCTACCAATGTATCGATGTGTGGCAAGGGAAAATTATCTTTTAGGCTTGCTCGATTCAGGTCGCGATAATCTACGCACATTCGCACCTTCCCGTCTTTCTTTGGTACTGGGACTATATTAGCCACCCATTCTGGATATTTAGAGACTTGTAAGAAGCCAGCATCAAATTGCTTTCTTACTTCTTCTTTTATCATTAGCAACATTTCAGGTCTCATTCGTCTTAGCTTTTGTTGAATGGGTTTGCATTCTGGCTTTAGTGGGAGTCTATGGACCACTACATCCTCGTTCAAACCTGGCATGTCCTGATACGACCATGCAAACACATCTCTGTACTCATGAAGCAAGGCGATCAAATCATGTTTGGTGTGCTCTGAAATGGAGGTCCCAATCTTCACTTCTTGCCTCTTTTCTTCGTTTCCCAAGTTCACCGCCTCAATAGATTCTTCATGGGGTAGAATCTGTTTATCTTCTTGTTCTATCATTCTCAGTAAGTCAGGGGATGAGACATAATCCTCAGCATTTTCCTCATCTTTGAATTCTCCTAAACAAACAGCTTGCTCGAAATCGATTTTAGGACTTGTAACGGGATTGTTCGCATTATCGATATCTGAGCACCTGAAAGGTAAATGGAAAAGAAACTATAGAGGAGCATCGAGGTACTGAACCTACAAACGTGATATTATGGCATGATATGAGATATATATAAAGACAGGCTATGAGAAGAGGGAATGAATATGAAGCCCATGAGAATGAGAGACCATGACAAAATGCATTTTCATTAATGTTCATTTAAAATCTAAATAGCCAACATAAACTCTTATAATAGATTCCCCCACAACTTAGGGGCATACAAGAAATGAGCATTGAGCATTACTTTGGGGAAGATTTAGAAACTACGAGAAGATCCACGGCAGTCCAGTTATTCAAAACAAATCCAGGGGGCTAGGGCGTATCATTGAAATGTCTTTCTCTGCATCATTCACTCTGTCAATGACGTTTATGCTAAAGTTCTGAAGGCCCTTTTCAACCGATAACAACGTGTTTGGTGAATTATCTCTCCCCAGGTATATCATTCCTGCAGACGTAAATGTTTTCGACAAGGGCGGATACATTATGGGCTCCCATTCCACTTCCCGACCTGAGGCTCTTGCAATCCTCCTTTCTTGCTCTTTCTGTAACTGTTTCCTTCTTTGTCGTACGTCAGGCTTGAATCCTAAACCGCATCGAGCCTTATGATGTACTGGCTTTAGTGCTCTGGCCATTCCTTGCTGGTATTTTCCCAACCCTTTCTTCGCTCAGGCTCCTTTTCCCACAGTCACCTTGATTCCTATCTTGGTATTCCTCGATAATTTGGGTGTGGGAATCTTATTTACTTCAACAAAAAATGTAGCATTGATAAATTCGAAGGAGCGAAAGGAGCATTCTACTGCATCTTTATTTGCTTCAATGTAGGGTGCGTCAGTCGAGACAGACGCAACGATGTCTTCTTCACCAGTGACCGTGATCAAACGGTTATCCATGACAAACTTAATCTTTTGATGGAGAGACGAAGGAACTGCCCTGGCAGAATGGATCCAAGGCCTCCCTAAGAGGCAGTTATACGAAGGTGCGATGTCCATGACCTAGAACTCAATATCGTATGTACATGGGCCCACTTCTAGAGGAATCTCGATCTTTCCCATGACCTTTCATCGTGTCCTATCAAACGCCCTTACCGGTGAATGACAAGGCCTTAGGTAAGACATATCAACCGGCATCCTGGACAGTGTAGCCAAAGGCATGACATTGAGTGCAGACCCGTTATCAATGAGCACGTTCGGTATTATATAGCCTTTGCAACCGGTCGTGATGTGCAATGCTTTTACAGAACCCCTACCATTTGGTGGTATTTCGTCATCACTGAAAGAGATGAAATTATCCGCATTCAAGTTGTTCACCCACCTATCAAGCTTTTCAACGGGTACGTTGCTCGGCACATACACTTGGTTTAACACTCTTAATAAAGCGTTTCGGTGTGGTTCTGAGTTTAACAGTAGAGATAACACTGAGATCTTTTCCGGTTGCTTGTTCAATTGCTCCACGATGTTATACTCGCTGTGCTTGATAAACCTTAAAAATTCATGTGCTTCATCCTCATTCACGGGTCTTTTAATTTCCTGTTCGGATGGAGTTTCAGTCTCGACCACCGCCTCATGCATTGGTGCCTTTCCTTTTTGATTCGAGCCAATGGTCTTCTTACTTGGTTCAACCACCTCGGGAGAATAACATCTCCCGCTGCGGGTAAAATGCCCCACCTCGCTAACACCTCCATTCGTAGCTTTGGGCATGGTAATGTTGACATCGTATTTCCAAGGCACTGCCTTGTCATCCTTGTAAGGGAACGGAGCTGGTACTTTGATTATCATCTTTGGTTCGACTTCCTTCTTCTTAACCTCATAATAAATCACCAGAGGTCGATCGACACTATAAGAGATGACTGGTGGTTGATCATCGGAGGCGCATATTTCCCCTTCCTCGGCCTCGTTCGTTTTATCAAAGATCTTGACCTCCTTGTTGTCCATCATGTCTTGAAGTAACTCTTTGAATTTCCCGCAAGACTGGATGTGATGCCCTTCTGTGCCATGAAAAACACAAAAATTTTGACCCCTTGTACTTTCCTCCTTGGAACTTTTCTTGAACAAGCCCTTCTCAGTCATTATTTCCCATAATTTGCTCAAAGGTGTCTTTATTTCAGATACGCGATTTTTAACTCGCCATCTGTCCTCCTTCGTCACCATGCTCACGTTCCCTTCAGCATGGTTAGGGAGCGGATTTCCAGCCATACTATTAATACCATCAAATCGTAAAATGCCCGCATCAATAAGACCTTGAACCCGTTTTTTGAAAGCTAGGCAATTTTCTGTCGAATGCCCCCGGTTTCCAGCATGGTACATGCAACTGGCGTTAGGATCGTACCATTTTGGGTATGGAGGTTTCAAGGGTGCCATATAATGTGGGGATATTAATTGTTTTTCCAGTAATTTCGGGCACAGCTCTCCATACGACACAGGGATGGGGGTGAATTGAAGTTTCTCAAGGTTGGTTTTTGCTGGTCTTTGTTCATTTTTGGGCTGACTTTGAGCAGGTGTAATACTTGGCGGGAATATGGTGAATGGTCTTTGGTTATCAGTGGCATAGACGGGGTAAGGAGGATAGTAAGGGTTTTGAGGAGGAAAATAGAAGTTCGGAGGTGGGCGAAATTGAGGTCGTGGTTGGGTTGGGTATGGATTAGAAGCATAGCGGCTTCCGGTCCCCACCATGTGAGTTTCAGGCTCTTTTTTCTTCATGGGTACTGGCCTTTTCGAACTCTCAGGCCCTTCCATCCTTCCACTCTTGATGCCATTTTCAATGAGCTACCTAGACATTACGATATCGGCGAAGTCTTTTGTAGCGTTTCCCACCAGTTTGTCATAAAATGGTGCTTTCAAAGTATTGATAAAGAGGACCGTTATCTCACTTTTAGTTAGTGGGGGTTCTACTTGGGCCGAGACGTCCCTCCACCTTTGAGCATATTGTCTAAATGTCTCTGCTGGCTTCTTTTCCATCATCTGCAGCGTTAGTCGATCAGGTGCCATATCGGAGACATGTTTGTACTGTTTACAAAATGCTGATGCTAGGTCCTTCCATGATTGGATCCTCTCTCTGCTGAGTTGATTATACCATCGGAGGGCTGATCCGATCAATCTATCTTGAAAACAATGTATTAACAATTTATCTTCATTCACATAGCCAGCCATCTTTTGACAAAATATGATAAGATGCGCCTTTGGATATCTCGTTCCATCGTACTTTTCAAAATCTGGCGCTTTGAATTTCGGAGGTAGGACCAAATTAGGCACTAAACTGAGCTCTTTGGCACTTAGTGCAGATAAGACTCCAGTACCCTCTACCGCCTTGAGTCTTTCTTCTAGACTCTTATACTTATCCTCAGCATCATGATCCTTCACTCTCAACTTGGCTATTTCTACCGGATCATCCAATCCGGAACTATTGGATTAGCGGAATTATCTCCGGAGTTTGATGCAAACATACCTTGCCCTGGATGAGTAGGTGGTGCAGGTCGTTGCTCTAGGCCTACCGGTTCCCCTTGAGGATATCCTCTTTGCATTGCATGGGCGTGGGGTGGAGTGAATCCTGGGAGATAGAGCGGATCCTGATTAATTCTCGAATGGGGTTCTGTAACATTAGGACTTTGCGCGGGTCCTTTTCCTTTGACCAGAGTTGCCATCATCTCCATCATTTTGGCCATTTGATCCTTCTGCTCGAGCGATTCCTCTCGGGATCTTGTAATCAGATCCCTTGCTTCTTGCTACGACTTGGCTAACTGTTCTTGCAGCTCTCTCTGGATTCTTTCCATTCTTTCGATTCTTTCATTGAGTTCAGCATCCATAGCTCTAGTTCTTAGACGTGTCCTATAGGGATGACGTGATTCCAGGTTCGTAGTGTCGCAACTGTAGATTATATGATTTTAGCCTCAGTGAATGATTAAGGTGATATGATTGCTATTGCATACAATGTAATGCAGATGCATGATATGAATGCACAAAGGTGTTGATTTGATTCAATTCCATTAGATAAACTTTATTAGAAAACAAATTTCCTTTCATAGAACGGACGATTACATATACGACTTCGCCCTAATGCCTAAATCCTTAACTTTCTTAAGAAGCCAAGCAAATTTTTGGCCTCGATCCGACACTGACTCGTATTGTAGACTCAATACATCAGCTTGAGTAGCCAAAGTTTGTAGATGGTCGATCATCTCTCGGACTTGAACCACAGCTTCACCCATCACATAGTCTCTATCTCTGATCTGTCCTTGAGAATGGTGGAGCTGCTCTTTCCAATGTACATTGTTCGCCTTAAGGAGCTCAACTCGAATTTTACTATCTTGTAATGCAGTCTCGAGCTCTCCTATCCTCCATTTCATCTCCTCAATCTTATTCTGGCTGGCTCTTAATTCGATTACTGAGTTGCGACTACGGTGCAGATGCAGCGACTTTTCTATCTCTGCAATTCGGGTGCGTAACCTCTCTTTTTCACTTTGGCTTTCCAACAGGCTCTTTTTCAAAGCGTCCTCCCGTACTCGAGCATCTTGGAACTTCTTTTCCCACTGATTGGCTCTGGATTTTTCTTCTTCAACTTTCTGCCGCCATTGCTATGATGTTTTACCTAGACCAGCGGTTCTGATGGACATGCGCAGCTTCTTGTAGTCTGTCTTTAAGCTATCCAAGTCCTCTTCGGCTTTATTTTTTCCTTTTTTCAATCTGTCGGCTTCGAGCTTATGGATGTCGACATCTAACCCTAACTGCATCTTTTCCTCCTCTAGCTGTTCTATCCTCTTTCCCAATTCCCGACTCCTTCTCTCAAAATCTTGCTTGATAATCTCTAATTCGGATGGGATTATTTGTAATTGCTCCTTTGTTGGCTGAGCGTCTCCTTGGCTTGGCTTTGGGATATTGTCATTGATTCTTTTGCCCCACCACAGATCGTACTCGGGGGGTTGTCATTGGCACTATGGCGAATCTCTTCATTTTTCGGGTTTGAGTCCATGCATCTGATATTTCGCAAACTCTTTTCTTATAATTAGCGTCCTTGTACGAAAACTCACACTGGGCTAATCCATGTGTCGCTGGTATGAACTGCCTTGATCGATACTGCCTCATCACTAGTAATGGGGCATACCCGACAGCTCTCCATATCCCGAGTAAAGAGACCTAGTCAAACTCTCCGCACCGATACAAGATCTCATCGGGGATCATCCACGGAGCCTTCTATTCTACATCTTCCACTCGTAAATTTTGGAGAATCGCTATCCATTTCTCTCCAGATAGGTCGTCCCGCCTTGGTGTATCCGCTAATTCCTTTAGAGGAGAATAATCTTTGAAATAGACTTTGCATGAGACCTTTTCTATCTTCCAAAAATGGCAATGGAACCATGATAGCAAAAGTTGTGCACATCCCATGAACCTCCATTCGCCCGCTCTTTGGCAAGCATTCAATGATCTGAAGGTTTCGGCTAAGATTGCAGGGACAGGTGTGACTCCATTGTCCAGTTTATCAAATAGGCCTGAAACCACTTCCTCTACATACCCCAACGTCTTGGGGAAGATGACCAAGCCATAGATGCTTAAAGCGAAGACGTCGACCCTCTTTTTCTTATCTGGATGCGCCAAGATCAGATCCTTCAGATGTTTCCAAGGGATGCACTTATAATCTCCTTTTTGCTTGATCTGAGCTGTAATCCATTACTCGCTCATCCCTGTAATGTTCATTAGCCTTTTTGAGAATGTTGGCACATCAGCAAACCTTGAATAAGCCTTATCAGTTTGAATTCTTGGGCATCGAAACAAAGCTGTGTACTCCTCTATGGTAGGCACCAAATCCGCTTTTCCAAAAGTGAAGCAATTGTAAGCCGGGTTCCAAAACTGGGTAATAGCTCGGAATAGGTACTCGTCCACCTTGATATCCAACAGATAGTGTAAATCACCATAATTATAGTAGAATAGTTGTTTGACCTCGTTGCCCCATGAATCCCATATTTCCTTAAATTCTCGCAGGTCATTTTGAGTCACGCTGATGCGAGTGAAATACCACAACTCTGATTCATATCCCGCTGTCAGGCTGTCTCCTTTCTCTTGCTGTACCCTTTCGGACCATGTTTGAACAGCCGCATTATCCTCCACTCTATCGAGAAACCCCTTTTCCATGTTCAGCTTATCTATCTAGAAACCAAGTGCGAATCACCTTTTATGATGAAGTGCTATGTAATAACCACAAAACATAACAAGTCAGTATCATATACAAAAACTTAAAGTAGACAGGGAACAATCAAACTCCTATTTAAGGTAACACCTAGGGTTTACGCGGCTCTACCTACAATGGGCTCTCAGGGTTCACTATATGTGTTTTGGTTCTAAAGAGGGGTACCCGAACTAGCAGATTCCTCGATCTTCACCCATTATAGGCTCATATAGACCGAGTTCAGTTCAGGGGAATACATTTCCCTATGGCTACATGGAGATAAAAATCTCACGAAGACATAGGTACGGAGTATCCCGGAAGCGATCCACTATCTTGCACGGAGGTAAAAACCTCACGAAAGAGTAGCTTCTCACTCCCACTTAAAAGGATGCGACCGCCACGGTCATGCAGTGCAATGCCAAACTATTTTATAAGACTCAACATTATTGTAATCATAGTACCAGCAAATACATTGAAGGAAGCATGATTTTTCAAAACAATTTTCCAAATTTCGACAAAAGGACAAAGAATAATCAATTTTACGGCCTGACTCTCAAAGTCCCCAGTGAAGTCGCCAAGCTGTCGTAACCATTTTTAAAAAAAAAAACGGGAATCGACTTGGTTTTGAGAGTAAAAATAAAACGGGAGTCGCCACCGATCTCTATTAGGTGTGATCGGGTCACCTTTGTTTTAATAAAACATTTTGATTTACTAAAACAATGTTTTTGGTCTACGAAAATTTGAGAAAATAGGTTCGGGAGTCGGTTACGTGTGAGGAAGGGTTAGCACCCTCGTCACGCCCAAAATTGGTACCAAGTTGATTATTCAATGTCTCAATGTCGAAAGTCGAAAATTTAAAAGAGAAAAAGGAAATTGATCTTTTTGGAAATATTTTAGTTTTCTCGAATTGAACATTAAGATTTTCTTGTTCTGAAGGAACAAAATATCGCATCCAGTACGTAGGACACGATGATTTTAATCCTCGAATCCAAAATCATCTCTTAATCCCCGAGACTCATGCATTAAAATATCAAAAGGATATTCGATTGTTTGGCCAAGCGAGAGAACCGAAACCCAACACATAGGGCACGATCTCTCGAATTTCCAAACATAGAATATTGCCTTATTTGGAAACTTTTAATTTTGGATGAATAAAATAATAATATAGATAGCTTAAAAATGAATATTATACAAGGAAAAATTAAAATAAATAATATACAAAATAACATATTAATCTACATGAGTAATATATGGAGTGAAAACCTAATGTAAATAATTTACATGGAAAATAATAATACACGAAGGTTTCCGAAGTAAACAAAAATATATGATGAAATGTGGGTTTAAGAATAAATAAACTATATAAACAAATTTAAACTATATCTATACATATAAATAAATTTTAGAAAAGATACATATGATTTTGAAGTTAATAATATGTATATAATATGTAATAATTTTAGCGTGAGTTATGCATATGGATGTATACAAAATGATAGTATACAAAGTGTTTAAGCTAAAACTTATGCAATCGATTAAATCCAAGAACTGAAAGATTTTAAAAACAAACACTTATACGACAAATAAATAAATAAATACCTAATTGGATTAAAAATAAATTCCAGGCTACTTATAAATAAATAGGACAATTTACGCTAGATTGAGGACTAAATCAAAACACGCACAAATAAACAGGGACTAAAACAGACAATCTCAGTTAACCAAGATGCTGCGTTTCATAGGATTAAATTGTGAAAGAGTCAGAAAGCATAGGGACTAAGCGCATAAATATTCTTTTTAAGAAGAAACGCGCGGACCCTTCAGGTTTTGAATTGGGTCGAATCGGGGCGCTCATACGACGTCGTTTCAAGGCTATTAGAGTGAACCTGAAACGCCTTCGTTTCATTAACGGCCATTCACCCTTTAAAAGCCACCTTAAAATCTCTGCTAACTCCTTTTAAACACCAACAAAAAAACCTAGCCCCCCTTTCTAACCCTAGCTGAAACTAACTCTTCCTATCCCTCAGCCGCACCAGACGCCGACGATCCAGACTCCCCTTCCGACTTTGATCTCGACGAAGCAAAGAGGAAATCGACGACGGCGATCGATAAGGTAAACACTCTTCCTTTTTTTGCTTTTGTTTATAACAATTTTTAAAAAAAAAATAAAATAAATAAGAAACAACAGTAAATGCAAACAGAACTGAAGAACGAAATCAACCTTTAAGGTTTTTTTTTATTTCCGATTGTTGATGATTCGTAAGAGTCCAAGCGTTCTTTTTCGATTCTTTCTTTTGATTTCAGATATTCGTGTGCAATCAGTGCGTGTGTGAAAAAAAAAGAAGGTCCCCCTCCGTTACAAAAGTTTCGGTTCTTATAACCGATTTACAAAGCCTTTTGTTGTTTTCTATTATTCTCTGATTCGTTTTCTGTTGTTTGTTGTTTTTGTTTCTGCAGGGCATGGGCGAGGAAGGTGATCAGGAGCATGCGGAGAGCAGCAGACGAGGTGCCTGGGGGATTCGACTCGTCAGGGCGCATGGGCGTGTGGAAACCGACGCGCGTGGGAAGCCGAAACAATGCGGGGCGCGCATGTGAAGGACGCGGTGGCAGGCGAAAGGTCAGTGCACGTGGTGGGCAGACGACGGGTCGGCGGCTAGGGGTGATGACTCCCTAGGGTTTTCTTATTTGGCTTAGTCCTTAGGCCATGCTGGGCTTTTGGTAAATGGACGTATTGGACTGTTAATGTTTATTAGTTTTGTGTATTGGTTTTTTTTAGTCTGTATTGGGCTGTATATCATTGGGTTTGTATTTGGACCTTGCTGTAAATAAGGACTCTGGATTTTGTATTTTTATTGGGTCTTGTTTTTAGCTTGGAATTAGGCCTTAATGGGCTGGGCAGATTTGGTTATTACAGTGTCCATTCAAACTATATTAACGTGATAAAAATATTAGTTATATATACTATTGAATACGAAATCGACTGCGTTCATATTATATAGTTCAAATTCAAATAAATAAGATACTTTCGCTTCTGATAGTTGGTCTAACAAAAGTCATATATCTTAAAGCTCAATAGGTAATCCTATGTGACTCAACCAATGGTTCCACCTATTTAAATAACTTGTTAGCATAAAAATTTTAATTTAAATAAATTTTATTATGGTAATATCTACTACATTTTATCTTGTTACGAGTGGGAATGTATACGGGTAGTTCGCTCGATGACATAAAAATAGAAATTGGTACCGTGCCAATGATTGTAGTAGTAAAATGCAACCATCAATTTTGATTTTTCCTGGTTGCGTCACCCGACACATCTCCCGGTACAATGTCGCCAACACGGTAGACCCCCAACTGAGTTTACCCGCTCCTCTAAAATCGACGAGTTTCAGTAGCCACCGTAGATGGACGACATTTTGTGACTCATTCGACATTAGGATACCCCCGATGATCTGAAGGATGTACGCCCGAGCATGTCATTCTCTTTCGACTTTAGTCGAATCCTCATCCAGCCTCGCAAAATTTCTTTGTAACCAAGTCATTTCGATCTGACCTCCGTAAATCATCTCCGAAATCGAACCCAAAAGTTCACCACATACGCCTCCCCAACCAACAGACTGAACAGACCCGGTGACTACCAACCTATCCACGGGTAACCCCAATTGTAAATGTACGTCATCCAGAGTGATAGTACACTCACCGCATGGAAGATGGAATGTGTGCTTCTCGTTCTCCATCTCTCCACCAACACGCTTACGAGTTTCGGGTCCAACTTAAACCCCCGGCCTACAAGGGTCACGTGCCAAAAATCGGCTTCCCTCAAGTATGGTTTGATCAACGATTATAGAGGACCAGGTATATTACGGATATGGCATTGTAAAATTCAATCTTCTGCCTATTTACATAAAAAAAATATACAAAATATTAAGTTAATATATAACAATGAAATAAAAAACAATTAAACAAAATTGAAATTTATTAAAATTATTCTTACCATCTGCAATCGAATGACGCAAATATGTTTGTTATCATGACAAGTTAGAGAATGGGTCGTTGCCGATTATATAGAAATTGAATTAATTTTTAATAAAAAATATTAATAAAAATAGAATTTAAATATAAATAGAATTTAAGTAATAAATTTAAGAGAGATTTTTTAAAGAATATTGTAAGAAATGAGTAAGAGTGGGGGTTTTTATAGTTTCTTTTTTTATTGTTTGGAGGGGGGAACGCGTTCAGCTGGAAGCGTTTTATTGGTGACACGCAAAAAGCGCTTCCAACTGGAAGCGATTTTCTAGATTTCCCCTGAAAATGTAGTGTTTAATGCAGTGTTTTCTCTAAATCGGCCTATTCCCGTAAATATTTCAAAAATCAGCCTATTCTGGTAATTTAAAAAAATCGGTATTTTAGGGTAATTTAATAAAAAAAATTAAAATTTAAAATAATTTAAAATAATAATTTTGAGATCTAAATAAGTTAATTAATGATTTGAGTTTATCATACTAAAGTATCTTCTTCTTCTTTTTTTCCTTTGAAAAATTTCAAATATGTATGGTTTCAAATTTATGTGCTCTAACATGAACTTAATTATACTGTAATAAGATTTTAATTTGACATGTTTAATTTTTTAAATTAACTCGAACAATTTTACTCGATTCAACTCAACTCGAATTTATTTCACTCAACTCGATTCAAAAAAATTTTCAAACAGAGTTAGGATGATAAAATAGGACTTGTTAACTTGATTAATTCGAAATTTTTTCACTCAATTCGACTGAATGCTCACCTCTACTTGGATCGAGTGATCCAAGTGACTCGCTTATGGTTCGGGACATAGTGGATGGAACTGGGAATTGGCTCTGCAACGCTCTGGTGGCATGCTTTAGTGGGGGAGGTGTTATTCTATATTCTGAACATCCACCCCCGCCCCTCAGTCGCCTGACAATGATATGGATCAATGCTTGTAGAAATTGGACGCGAAAGGTAGGTCCTCAGTTGCCGAGGTGTATTTTGCTCTAGTGCAGGACCGATGGGAGGACGCTGATGAGCGATGGAAACTTGTGTGAGCTCTGACTGGGTCGCAACATGCTACACACTTCTTGTGGTTGGTCACGTAGGGGAAGCTCCTCACCAATGCAGAACGATGTTGACGGGGGGTCTGGTGGATGACCCTTTGTGTGCAGTTTGTGGTAATGACTTAGAAAGTATTATGCACATTTCGAGGGGCTGTCCGGCTATTGCAAAACTATGGTACCACTTTGTTCCAACTACCAAGCAGCGTTTGTTTTCTGATGCTGCTCGGGTGGACTGGCTGCTTGTCAATCTAGAGTGTGACCATGTATGCCCTGTTCTAAACTTGCCTTGGAATCTCTTGTTTGCACATGTATGTTAGCACATTTGGAAACGAAGGAATGGGGTGATCTTCATGATGAGATTTTTGTGTATTGATGCACTGGTTCGGAGAAGTGCTAGTGTGTCAAAATATGTAATGGTATTTAAGTGTTTAATATTACTCTCAAAAAGTATTTTTGAGAAATAAAATATCTATTTTAGACATAATGTTATAAAATAATAACTATGCATTTAAATAATGTTCAAATTAATTAATATAATGAAATCTTAGAATATAAAAATAATTATTATAATTTATTGTTAATATTTTAATATATAAAATATAAATTTTAAATATTTTTTAAAATTAATATTAATTATTCATAAAATTTAATTCAAATATATAAACATTTTAAATAATAAAATAAACCAATAAAAATTTAAAAATATAATATTATATATAAAGTAAATTTTAATAGAAAAATAATTACATACAAAATATAAATACTATATAAAATATATTATAAGGGTTAAAACTGTCATTTAGTCCAAAAACACTTTTGACTCCAAAAATTATTTGTTTAACTTCTTGCTTGAAAGCACTTTTGAAAAGCACCTAAATTAATCAAATGAGAGCAACCACAACAAGCCTAAGTACCTCCATGGGGCACCCCATCACCGGGCTGGTGAGAGAGACAGACAGACACACAGACACAGATGGAGTGATTGATACCATATATTTAAGCAATAATTCAAGTGAAATAATGAAGTATCACATCTTCCAAACCGACTTCCTTTTTTTTTTTTTTTTTGGAAAACAAACAAATAAAACCACTCGAAAGTCAAGATCCACAGACTGAAATATGACTGGTAGATATTATTATTAAAAAAAAGCCAAAAACATATATATAATCATCAAAATTAATTCCTGAAGTACAGATGTAGGCTGAAGATATACAAACAGAAACACGATGGGGAAATCAAGAGTATACGAACAAAATGCCTCCTAAAACATGGTAGCATGGCATGTGAACTGTGATCAATGATCACATCACATGCCATATAGTAGTATAGTATAAATTCAACCCCCCAAGGCCAAGATGGCCTGTCGTCCCATCATTCTTCTACCCAAATTCAATCTTCTCCTTATTGCCAACATTTCAATAATTTCATGTCTTTCTAAACTAAATAAAGAATTGTTTTGCAGACTGTACCAAGTTGGTAAGGTTTGAAAATCACAACTTTGATATAAAGGTTTTAGTAGTTCATAGTATGCCTATATAAAAAGTTTCCATTCTTTCATAACCAGCATCTAACTGCTAAACATTTGAACCTATCAGCACCAATACCTTGCAGGACCAAATAACGGAAAAAGAAATTGCATGGTTACCTGAGAGATTATAATTTTAAGAAACAAACTTTTTAAATACAATCCCATCAGAAAAATGAAACCAAAGTGTTCCAAATGACAGCAAAGGAGGAATCTACATCTAACATGCAAAAGACAGTGTCCATGATAAAAGTTGCGCACTTTAGGGACAAAATTCAACTTACTAGACATATTTAACGGTAGTATGTTAGCCTATTAAAAGCCATCTGATGCAGCCGATATAGATACACTGCAAATTTTACATAGAGAAAATCAAGGAAAGTAGACCGAATTTTTACACTGGTTTATAGCAGTTTCCCTCAATTTAAACATTCCAATCTTCACAGCTTAAAAGACTAGGTACATCCAATTTCTTCTTCAACATTCCAGTACCAAGTTGTTCAAGGGAAAGTTATGATCACTTGCAAGATCAGTTACACATAAAATATCTAATATGACAATCTATAAGCTGATGCAAAATGCTACAATAGAGTAAACCGTGAATACAGTGATTCTCAAATTCTGAATTTAGCCAATACAAAATCGAATAACTTAGATGCTAAAGCAAGATCTTTTAGAAAGCCTCTCACTACTTCATTGCATGCCCAGAAAATAAGCATATGGCTTTACCACACATCAGGTAGATACCCAAAAGTTCACTAATTGAGCAAGGCTTTAACAACCCTCCCAAAGCCAGAGAAAATAGAAGGGGTGAAAAGGTAAAATCAACCTTTTTTTTCTTCGGAACAAGACTGCCAGTTCAAAATCTTAGGGAGAAATACACCCCCATCCAATGACCATGATCTACACAAGGTCACAAACCCCTGTTTGAATTATGACAATGAGAATAGATGCCGTCAAGGTTTAGACCTGAACATATAGATTAATGAACTCATACTATACCAATATTTGATATGGAACAGGGGAAACTCAAGATTAAAGAATAATCAACAAAACAACTGAAACGCAACATTCAAGCATATAAAGCCACTCAATTGTTTACCAAGCAAGAAATAAGGGAAATGAAGCAAGAAATGTTTATTATTGAATTTCATATCACCATTGATTCACGAAGGAGTTCCCATCACTCTAATAGTTTTTACTACAACAAAAAAGAGACTCAATTTAATAACCATGCTTATATTCATATTACAAATGAAAATTTTAACATATGAATTAAATTCCATAGAATTTATCACCTGAAACCGCCGACCAAATGCTCCCATATCCATTTTATCTTCCATAAGGTAAACTAACCAAGGTCATCAATAAAATAGCTCTTCAATCTTCCATTTTCTCCTCAACAGCTCGCCTCGCATAGACAGAAGCCAGCTGGACTTGGCAAGTCGACGATTCTGCACTATATAAAATAAAGGAAAGAAATGCAAGCAAAGCACACAGGATGGAGACCTGAAGACCATCCACAGCAGACATTCTGACCAAAATTTACAACCTGGGGGCAGGGGAGGGCGAGGCCCCAGAACACACTTCAAGGCTAACCTGATTGAGCTATTGAACAACTTCTTTCGTCTTTCTAACTTTCTAGATCTCGTTCCTCCCAAAACTTCCATGATCAAGTTCATATCGATGTTTCGCACGTGGACTCTACAATTTGTACAAGAAAAAAAAAATCAAATTAAGCTATTAAATTAGCTTATAATTCACAAATTATTAAAAAGCAAAGAGGAAGCACAAAAATCAAACCTTCGCGACTGCTTCAGCTAATAACTTGCCATCTCCAATCGAATCACCAGATTCAGAATCATCCTGAATCGCCATACAATCCCTCGGCGTTTCGAACCAAGACAACGAAAACTGCTTAGAAACGACACCGACGTCGAAATAAATGAGGCCCGAGCTAGGAACATCAACCCAAATCCCTTTGACCTGGAACCAAAGAAACAACTCTTGAGAAGAAATCCCAGACAAGGCCCCGATCTGCCCGTACTTCAAAGTCCCAGAAACATTCCTATCATAACGAAACTGGCATTCAAACATAGCATTACAAGCTTGATCCAACTGAACCTCGAAGCGGCCGGTTTCGTCGAACTCAAATCGGGTTATCCCCTTCGGAAACAGCCCCGTGGGTAGCCCATGGGCCTTTAGGATATCGTAAATAGTCTCCTGCTCGCCGTTGACAAGCGCGAAGAAGATGAAAATGACGTGAAGAAATGTGGAAGGAACTAAAGGAATCATTTTTCTTTATTTTTCGTGAGGAATTCTATGTTATTACATGAAGGCGGAAATTAGGGTTAGGGTTTAAACGAAAGAAAATTGGGAGAACAAGATAAGAAAAGCGAACGAGAGAAGTAGGAGACAAGTGTTTGCCAGCTTGAATACAGGGTGGATTAGGACAATGATCAATTATGAGTAGGCCCCTCCTCTCCGTTATCCTCTACGGTTGGGATTTTCTCCTACCATAAGATAAACCAGTAGTTTACTGCCACGTAGATTAGGTAATGGCCTGACTGTAAATTCTTGGGGTTGTTTCGTGTTTATTCATGCCAGTATCTGCCACTTACACGCGCTTCTATGGTGAGTGTAAATTAAACCAGTTGCTGCCCGGCCATGGTGATCCGTAGCTGGATCATGGGCTTATAATACACGACGAATTCGTGATTTAAACAAGCCAGTTGGACCCAACGTTCGGCCACATTGATATGTGTCTAATAACCAATTTTTCTCATAATTCATGTTATTTTTATGAGGGGAATGATAAATTAAATTTTGTTTTTGATTTTTCGTTTTTTACTCTTAAAAAGTTCAAATTCAACTAAAATTATTAAAAATTACAATTTCATTCAATCTATTCGTTATGATTTGTAATTGTAAATAAAATCATATGAAATATCTGTATGCATACACTTTGGAGAAAAAGTTAAATGGATATGCTATTAGGAATCCCTTTGGCCGTGATTCCTGCTGGGGTTTCGACCTTAGTTGCATTAGGGTAAAGAAGTTTGTATGGCACTTTTGCGGGCCCTCGTCTATTCATAAGCTCTGGATCTCCATTTCTCTCCATGATTTGCTTCTCTATCTCCCTCAGAGACTTATTGAACTTCTCAAATCTCTGCTTCACCTGCTTATTGTCTATCCACACCGATGTTGCTCTCTGCCCTAAGTAAACTTCTTCAGACGTGTGCCGGGACAGTACCTCCATTAATGCTATCCCAAGGCTTGCCTCAAACCTATCTGGTAACATGTTGAGAAAATACTTATCTGGGTCTTTCAAGAATTCAGCAAACTCCATCGTACCTTCTTCGGGCACGAACTTCCGGCACCGACTGGGACGGTTTGGAGGATAACCTGCGTACGAATATTGCCCGAAATTCACTGATGCATGAAGGGCCGATGCGATCCATACGAGTGTTGTTAAAGTGCGTTTAAGGTCTGCCTTTGTGGTCATTTGACACCACCATTTCTCCTTGCGTTTATCGCCGTGGCCGACGTTTCGAATTTCCGACCACCATGCTTTTATTTCGGTATCGGATTTGACTGAAGCATCGTCTTCATAGAAGATGTCGCAAAAATCTCCCACCCATGTTTGGATGGCTAACCATATATCCAGACCGTCTAGACCGTAAGGATAATCTTGGAAGAGCATATGAGCTCCTCTGGGGTTTTCTGACTCTTCCAGGGCCATACACCTGTGGCATGGTTTTTAGCATTAATTATATGCCATTTTTGCAGATTGTTTTAGCACATCATTATATGTACCTTTTGATTAGATCGGAAGGGAGAGCTTGTTCATCGAATCTCCATTGTTTGTAAAGTTCAGATGACAATTCCATGGAGAATTTGCCCGTGAAGAGTGTCTTCTCAAGGATTCCTCCGGCGTTTATCAGAACGATCCGAGCTAGTGCGTTTATGTGCATGGTGTCTTTGAAATGAGGATCCAACAACCGGTGAATTGGATGCATCACGCTCAGCTGCCTCCTGGTGGCAATGATGAACGGCTCCACAACTGCATGAGTATGCAACCTGGAAAAAGAGGTGTTTAAACTATTCTGAATCAGTCCTAAATATGGATATACACAAGAGGATTTTGACTTTTGAGATAAAAGTTATGGCTCATAACCAATGGCTGATGAGTTGATGGTATGCCGAGTCATTAGCTGAAACATGAGCCTTGGCCAACTGCCACAGTGCTTGAGGGATGTCTTCTTTTTCAGGAAGGAACACCATGGTTTTCATCCCGTCGACGTTGTTGGAGGAACCGGGATAGCTCAGCTCTATGGCCAATGGCTTCAAGGTGGCATCATTTCGTAAAAATAGCAACGTTCGGGATGCACAAGGGCAGACACCCTCCGAGTACATTTTTCTTAAAAATGGCAAAAGATAATCGTGGTGGTCCAGGACATAAATCCTCCATTGTTTCATTGCCTGTAATATAATGTGCTGAAAGTCAATTCACGAATACTAGAAGCCACAATTAAGGTAGTTAATTTACCTGTTCGAAACTCAAACCATCAAGGTTGTACTCAATGTCTGACTGCTCTATGTAGCTTTCCGTTAGTGTTCCTCGAGGTGGGAATTCCTGGATTATTATAAATCCGATGCGTAAACCAAGTAAAATGAATTGTATGCTGATAATATGAAGTATAATTGAAACGTTTTTAAGCTAATAGTATTTAAAACCAAGTCAAAAATAAGTGGAGCGACCCTCAAGCAATGAATTCTAGTAGGATTCGTCCCAGCAAGCATTTGTCGTCCGAATTCCTCATCTAGCTTCCATGCGAATTGATTAGCTGAAGGATAAAAAGCATTAAAAGAAAATTAAGCACGTAGCAATGCATATTCTATGCGTGGAAATGGCAGATTGTTGTTGTTATGACGTATGATATCACCTCTTATGATTTGAGGCAGTGGGAATTTTATGTCAACTTCTTCAATCACGTGAGTGACATCTTTGAAAAGCTGAGCTGGTACAAACTTTTTCACTTTCTCCGTCACCGATTTTCCACTCATCGCTTGGCGTCTGTTGTTGGAATACAGGTCCCGTATGTCACCAAATGACTCAAAACTACTGGAATCACGAGGCAAGGATTTCGCCTCAGGTAGAAGGAAATGAGCCGTGGCTTGGATTGCATTTGCAATGAACTCAGATAGTTTCTTGGGACTGCATCGCTCATCCGGTGGAACATAAGTGTCCAAGTTAATCGTGCCTTGCCAATGATCAGAAACAAAAGTGAGAACAAACACACACACATTCACATATCTATTAATATAGATTCTTTCATATTACCATTTTTGGTAGCAGGGCGGCCGGTTCTTCCCCTGCGAGGATACGGACGTGAACGGGAACCACCCAAGACAGGTCTAACATGATCTGGACCTTTTTCAGGATTTCCAAGATCATCATACAGATCATAATCATAGATTCGATCCCATTCTTTCCTTTCCCCAGTTCCATCACCTCTCAAGCTTTCAAGCTCTTCCTTTCTCAATTCCACTAGACAAGCTGGGGTTTTGCTCGGAAGATAACACTGCAATGACAGAAATTATAGATGCAACTACAAAAAAGGGGACCAAATTTGTATAAAACTAACTTACTGTGTTGGAAAAGAAAAGCCGACTGGTGTTAGTGTCTTTGATTGGATACACCCAAGATCGGCAATCAAAGTGGATGACCTTGTTTTCTGGAGTTACAAGAGTTGCAGATTGAAGGAAGAATCTATTCTTGTGATTGTTTTCTATAAGGAAAGCTCCTGGATTTCCAAATCCAGGCTCTACGTGTAACTTGATCTTATAAACGGTGCTTTTTGTGCCGTCTTTTTTACTGCTCTTTCCCTTCTTGAGGCATGCTTTCCCGCTCAACTTCCCTTTCCTGGTATCTTTTGAAGGCATTGAAGAAGGAGACATTAAAGGTCGAACATCATATCAAACGACGAACTAATTAAATAATGGCCAGCTAAACAAGAACTTACTTGGGTCGATTACTGTTGAACTATAAACCTGAACAGTTGCTGATTTTCCAGGACCTGATAATCCAGGGCTATGTTCAATCACAACTTTTCCATTGATAAGGTATCGGCTTCCATGGCGATCCTGCAGCGAATTACAATCAGAAATCTTGTTTTGGATAGCATTAAAACATTCTTGCATCTTGTAACATAGGTGGTGGTGATGATGATGATGATAATCCATGTTTTTTTTTTTTCTTTTTTGATATTAAAAGAAAAAGAATGAATCCCGTGTGAAAACGCTATACATAAGGAAAGTGAAAGAAATCTTCTTTGCTTGGATTTTCAGCTATGCATCTGATTCATTTCTTGCTAAGAAGCTTTAATTTCTTCAATGGCACTTTGAATTTAAATGCCAAGAGTTTTATCTGAGTTTCATATTCTAAATCATATTTCTGTTTTACTCTTGCTTTTAGAAGTAAATGCTTTAACCAAGTACGGAATATTTACCTCTATATTTGATCCATGCTCTGCTCAGTCTTTGCTCATCACATATTTTACCTCATTGACCCCTGAAAATCTGTTTTGGTATACTTTAGGTCCTTCACTCAATTCTAATCATGCTCAAGTCAGTCCCCATTCCTATTTCACATCAAATGCTTAAGAATAATAATAGGTGTGTTTAGGAAAAACAATTATTATTTTTTTATGAACTACAGTGATTAATTTATTCAACATCTGTACTGCATTTTATTTATGTAAGTTAGAATCAATTTTGAGTAATGACTTATACGCTAATTAATTTATTTCATAAAGCTTTTTATGTTTTATTTGTAGGGTGTAAATGAGATATTGATGTTCGCAATTACTTGAGTTCAACTCGAAAATAATTTAAATAAAATAATTTAAATACAGTTCGGTAATTATCAATTTGGGATCGAGTTATTGCTTGAGCTGAATTCGGGCTTAATAATACTTGACTTAAACTGTTTGCGAATTTTATAAAGTTTTTTTTTATATTATTAGATTATTTTATTGTTATTAATATATTATTAACACTAAGGTTAATTCTTGTGTTAAGTTTGGGCTTGAGTACAAAAATTGGTAAACGATATTAATCGAGCACGTGTAACTCAATTATATCTCAAGCCAAGCTCGAATTTAAAAACAAATATTCAATTAAACTTGAGCTTAAATTTAGTAGTACTCGGATTCGACTCAGCTCAATTATAACCCATTTATTTTTTTATATTTTAAATAAAAAAACGAAAATCAACAACCCATATCATAAAATCAATATTTTTTCAATTTGCACAAATTATATTAATAAAATAATTTAATAAAAAAATCCATTTTATCAAGAACCCATTCTTTTCTTGTTGTGTTGCTAATTCCCAAATCCCCCTAATTCCCATGCCCTCTTGCTATCTGGTGTTCATGTTCGGCTGGAGCATCATCCTCATTCAGAGAGTACATTGCCTTCCCTATCGTCTCTAAAAAATAGTCGGAGGTAGCTGATGTTGTTGAATCCTTTCCATCTCTTGCGTCAAGATAGAAAGCTTGAGATGTTACTCCTCAATGAGATTCCGATGACTCATTTTTATCAATACTACCGTAATATTCTTCACGTAAAGATTCCCGAGCTTTTACATAGTGTTTGGTGCTTTCCGTATTATATTTCTAATAGAATGTGATTAATCGGAACAACGTTTGGTATATCTCAAAAAATATTAATTAAAACTTTTGATTCACTAAATATTTTTTTAAGGATGTATTGATAATTTATAAATTTACCCTTATTAAATAAAAGATAATACTCATCTATTTAATTTTTATAATAAACTTTATCCTCAATGAATATTTGGATTAAATATTTAATAATAAATTTTAATTGATAATTTTAAAATTATTTTTAATTTATAATTTTAATTGAAAGCAAAGTTGTCTCAAATTTGTCATACATATATATTTCTAAATATAATAATTCATTTATAAAATTAAGTATAAATTTAAAAAAAACTTGAAATCATGTTTTATTTTAACTAAAGCTTAACCCATAAGAATATAATAAAAAGTTGATTCTAAATATTACTCTAAGCAATATAAATAATTTAAAGGTAAATCATGCAAAAATGTTATGATTAAATAAGTGAGTTAAACCTAAACCTTACTCTCTCTTTTTTCCTTTTACTTAATAAAATTGAATTTCAATTAATATACCAAAATAAAAGAGAGAAAAAGGATAGAAAATAAAAATAATATGCAATGGGTATACTATATAGATAAATAAATATGCATATAAAAAATAAAATTAAGAAAAAACACTTAATTGTAAAGAATCTGTTCAAGTAATAGAGAATATCAAGTAGGAGGAATGAGACAATATCTTTTTTTTTTTTTTTTGCATTTATTCATAGATTTATACCCTGAACCAATTTAAAATATGATTAATTTTGTCTTTAACATTTTTTAAAATTTCTACCTTACATAGGAAAGTAACTTTCCCACATTTTTATTATGGAAATCACATTGCCGTATCTGTGAGAAAGTAACTCTCAAGAGAAAATTAGATTTCAAAAAAAGTAAACAAAACTTGACATACCAAATATTAGAATCACTTTTCTAACTAATTAAATTTTCAAAAAAAAAGAAGATAACTTTTCATTATAAGGTTGAGTATTCTTCTCTAGCTCCATGTAAGTTGAAGAAAGGAAATTGGTAAGGGCAAATGGTAATGCATCATCAATTGAGATAGTGTGTTATGGTTTATCCATGAGATAATTAGGTTTTAATACAATGCAATCTTCCTCATCATCAATAATGGCTAATGTTTTTGAAAGGGAGAAGTGAGAAAGAGAAAGGAAGAAAAAGTAAAAGTTAAAGAAAAAAAGGAATTAAATTGTTAAAAAGATCAAGTATTCAGAGTAATTATAGAATTTGACTTAAAATTTCGTTTGCGATTGTATAATATGTCATGTCAACTTGTTAATACAAAATTGTAATAAATTAATAATATTAATGATTATATCATAATTTTTTAAAGTTTAATGACTAAAACTTAATTTAGACTATAGATAAGTGACTAAGTATGTAATTTACCCTTGCAAAGAACAAGCTCCGATTTTGGAAAACAAAAACTAAAAAGCCCAATCAACTGAACCTTTCTTTCCCCCAATCTCCATTCTGCCCCCAAAATGGCGATTTCAACAATCCAAAAGCTCACTTCCCAAATCCACCGTCTCCCACCTGTATCCTGCCACATCCTCACCCGATCCTCCGCCACCTTGTCCTCCTCCAAGAAGGTTGCCGACAGGATCGTCAAGCTCTTCGCCATCGACCCAGAAGGCCAAAAGCGTGAGGTTGTGGGCCTAGCCGGCCACAGCTTACTTCGGGCCTTGACTAACAGCGGGCTGATCGATCCGGCGTCTCACCGGCTCGAGGAGATTGATGCTTGCTCCGCCGAATGCGAGGTCAACATCGCCCAGGAATGGCTCGAGAAGCTTCCACCCCGTACCTACGATGAGGAATATGTGTTGGTAAGGAATTCGAGGGGTCGTATCTTGAACAAGCATTCCAGGCTTGGGTGTCAGGTTGTGCTTACGCCTCAGCTCCAAGGTATGGTTGTCGCTGTCCCCGAGCCTAAGCCGTGGGATATTCCATAAAAATATATATAGAACTAGACGGAAGTGAGGGTGCATTCTAATGTATTTCTTTTGTTTTTATGGGAGTAATAATAATTTTGGTACTTTGAAAGAAACGGATTTTTTCCCATGTAATTTTTTGTCGCTTCGAATTTAAATGCAAGTTATTCTATGGATTTTGGTGTTATTTTTGGGTTTTCTTCAATGCTTATGTTTATCAGGTTGCTGGAAAGTCTAGGGAAGTAATATAGAAGTTTCAAATATCATTTGGAAATTGCATTTAGTTTTGGTGGATTTTTCTCGTGGTTAAAGCTTGATGCTACTAGGTGTAACGGGAACGAAGAATCCTGGGTTTTGTTCACCACATTATGTCAGCGACGGTCTTAGAGGAAGCTATTACGAAACTTTAAGCATTATGCTTCCCTTTTTATCCTTTGCCTGACTGAAGAACAAACGTTGCAGCCTTCTACTTATCTACTTATCTTGACCTTGTTTCCTGGGTGAAGCTGTACTTTGTTCCTAGGTAGTTAGATTGGTTTGAACCGTCTCAGAATTTTATCTGATATACTAGTTAAACTGAATGAAGGATTAGAGGTGGTGCCACTATAGGCACCCCTTACTGGGGGAAACTCCTGGAAACTGTGATTGAAATGAATATGAGATTATTCTTCAAGTATTAACGATTCGGTAGACCAATAGATTTTCTAGAGCTCTAGTAAATAAAGAGCAGCATGATGGTTCCTTTCAAGGGTGTTTGGTTTTGTTAATTTGAGGTAACAAAGATGTTTGATGGAAACTTTTGGTTCATTACTTCTAAAGGTTTGATCACCTTACTTCCTCAGAGCCTAATTAAATTGTAAATGATTATAGGTTATACATATGGTTTAACATGGTCTAATTTTTATGAGAAAAGAAGTGTTTTTGTTTGGTGACTCCATGCATGGAATAAATTGGATAAGTACAGCATCAGACTGCTTACGCTTCTCTGGCTAGTCCATGACCTTGTCAGAAATTGCATTTTCGTTTCACATGATGGGGTATTGGATATCTTAGTAACACGAGAAAACTTACAGCCTCAAACAGTTCACCTGATAGTTTATCTCCAATAATCCCCTTCAAGATTAGCTTATGTCTCAAGTGTACAGAGCATAGCTAAAATATCTGATGGGTTTGAAATATTATAGGTTACAAACAAAAGAAGTTCAGCTAAAATATCCATAAGTTGAATTACTTGTGCATTCCAAGCTAAAGGCCAGCTTTTAGATGCATTTTATTTCCACTAAAGGGTTTGAGAGTTTGGGAACTTTTAGTTTTTCTGTACCAGTCAGTGCTTTTTCTTCAGTTATTGTTTGAAGTTGAAAGATTTGGCTTATGATAAATGAAAGAATAAGATGAGAAGAATATGATTCAGGATTTGTACTGCTAATACTTATATGAATTACTATTTCCCAGTAAAAATGGAATCGTTTTTACTCTTTACCGGTTAGAGGTGCATTTGGTTGGAACTCCTTTGAGTTCCATTAGGTTCTATGTACGCAGCCTACTTGATGGTTTTCAATGTATATATCTCAAGATACTCCAGATTTTTTCCCAAAATAGATCTCAACATGTTTTATATTATAGATATGAAGGTCATAATTATTAATGTTGTTTCAGTTCTACCATGTGAACTCCAAGACCAAGATATGGTTTAATGTTCTACTAGATGAGAACGGTGGAGGAAAAAGGAAATGTTTTTTGTCAGGTAAAATGGCTTGGATGTCCCTCACTCAACAATGTAGGTGTCTGAGAGTGTAGTGGAGGAGGACTTGTGTCTTTGCACTAGTTTGGTTTGCGAAATGGCATTACACCTGCTTGTTTAGCTTGGTTATAAGATTTTGGATGGTGCCTCTAGCATTTTTGAGAAATTAAAAAGAAAAGAGAATGTTTAATTGATTTGCGAAATGGCATACACCTGCTTGTTTAGCTGCAAAAGTATGTACTGCTGATGCTCACTTTGCTTCTACAAAGCTCTTTTAAGTAGTCATATTGTTCAAAACCACTTATGCTACATGAGAACCTTGCTTTGTCATCTCAATAGTAATTTTATTTGTCATATAGACCATTTGTTGCATGACATATTCACCTCATGAATTTCCTGTGGTGCAAATGGCTAATCTTCTCTTGGTATATTAATCATTTATATTAATAGTATGGAGGGACCAATGGTAGACCGTTGATAGCTCAAAAACATAACTTCAAAACTATAACTTATACATCTGTAAATATAAGCCCAACAAAATTTTCGTACCTTATAATATCAAATTTAGCTCTTAATGTTTACATTTTAGTTTTTATTTTTTTTAAAGCTAAATTTGGTCCTCAATCCTTTTGAAAAAGAGTCAAAATCAAGTTTTTTTTTTTAAAATGAGAAAATTAATAAAAATGTCAAATTTTTAAATACGACAGCTTGCATGACACTTTATGTGTGATTTATGCTAATTTTGAAAATTTATATTTATTTTTTTTTGAACAATCTCATTATAGGTTTTGGCTATATTTGCTCTTTATGATATAATGCTTAGTAATAACTCATAACTCTTCCCCAACCCATAAATAGGAGGCTAATGTGTTGAAGTGCACTCAAAATAATGTCCTATTGTATTGGCAACAATGCTTATACCAATTAAATCAAGACTCAATTGGCTTTTTAAATTTTAATTTTGATATATTTTATAAATTTTGAATTATTTATTGACGTAACATTTAAAACAAATACTGTTATGTTAGCATGATGCATATATGGACTGTCATAGGAGTTATCACGCCAACAATGTTAAAAATTAATATTTTAATCAACATTTTCATTAAAAAGTGATTTGACTTTTTTTAGAAAATTTAAAGATTAAATTTATCTCAAAAAAAGAATAATAACCAAATTAATGAAAAATGTAAACATTGATGACTAAATTAGGAAATTTGGGCCAAATGAAAAAAACATTAATAATATACAGTGAAACAAAATTTGGTAGTGGCCCAAATGAATGCAAAAGGCAATTTTAGTTGGGCCGGCCTTTTCAATCTAAACTAAATTAGGAAATTTGGGCCTCTGGTTATTTCAAAAAACTCGGACCACCAAAACCTCAAGAACTAAAATTTGAACCCTAACCCTAATTTTCAATTCCTTATATATAGCATCCTACCTCCTCATCTCTCATCCTGTTCTCGGTAACGTCCCTCCCTTTGCCGTTTTGTTTGTGTGTGTGTGTTTTCACATTGAAGGAATGATACAGCAAGTCAGCTTCTTGATTGGGTGTAGATGGAAGCGACCCACTCAATCAAATAATTGAAATTTCTTGCGATATCTAAATTCTCAGCCAGTATCACTCGCCTGAATCTGATAGATTTTCCCTGATTTTTCAGGCCCTTTTACTACTGGTATATTCACCTTTATATTTTTTTTCAAAAATGGAGAAAAAAAATCAATGCGAACGCACTCTGTCCCAAAACCGTCGTAAAGACGAATTTGTTTTGAGGCAATTTCTTCGTTTGCTATATCACCAAATTCCATTTGATTTCCGACTTACTCGCCCAGTTTGATCCCTTTTTAACTGATCTTATTGGGCACATGGTTGGAATACATTTCTCTCTCTTTTTCCCTTGCGTTATTTAAACATGAACAGCTGTTTTCATTTCTAAAAGCCTAGTAGTGGGATCTGGTAAGCGTGATTGTTCATAACATGTAACATAATAGCGTGTAAATTATGAGAATCGAGTACCCTTGATGAGCACGATTTAGTTCATATACACCATAACAACTTGTTTTTCTGGTAGATTCTACATTTGAATCTTTATTTTAGATTAGAAGTATCATTGTTTTTAAGCTACATCTGATGGGGTTATAGAAATTTGGAGTTGGAAGGATCGCGATGGGTTGTTCAAAGTACCATAATTTGGGGATCTTTCCTTGTATCAGTATGGATTGTGAACATTACTCCGGAAATATCCAGACAAGGTAATAATCAAATTGAAATTAAAATATTGGGTAGAAGAGAAGAGGCATGGGACGAAGCAGCAGAAGAATTGTGATATAAAGATGGATCTTTACATGATGTAGGGAAAACCCAAAGCATTAGAAGGAATGGGATTTAGGGCGGGTTAGAATGCGCGATTGGGGCGGTGTGTTTTGATTACAGTGTTGTTTTTGTTATTTTTACATTAATTACAGATAACCATTCATTTAAATTCATTTTTAATCAAATTCAATTAGTGAAATTAAATGCGTGAGAACAGGAAATCATATTGCAAACAATTCACTCTTTTTCTTTTTCCGCTTTCTGATCTTTAAATTAAATAGAACTAGCAGAAAATGTTTCTTCTGAATTTTGCTTTCTGATGGATGAATATGATTTGTTTTTGGTTAATATTAATTATTCTCTTTTTATTTTTAATTAATATTTTTGTTTTTAAGAAAAAATTGTTGTAATAGATATTTTAAATATGATTGTTCTAAAATTAAACTGATTGTAAAAAAAAAAAGTTAAAAAGTGAGGTAAAAGGATGTATTAGACAAAGCTTGGATAAAATCAATTTAATTTGAATTAGATTTGAATAAAATATTTGATTCATACTAGAAATTTTATCACATATGGTTTGAAATTAACTAATGTACTATATTAATATGTCAGATTAACAGTACTAAATATGTTATAATTATTTATTGTGGTGTTATTAATAAGTGTCAAGTTGATTTGTGACATCAAATTAATAAATAAATATTATTAATATAGACAACTAATGGTGATAATAAATTGTGTATATTAAAATAAAAATTCATAAAATATATTAAAATGAAGTTTTGGTTAAATGGTAAGTTTAAAATTTTATCAATCTAATTGGTGTAAGTTTAAATTTAATTATATGTAATTTTTATCATTATTTTTAAATAAAAAGAATATAATATGCTCGAATAATATAACTTATTATAATTGATGAAGTATATAGATTTTAAGTAAGGTGATTGAAAACATTATGTGAAAGTAGAACCTCAATCCATTCCATGTTACCTTGGTTGGCAATGACATCATGGTAAGTCTCCAAGTGTTTAGCATTTTTGCCTCCATTTATCAACGGTCCAATTCTTGAACAAATCTAAAATGACCGAACATATGCCTAATTTTAGCCCAATTCTATCACTTATTTAACTTAAAAAGCTTTTCACATCCACAAAAGGAAAACCTCTCACCTTGTAATTATTAACAACTGATTTCGTTAGGCTTGTTTAAGTGTGCATCCTTTATATCCCTCTCTTCTTTCTTCACAATTGTAAACAACAATCAACACTAATTCTCCATTGATTTTCCTTGTTAATTACCTTTCCCATCTCTCTCAATAGTCCAATTTTCATCCTTCTCTTATCATTTTTGCTCTAAGGTGGTGTATTTTGGTTTGGGTTTAGTTTTGTTTGATGAAAGAAATGGATCTAGTTGAGCTTCGCAAGGTGTTCCAAATGTTTGATAAGAATGGAGACGGAAAGATCACAAAGAAAGAGCTTAGCGATTTACTCGAGGAGTTCAGTATATTTATTTCCGATAAAGAAATAAACCAAATCATTGATAACATTGATGTGAACGGAGATGGTTCTGTAGATATCGATGAATTTGGTGAATTGTATCAAATGATGGTGAATGAGAGGAACGAAGAAGAAGAAATGATGGAAGCATTTAATGTCTTCGATCAAAACGGAGATGGATTCATCACATTTGAGGAGTTGAGGTCGGTTCTATCATCATTAGGGTTGAAGCAGGGAAGAACTATTGAGGATTGCAAGAATATGATAACAAAAGTGGATGCAGATGGAGATGGTAGGGTTAATTTCAAGGAGTTCCAGCAGATGATGAAAGGTGGTGGCTTTGCTGCCTTAAGTTCAAGTTAATTGTCAAAATACATATATATATATATATATACGTTCATATATGTACGCATAGAGAAATATTAAGAGATGTTGGTTTGACATTAATGTATCTAATTTCTAATCATACAACTAAATTGTTCAAAATTACAAAACTATTTCCATTTTCCACCTTTTTACTAGGAAAATCAATCCACAAGAGAATCATGAAGCTCCCATTTCATCTAACAAGATGCTTTTTTAGTTTCATTGCACAATGTCAAATGTTAAGCATCTTGACTATAACAAAATGATCCTAAATAATTTTGTACACGATTAAAAGCTTCCAAGAAACCAAATATACAAATCTAATCATAGCATTAATTGGTCAAGTTAAATACCAAGGCTACCTGCGCTACGGTGCGTAAATCTCTGCCTTTCAGCTTCGAGTTTCCTAACATTGTCTACTATAACTTCAATCTTTGAAGATAGTTCTTCTGTTTGCTTCTCAATGTTGTTAATGAACGCAAACAATTTTTCTCGATAAGCTGAACATAATTGCTCTTGATGCGCTAACTCCATCGTGAGTTCTTCAATTTTCTTGTCCTTATCACCCTAAAAACTCAAAAAAAAGCCAATCATTGCCAGCAGCAACAGTGAATGATAACGGAAAAATGTTAATACTGTTATGCAAGTATATAGATATTTAACAATCACTAGCAAATAATTACATTCGGCTAACAAGAGAAGAAAAGAAAAGGTCTCTATTTTACAATCAAAGAATCATCCTTCACCATATCAGATAAGAGCACCTAAGTTCCCAAAGAAAGCTTATAATGTGATTCTGCAGAAAGGGTGTTAATGATACCCTCAGCGCACTTATACTCTTCCTGAAGCTAGTTCAACAACAAGCAGGGTGTTGCATGACATCAAATATCCTCGTCCAATACATAGGAGAATTTATTTTCATTTATACACATCTACAAATTAGAAAGCTTCCAGGGGCATTTTCAGTGATGATGACCAATTCAAAGGAACAAAAGCAGAAGTTGTAACACCAAAATTATCATCTATCCCCAGCTTTAACCAATGGGGCCCGCAGCATTGATACTTCATATATTATAAAACAAACTTTACGCAGGAATTATGTTCAATTCTAGAAAATAATTGGTCACCGAAAAAAATTCAATCACAGCCATTAATCTCAATGAGGGAAAATTTCACCCACCCCACAGCATATTCTGCAATTTTAAATTATCTAAAAATATCTGCCCTCTATATAATATTTACTAAGAAAAGCTGAAATTGTCCATGCCAAACAATTAGCACCAAGCCAAAAACATGAAAACCAGAAATAGGAACATTCTACTTAATGCGCAAAGAAAGTAAAAACAACAAAAATAAAGTAAGACTCAATGATCTTAAGTATAAGATTCAAAAACAAAGTTCAAGACATTTAAACTCTATTTGATATATACATATATACTCCTTTTACCTTAGTCCAAATTAAGTTGTCATAATTGACTTTTTTGGGTCAAACTTTTTTTAACATTGACTTATTATTTTTAATATTTTAATTAACTATATTTAAAAATCACTAAAAAGTTTTTTAACTATATTTTTTTTATCAAAGTTCTAAAAATTGATGACTAAAAGTCAAAACGCGACAAGTTTATTGGGAATGAGAGACTAATATAATATATAATATAAAACAATTTGAAGTATTTTTCTTAAATAAAACTTTATAGAACCTCACCGTGGTATTGAATCCATTGGCTGTGATCATAAGGGGATGATTATGCTCCTTTTCAAATCTTGTAACAACCCATTTTCCAGTCTTTTCCATCTTAACCAAAATAGTTGCCTTGCAACCTTCTCGTGCACTAGGACGTGGCTTTTTCTCTTGTCCTAGTGTGCCCTTATGATTAGGAGAGAAACCCTGTTTGTTGCATCCTAGACGACGAGCAAGTGTTCTTCCATCAATCCCCG
Source organism: Gossypium australe (assembly GCA_005393395.2). Lineage (NCBI taxonomy): Eukaryota > Viridiplantae > Streptophyta > Magnoliopsida > Malvales > Malvaceae > Gossypium > Gossypium australe. Next base: position 8,658,882 of record CM016620.1, read on the forward strand.
AACGACGACGCTGCATAATTCGCACCACAAATCCTATCCGTCTGGCATACTCTATGTAGAATTTCTTAGCATCATCTTCAGATTCAAATTCCATACCCACATACGGTTCTAAGGTTTCGCTTCCTTCTGGTTCAGCTGTTTTTTCTTCAACTGAGCTGTCTGCTTTCCCACCTTCTTTGTCCAAATCCCACTATTACCAAAAAAGGAAAAGAAAAGAATCAGACCTTCTAACCTCGTTCTTTACATCAAGCAAAATGACAAGTTTATATAATTAAAAAGGAAAATAATAGCATGGTGCCTTTTCATGCTATGCAAATCATAATTTTTATAATAATTTGCTAGCAACAAATCATATGACACGTCAGAAACAGTTCTCAAAACTTTTCAAGTAGTCAGATGAACCAAAAGATATGCTCGTTAAATTCAGTGACCACTAGTAGGAATGGGTTCAAATCCAAAGATGAAAAGGACTCAACAAGAAAATTCTAGAATCAAGTGAAAGTGATAATTTACACAAACCTACAAAAAATATAACTTGCCGATGGAATTTAAAGAAAGAAACAAGGAAATGCTCACGATCCTACTGTTTTGGTTTCAGCTATGACTAAGAAAAGGAAATAAACTAATTAAGCTAAGAAGGATGCTTAAAACCCAATTCCTTAGATGAAAGTGTCAAATTAAAAGTATAGGATGACGACAACAATACCGTTTATTTGGAATGCCATTATTCAGACAGTTCTTCAACCAAGACTTGGCAACAGGAACAACAAAGAGACATATGATTAACTGAGGTAACTGTAGAATTCAATCTATTCCTTTGTCTAGAGGACTGAGTGAGGACCTGAATAACAGAATATGAAACGCAGCTCGTATAGGTACATCAAACAATACCTTTACCAAAATGGTATATTCATATACAAAACCCTTTCCTTCATTTTTCTACAGGGCTTTCTTCCTTCCTTCCACCATCCAACTACAACAAAACAGATTGGGTAGGGTATTTAGGCAGAACAATCCAACTTAACTATATTCATTGGACAGATACTCCTAAATCACACCAACAATTACAATTTTATTTTCCTTAAAAGAAAAAAAAAACCGTCATTAAATTTTGCATACCCCGAATACTCCAAAATTAAGCATTTGTTTCCCAATAGTTTCTGTCAAGAAAAACCCTAAAATTCTTAACCTCAAAGAAAGATCACCCATAAAAATTACATATCAAGTACGCGTATTTCCTCACTCCGAGAAGAGATGGGTGTATTAGAGTAAGATTAGAGTGAATTATTGGAGGTAATCTAGGTGGGTTATTTTAAGTGAAGATTATAAATAAATAAGAATCGCAGCGTTGAAATTTTAGAGGGAAAAACTTACTGAATGAAGAGTTTCTTCTGATCCGAGAGACATCCAAAGATAATTTGAAAGTCGCGATTGATTCTCTGATCCGATGCAGCCGAAAGGCGAAAAGGAATACTAAAGCCCGGCTCGATTTGAAGATGATGGATTGTCAACCGTTCGATTACTATGAGTTAGTAATTTTCTTTTCATAGAATGAAGATATAGTACATAGCAGAAGATAAAATAATGCGTTTGATTATAGTGATGCTCATATTATAAAATAATTGGAGGCTCCTTATTAACATGGATTTGGATGGAAGATGAAGTGGGGTGATGTGCGGTGTATTTGTCTTAATTTTTATTTTATATTATAATATTATTAAAATATTTAATCTTATTGTTATTATTATTTTTACACTAACTACACATAAAGATATCGTCCTTCTAAACATAAATTAAGTTTGTTTTGTAATGATATATATAAAGATAGTCCAGTCATGATGTTTTTAGTAGATTGACTCAATAATTAATGTCGAAATCATTTTTTATTGAAAAACGGGCCGACTTTAAAAGGAAAAAAACGGAGTCGCAACCAACCTTTTTTTAAAGTGTGATTGGGTCACTTTAGAAAATATTTTGGTCTACGAATTTTAAGAAAACGGGCTCGGGAGTCAGTTACGCACGAGGAAGGATTAGCACCCTCGCAACGCCCAAAATTGGTACCTTATTGATTGATTAATGTCCTTAATATCGAAAATTAGAAAATGTTTTAAAATATGAATCTTTAAAAATGTTTGGATAACTCGCACTGGATATCGAAACTCTCCTTTTCCGAAAACTTGAAATACCACATCCAGCACGATAGGACACGATGTTTCAAACTATCGATACCAAGATCATTTCATAATTTCCAAAATTCATGTATTGCGATTTGGAATGGGTATTTCACTATTTGGCCAAACTAAAAATCGAAACCCAGCACGATTGGGCACGATTCCTTGAATTTCCAATCATGAAATATTGCCTTTATTTAAAAAACACGATAAAAGAATCTTTGAAGGATATTTAATTGTTTGAACGAACAGAAAATTGAAACCCAGCACGATTGGGCACGAATCTCTCGAACTTCCAAACACGAAATATTGCCTTATTTTCAACAACATGATCAAAATCTTTAAAGGATATTTAGTGATCTAGACGAACGATTTCTCGGACTTTCAAACACGAAATATTACCTTTGTGAAAACCATTTTTATGAATTAAAAAAAAAACAAAAATAAAACATTGAAATGTAAACAAGACAGTAATAAGGGAAAATAATAATGGGAATAATAAACATACTAATAAGAATAATAACAATATATGTACATATATAAATAATGACAAAAAAACGATAATAATTCTAATGAATATAATAATTTAAAAATATATATATGATAATGGTGATGTCAAAATAATAATTACAATGAAAAAAGTATACTAATAATAGTAACATTTGTAATAAAAATAGTAGTAGATATAGAAATATGAGAAATATAGAAAAAAAACAAATAATAATAATAGTAAAATAATAATAATACATGGGAACATACTATAATAGGGGAAATAACTAAAAATGAAAAGACTATATTAGTAATAATATTAAAAAACGTAGTAGCAAAAATAGGGTGTACCGATAATAATAACAAAAAAATAATAATATGTAATAATAATCATAAATATAATAATAAATAGAAAATATAATGAAAATATTAAAAATAATCAGTTTAATGGTAAAATAACCAAAATAAACAAAAATGGACTAAATCCGATCAAAATCAGAAGTTTTGGGGTAAAATTAGAGGTGAAGTAAAGGGGAAGGACTGAATTGCGATGCACGGGCAACACAGAGGGACCAAAATAGCAATAAAACCCCCCTAAAACAGTACGCCTGAAAGCGGATCAAATTACAGTGGCGCGCAAAATTTGGGGCCAAATTTTAAAACATAGAAAAACTGAAGGGGACACAATTAAAACAACAGCATAAAAAAGGAGGGCTAATCGCGCAATTTACCCATTTAGGGTGAAATTGCGCATATCCACCTTTAGAAGCAAGTAAATGCGCGGGGCCCCCTATTTTAAAGGCTAAAAAAAATCCTTCATTTTTACCTTTTAGCCTTCTGTTTCAAAAATCAAAACCAGGAGTCCCCCCATTTCCTTTCGTTTTGCCCATTAGGGCTTGAGTTTCTCCTTCGTCGCAAGTCCTCCCATGCTCACCATCAACGGCGGCCAGAGGAACAACGGTAAACCCTCTCGATCTCTCTTCCTTTAGTTTTAAAAAACTTTTATATGTTTAAGATTGTGTATTTTTCTAAACAAAGGAAAAAATAAACGAAGAAGACAAACATATTTGAGGGAAAAAAGAATAAAAAAACCTTTGCTTTGTTCTCTTTGATTCTCTGCTATAGAAAAAAAAATGTATATTCTCTGTACCAAAAATAATCGTTCCCCCTTTTACATTTGGTTATTCGGCTTTTATAGCCTAAAAAATTCCCCAAAAATAGAGTAGAATCGAATCTCAACTACCCTTCCTCTGATGTGCTGTGTTTTCCTCCTTTGTAGGTACCATCGTTAAAGGCGGGGCGGCGCACGATGCGGGGGCGTGACGACGTGGTCGGATATGCCCGTGGGATTTGTTAGCGGAGCAAAAAAACTCCTACGGTTTTCTGATTGTGTTTTTCGTTTGGGCTTAGTAGGCTTAAATTAGGTGTTAGGCCTGTTGTAATTTCGACTTTTTGTTTTTTCTGGTTTATTGTTTGGGCTCTGGTTGGGGTAAAATTGGGTCATACAACTGCCTCTCTTTGCTTGTTGTCGTGTAACGGGAACAAAGCAAAGATTCTAAAGGAGCCAATTTTTTCCCGATTTGCTGAGTCTTGATTTCTTGGCGCTTCTTCTCTTCAAGTAGCCTAATTTTAACCCACTGCATCTTAGGGGAAGATGAATTTTGTTTTGATCTGCTCCACTACTGCTTAGTGAAGATAAGGCTATAAACTTCAGTCTGCTCCATTGCTGATACATGGAGATAAGACTTGCTGCTTTCGATCTGCTCCACTCCTGCTTAGTGGAGATAGGGTCCGCTCTTCGATCCGTTCCACTCCTGCTTAGTGGAGATAAGATCTGTTGTTTTCGATCTGCACCACTCCTGCTCAATTGAGATAAGCTCTGCTATCTTTAGCCTGCTCCACTCCTGCTCAGTGAAGATAAGGCTATGATTTTCCGATCTGCTCCACTCCTGCTCAGTGGAGATAAGATCTGCTTTCTTTAGCCTACTACCCTACTGCTTAGCGAGTTAGGCTGGTGGTTTGAATCTGCTCCATTGCCAATACATGAAGATAAGATTCGTGATCTTCGATCCGCTCCATTCATGCTCAGTGGGGATAAGATTTGTAATTTTCGATTCGCTCCACTCCTGTTCAGTGGAGATAGGATCCGCTATGATCTGCTCCACTCCTGCTCAGTGAAGATAAGATCTGCTTTCTTTTAGCCTGCTCCACTCCTGCTCAGTAGAGATAAGGCTATAATCTTCGATCTGCTCCACTCCTGTTTAGTGAAGATAAGATCTGCTTTCTTTCAGCCTGCTCCACTCCTGCTCAGTGGAGATAAGGCTAGTGGTTTAAATCTACTCCATTGCCGATACATGGAGATAAGATTTGCCATTTTTTATCTGCCCCACTCCTGCTCAGTGGGGATAAGATCTGTAATTTTCGATCCGCTCCACTCTTGCTCAGTGGAGATAGGATCCACTATGATCTGCTCCACTCCTGCTCAGTGAAGATAAGATCTGCTTTCTTTCAGCCTGCTCCACTCCTGCTCAGTGGAGATAAGGCTAGTGGTTTAAATCTACTCCAATGCCGATACATGGAGATAAGATTCACCATTTTTTATCTGCCCCACTTTTGCTCAGTGGGGATAAGATCTGTAATTTTTGATCCGCTCCACTCCTGCTCAGTGGAGATAAGATCTGCAATCTTCTGTAACTCCCATCAATTTTGCTACATCATCCTCTGGGGAACCTACCATATGTATTATGAATGTCATGAATGAATGCAAAATGTCCTGAGAATGATCCATTTTTAACACTTGGGTTGTCATTGCTTGCGATCTATTAAGGTGATATCCCTGACATGTCTTCTTTGCTCAGCTGATACTCCTAACAGAGAATCTGAAGATGTCGTCACTGCTTAGTCCCTTATCTCAAGTGCTTCGATCCCTTTAAGCCTGGTTAGTTCTAAACAATTGTCCTATTTCGAATTCCTGTATTATTTAGAGACTTTCAGAGTAGCATGCAAAACTTCTTTTGTGAAAGCATTATTAGTTCATCAATCGTTATTTCAAAGAAAAATGCTTGAAAAATATCATAATAATGGAGAAGAAAGAAATTAATTGGGAGCATAGCTCGAAACAAAATGCAATTAAGAAGGAAATTTATTGGTAGTATATTTTGAAATGAGCAAATTCAGAATGGGTAAGATGAAAACTAGGTGCCCCGGATATTGCAGACTGAGTTTCTCTATTCAAACTTCTTGAGGACCATTTAAGCTCAATATGTGTTTAGGGGATCCGGAGTACTTTGTCGATGCCCCAAGACATAACATACCTCCTCATTGTTAATTCAAGCGTAGCAAAACTACTATATGCCCCGTCACGTTTTGATCATAATAATAGTAAAATAATAATAATAATAATACATGGGAACATACTAATAATAGGGGAAATAACTAAAAATGAAAAGACTATATTAGTAATAATATTAAAAAACGTAGTAGCAAAAATAGGGTGTACCGATAATAATAACAAAAAAATAATAATATGTAATAATAATCATAAATATAATAATAAATATAATAATAATAAATAATAGAAAATATAATGAAAATATTAAAAATAATCAGTTTAATGGTAAAATAACCAAAATAAACAAAAATGGACTAAATCCGATCAAAATTAGAAGTTTTGGGGTAAAATTAGAGGTGAAGTAAAGGGGAAGGACTGAATTGCGATGCACGGGCAACACAGAAGGACCAAAATAACAATAAAACCCCTGAAACAGTACGCCTGAACACGGATCAAATTGCAGTGGCGCACAAAATTTGGGGCCAAATTTTAAAACATAGAAAAACTGAAGGGGACGCAATTAAAACAACAGCATAAAAAAGGAGGGCTAATCGCGCAATTTACCCATTTAGGGTGAAATTGAGCATATCCACCTTTAGAAGCAAGTAAATGCGTGGGCCCCCCTGTTTTAAAGGCTAAAAAAAAATCCTTAATTTTTACCTTTTAGCTTTCAGTTTCAAAAATCAAAACCAAGAGTCCCCCCATTTCCTTTCGTTTTGCCCATTAGGGCTTGAGTTTCTCCTTCGCCGCAAGTCCTCCCATGCTCACCATCAACGGCGGCCAGAGGAACAACGGTAAGCCCTCTCGATCTCTCTTCCTTTAGTTTTAAAAAAACATTTATATGTTTAAGATTTTGTATTTTTCTAAACAAAGGAAAAAATAAACGAAGAAGACAAACAGATTTGAGGGAAAAAAGAATAAAAAAACTTTGCTTTGTTCTCTTTGATTCTTTGCTATAGAAAAAAAAAATGTATATTCTCTGTACCAAAAATAATCGTTCCCCCTTTTACATTTGGTTATTCGGCTTTTATAGCCTAAAAAATTCCCCAAAAATAGAGTAGAATCGAATCTCAACTACCCTTCCTCTGATGTGCTGTGTTTTCCTCCTTTGTAGGTACCATCGTTAAAGGCGGGGCGGCGCACGATGCGGGGCGTGACGACGTGGTCGAATATGCCCGTGGGATTTGTTGGCGGCGCAAAAAAACTCCTAGGGTTTTCTGATTGTGTTTTTCGTTTGGGCTTAGTAGGCTTAAATTAGGTGTTGGGCCTGTTGTAATTTGGACTTTTTGTTTTTTCTGGTTTATTGTTTGGGCTCTGGTTGGGGTAAAATTGGGTCATTCCTACTTGAAACCTAGGTTTAATTCCTACTTGAAATTTTTTTACTTGATTCAACTCGACTCGATCGAATACTCATTCCTACTTGAAACCTAGGTTTAATTCTCCTTTTCTAAACACATTTGTAATTTTTTTTCATACTGTTTCAAGTTTTTTTTAATTAATAAATATACTTTTTTTAATTTTTTAATTCATATTTTTAATTAATAACTCTTTTATTTATAAAATTAAATAATAAATATGTAATTATATAATAAAAAATTATTTTTTACATATATCATTGTATTAAAAATATTTGAAATTAATAACCCCTTTATATATAATATAAACATCAACTAATTTTATCATCAAAAAAAAAAAAAACATCAACTAATTTTTTTGATATATTTTTCTTTATATATAATATTTATATGTCAAATATTTATTTTCTCCACGTATATTGTGGGTACGGTGATTTCTAATATTACAAAATGAAATAATTATTTCAAATATAATTATTATCTTAATACGTAAAATATTTCAAATATCATTGTTTTTTCATCTACATTGTGAGTATGATATTTCAAATATTTTTATATGTGAAATATTTTAAATACACATACAAAAAAATTTACTACACTCTTGATATAGATTGAAAAATAAATATTACACATATAAAAATTATATTTGCTAAAAATAATCATATTTGTAATAATTATTTGATTTTATGAATAAAAATTTATTAATTAAAAATATGAATTAAAATAAAAAATTGAAAAAAATATTTATTAATTAAAAATAAAAAATTCAAAACAATATGAAATAAAAATTACAAATGTGTTTAGAAAAGGGGAATTGAACCTACGTCTCAAGGATGAAATCATTATTCTTTAACCATTTAACTAAGGAAGCTAATATGTTAAAAACATTCATTAAAAAAGAAGAAGAAGAAGAAGCAGCTTAAAACAACATAAAATAAAAAATATAAATGTGAGTGGAAAAAAATCTATTCTAAGATTCAAATACAAAACCATTAATATTTAACCATTCAACCAAAGAAATTGATTGTATTAAAAAAGTCAAAATTTGCAACTGAAAGAGAAGTGCATCCAGTTGGATGCATGAAACAGCCCGATTTTGACCATAATCAGAATAGTAGTTTTGAGACCATAAATCTGAGTCCGAAAAATATTTTAATATTATTTTCTATGCTTATTATGTGTGAATTGGTGTGTGTAAAAATTTCGTATTAAAATTTGATCGTTTTGGTGTTTAATTGTGAAAAAGGGCTTAATCGCATAAAATGAAATTTTGGTGGTTAAATGTATAAGTACTGAATTGATGATGTCTTTATAAATTGGAGGTTTAAAGTAGCAATTTGAATAAAAAGGGACATGGTGGCCGGCCATGATGGGCATGTATTAGTGATTTGAAATTGTTTATTATATTTTATGTTATGGTGATATAATTTAATATATATTATATTATAATGGAATGAAGAAATAAAAAATGAAAGAGAAAGTGTTCATCTTTCTCAAGTGACCGAAACCAAGAGAAAGAAGAGAAAGTTTAAGCTTTGAAACTTTCGGTCATTTCATGCTTGGTTTAGGTATATTCTTTGCTCGGTTTTTGATAATTTTTACGTTTTTGAGATCGTTGCTTTGTATATTAGCTAGCCCATGTTTTAATTTTCAGATTTGATGATGATTTTGTGATTTGCCATTGTTGAAAGCTTGATGTTTTTGTTGTTTGATGATGAAAAATAAATAAATGTTGGTAGATTAACATAGTTAATTAAGTGATTTTTGATAAAAATGCATTTAAGGATTAAATTATGAAATTTATAAATTGAGGGGTTAAAATGTGAAAGAAATGAAATTAATGGGCTTCTAGGGACCTATGGAAAATTCGGCCAAGCATGAGTTTAAGGAAATTTTGTGTATTTTGTGTTGTTTTGAAATGGGGACTAAATTGAGAAAATGTGAAATATTAGGGGCTAAAGTGCAAAATGCTCATTTATGTGTTTCTGGACTAAATTGAATGAAAATATGTTTGAATGAGATTAATTTGAATATGTTTAGATCAAGAACCAAATAAATTGAACTTGGATCGGGGAAAAGCGAAAATAGTTGAATAGTCGGTTTTGTCGTCCGTTGATATCTGAGGTAAGTCTTTAAGCAATTAAACATTGTAAATTATGTATCTAGTAATATGCTGATTTGGAAATTGTGGAATTAGTATTGAGTTAGCCGAATGTGAATAAATATAGAATTAATATGTTTAAGTTTAGTTCGATTGAGTTATAATACTTGAAATTTCGAATGAAGATAATGAAGTGTAAGAAAAGTTCGATATATGAATTGGTTGTGAGACAGCTTTATAAATATGATATTCGGGCTTTGAACCTAGCAAGCCTTGTGCTGGTGAAAGACATCGGGCTTTAAGCCTAGCAGGCTTTGTGCCGGTAAATAATAATATCGGGCTTTAAGCTTAGCAGGCTTTGTGCCAGTGAAAGATATCAGGTTTTGTGCCTAGCAGGCTTTATGCCGGTGAATTATTATAAGTGTATGCTTAAAAAGATTCTTGCTGATGTGGAATTTAAATTCGGTAAATGAGCTCAATGTTCAGGTATGTGTAAGCCTAAGTCTAGCAGACTTTGTGCCGGTGAAAGATATCAGGCTTTGTGCCTAGCAGGCTTTATGCCGGTGAATTATTATAAGTGTATGCTTAAAAAGATTCTTGCTGATGTGGAATTTAAATTCGGTAAATGAGCTCAATGTTCAGGTATGTGCAAGCCTATTGGTTGTTTGAGATAAGGTAAATTAGTAACTTGATATTTGTTACTAATTATATGTGATACAATTGAAGATTATATGTGATTTTAGTAAGTGTATTCGGCCTTGTAAATAAATAGTATGAATATTGTGGAATTGATTTTTGGATATGGGCATATAATGTTCATGTATAATCGGCCATTTAAGTGGTATATGTACAAGATGTGGTATTATAGTTCTTAAGTTTATATAAATGCGTTTGTGTATGTTTGATCATATAAAGACATTTTAGCCTTGAAAGTTGATTAATATTAGGTCATATTGATTAAATGAGCATTCGGCCAAGGTAAATTTTGTGTGTAAAAAATGTATTATTTATCTCATTTGTAGATTTGAGGTTAAGATTGATAATGATAATGAAATTTGGATTGGCTTAAAATGAGTTGATTATATCATTAGATTGTTTAAATTGCTTAAAGCTTACTAAGCTAAGTTAGCTTACTTTGTGTGTTATTGTTACTCTGTTTCATAGATTTTGGAATTTAGCTACGAGCTCGGGGATCATTTTGGAACATCGTCACACTATCGATCGCTATTTCGGTATTTTAAAAGTTTGAAACTATGAACATATATGGCATGTATAGGCTAGTAATATTATATTTGGTTTTGAAGTTGTATATATTTGTATAAGCCATGCGAAAATGGCTTGTCCATCTTGTTAATCTTAGAATTTATATTTTGGCTTAATGATTATGTTTGGTTGTGGTTTTGGTTGATTTGATTTTGATATATATATATAAGTATGGTTAATGTATAGAGTTTTAATGAAATGGAGTAAAGATGTTATAAACTAGTTAACCATATTTTGCAATGAAATAGTTTTTTTTTGTTAGCAGCAGTGACGTGATTTTAAAAAATCACCAAAAATAGGATAAATGAAATCAGAAAGTGAATAAGATATAGAATTAAAGCTTATTGTGTCTATTTTTATATGAAAGAAACAGAGTAGGGAAAGGAATTTTATATTAGGAGATATTTAGATTTTAGTAAGACTGGTTCTGAATGACTTCGTGATCTCCTGTTCTGCCTTGGAAAAACTATTAAAAGTTGTACAAAAATAATCATGGAGAATATTTTATATTCTTAGAATCCATAATGAGTCTATTTTTGATTGGAGTAAAATAGAACATTATTTGAATTCTGTACAATGAGATAACTGAGTTTTTGTAAAGATAGGTCAAAACCATTGAATAGTGAAATAGGAGAAATTTTAATGAATAAACTGTACTAATTAGCCACACAAAAAATTCTGGAAAAATTATAGTAAGAAGATATATGAGTCTAGTTTCAAGGAAAATTTACGAATCTAAATTTCGAGTTTCGTAACTCGAGTTATAGTCAATTTAGTCAACATGGCGCAGATGGACAGTTTCAAGTTTTATGCCCCGAATTAATAGTTAAGTTTAGTAATGCCTCGTGCTCGACTCCGACAACGGTCTCGGGTAAGGGGTGTTACAGCGCGCTTTCCTGTCAACTGTGTAGAAAGCACGCCCAGTTGGACGCACTTTCACACACACTCTCCAAAAACGACCTATTTCCTTAAATAAAATTAAAAATGGCTTAAAAATTGACATCTTTTTCAAATTTAACTGGAACTTAATTACAAATTATTTAAACATTAATTATACGTGTTCAATCAGTCTTTCCTTTAATTCAACATAACCTTATATAGATTGCATTAGAACTGATATGATAAATAAATGAAAATGACAAATTAAAAAAAATAGATAGAATCTATCATTATCTGCAGTGAACGTTTTTTTTCGCTGTGAGTAAGAGATAACTTAGAGATTAAATTAACTTAAATTTTTTTGAATTATTATTTAATTGATTGTAATTAAATAATTAAAGTTTGATGTGAAGTTAAATTAATTAGCTATCACAGTTTTGTATCAATTTTAGTACGATAAAGATTTCATGACTTTAATGAAATTAGAACTGGATTGAGAAAATAATTTAATTTGAAAATTAATTAAATTTTAGTTAGTTAAATATACAATTTTTTGGAAATAGAAAATTAGTTGTTGGGTTGGATAAATCAAATGTGTTAGTTAAAAGTCTTCATAACACATATAATTATATTCAATCGATGAGACAGGCCCAATGAGCCCTTTTCATCTAATGCCAACTAACGAAAGAGTAATTAAATTATTTAATTTTAAAAAATAAAATGACTAAAAAAAATTAAGTAACCAAAATTAAAATAAAAATAATTGAATGATTATTTTTAAAATTTTCTAAATAAAATGATTCGCATGTATGATGATTTTATTTGGTATGAAGGAGAAATCAAATTGAGAGAAGATGAAAATGATTGCAAAATTTTATATTGAAATTAGTATATAATTAAGCATTCTAACTTTTAAAAAATTTATTTAATCCTTCATTTATTTTTTTTAATTTTTTAGTCCTCAAATTTACTTTATTTGTCAAATCATTTCAAAATGGTTGGAAAAGTTAACGTTTGTTAACTTTGTGACGTAATATTCATGTGGTTTCAACAATTAATTAATTTTTTTAAAAAAATTAAAAATCAATAAATTATAAAAAAATTTAAAATAGAATTATTTAAAAAGTATAAAAATAAAAAATTTAATTTAAAAAAATTAATTGCTAACGTGACATACACGTGGCAACCTATGTGTATGCCACACTAGCAAAATTAACTTATAATCTATTTTGGGGTGATTTGATAAACAATACAAATTTAAGATTAAAAGAGACGAAAAATTAAATAGATGAATAAATTAACCATTTATTTTTGTAAAACTAGAGGACTAAAAATGTCATTATGCCAATATATGACCAATCTCCTCTATACCCACTGTATTGAAAGTGTGTATGAAAATTTAAAGACTACATTACCAATAGGGTTAATTGGTTGACAAATATCCTATAGTAGTATAGTATAATTTTATAAATGGTAAAAAAAAATATAGTCAATATATCAAATATAAACTCATAAATTAAATAAAAAAATTGTTATCTATTGATATTATAGATTAAATTTTGATTCCAGTGCTCATAATGTTCCCCTAAATTTATAATGAAAAAAATATTTAAAAGAAAAAACACTTCAATTATATAAAAAAATGGACTCTTTAGACCCTCTCCATTTGAACCCTTTTACCTAAGCGAGTTCCACACGTTTATTTACGAAACAAAGAAGTATTGCATATTTGAACATGAATATGATGATGATGATGATCATTGTTAATGATTATTTCTTGTCTACTTTTCTTTGAACATTCTTGACGGAAGTGAATATTGCAGTCATCATAAAGGGGACGTAGATAGAAAGCGCAAGGAGCACAATGGCAATCAGTGCTCCGGCAGCCCTCCATGCATGGACACTCCTACAAGAAAGCTTTCCCACCTTGATTTGGATCACATCCACCATGGATACCGTAAGGAATATGCATCCGAAAACCGACGCCCACACCGACAACATCAGCATTGAGAATCTCACAGTCTGGTTACGGGTATTCTTGAAGTCATCTTCTTGGCAAATGGTGACATGGATTTTAAGTGCCTTGGCTACCAGGCTCGACAACAGGAAGCAAGCGAACGAGACCACTTCGTTCACCACCAGCCGCCTCGCGTTCCCCACATCCGCGTCGCATTCAGTGCGGTTCTCGAGGCTACGCTCGCCTTGACGTGCCATCGATAACCCCACGAAGACGGCCAGCGTGAAGAGCGAGTTCACGTTCACAAGGTCATCTAACGCTTTCTGGTGAATTTCTCGCAGATTTTCCAACGGTCCTTTATCATCGGTGGTGGTGGAAGCTTCTAGATCGCCGGTTCCACTGTAAAATAGTGAAAAAGAAAATTATGGATAAAAATTCATACAAACCAAAACAATTAACGTATAAGTAAACATAATGAGACATGGAAGAGAAGCTAGCCATTAGCCAACCTTGACCTTGGCATTGCTGAATTCCTTTTTTCTTTGTCTAATTTGGCCGTTCTAGCTTAAGGGGTTTTTATAGATTTCATTCAAGCATGTGCCTTGATTTTTAAGTAAAATAATGGTGAAGATAGTAAAATAATCAAAAAGTGAAAAGCTGGGTGTTTGATACCTTGTTTTTATTCTCTGATAAACCACAGAAGTTAAAGACATAATATAGAAAGGAAATGTTCCCAAGGATCCACTCGATTAGCTACCTAGTAGAAGCTTACATAGTAATTTAATCAATATATTCTGATTTTAGTTTTAAGAGTTTGTATTTGATCTACTATTTATTATTATGATTAATAAACTAAATAATGTAATATTTTTTACAAAAATTTCCAAAATATTTCAAAAATCATTATAGGTCGTTTTAAACCCTAAAAATTTCTCTTTTTTCTCCAAGCCGTTTACTCCTTATATTTTGTTTTGTCTAGCGGCGATGTCAGTCTCCAAGTTAGTTATCGCTCGCTTTTTTCTCCCTCCCATTAACTCTTTCTTTCTTTCTTTTTCATATTCACTCCACATGTCTTCTCTCCTTTTTAGTTTGCAGATCTATTTTGTAGCTATTTTTGTTGTCTTCATAAGTTGTGATGGATAGATGATAATACTTATCATCCGCTAAAACTCCATTGGCCACCAGTAGTTTTTCTTGGAAAGTGGGTGGCTCTTTGTCATCTTCTTAATCTGTTTCTATTTCGAGAATATTTCAGAATAATAAATGATTTCATGAGTCGATTGGCCCCATGTTGCCTTAAGTTTTTTTTTTTCCATTGGTTAATAAATTTTTAATTTTAGAAGTTTTTGTCTGCTCTTGTAGCATGATTTTTAGTCTTGCTTATGCATGAAATCTTACTTTTACAAGTGATTTTAAGGATGGTTTTGTTGTCGTCCTCTATAGTTTGGTGAATGCTCGATTCTTTTGTCGATTTTTGCTCGCCGCTTTGGACTATCCAGGGCCAATTTCATTATTGTGTTTATTAAGTGCTTACAATCACTCGATATATGTCGTGCTTGAGTTGTGACAAAGCCAATTGTCAACGTGTCATAATGTTCTATTGATACTGAGGCTAAAGCCTTTATTATGTTGACAGAGCTTATTCTTTACAATCTACAAAAAGTGTTTCTTTTTTTAGAAAAAAATTCCAAAATGAAACAATGAATCATATTATTGCAACTAAAATATTTTTAAAAATAGTAACAATGATCTAGAGGTATATGTTTCTCCTACCTTCCTTCTAAAAATAGTAAAGTACCTTAAAATGACCAAAGGATAAATGTTGCTTCATTAGAGACTGCATGAGAATTTTGCCTTTCTTGGTTTGGGGGATGAGGGTGAGGAGGGCCTATAAAGCACAAAAAAGATAAAATGAAATAACAAAAAAGTGTAATCCAAGCTGGACATAATAAATTGATAATATATACAAATGATTTAAAATTTATATAAATATATAAAAGTAGAATACATGAAATAAAATAAAAAATATATATAAAATAAAATAAGATTTTTTATTTTACTTTTTTCATATGAGTGTAGAATCAAGATTCTTAATTTTTTATTATTATATAATATCTAGAATTACCCATAGCTTCTTTTCAGGATAATGTGTTTCAGTGCACTCAAAACTACATCATTTTGTATTAACAACAATACCGATATTAATCAAGCTAAGATCCAATCGACATAAAATAAGAATTAGAGCAAAACAAAAATACAAATAATTAATTTTTATGCTTAAGAAAGCATATAAGAAAGCATACCGGCAAATTTTTTAAGCATTCAAGTCTTGGTTGACATAAGATAGAAAAGAAAAAAACCCTAAAATCGCCAAGAGTGCTCTCCATAGAGTCCTAGAGTAAACAACAACTGTTGTGGCTTGGGATGGCGGAGATCGGTGGTGACGAGGGGGTAGAAAGGGAGGAGATTTCCCTTCTTGTTGAAGAATTGATCCAATTATCAGTAAAGGGATCAGATGTTACTCCGAGTGATAAGCCAACTCTGATCTGTTCACTATGGACAACAAAGTTATACAATCCAGAAAGCTTTAAGGCCCAGATGAAGAGTATTTGGAAGACAAAAAAGAAGTTTGAATTCAAGTCAGCAGGTCAGAATTTATTTTTAATTATATTTTATTTGGAAGAATATTTAGAGATGATTCTGGAGGGGAGACCGTGGTTGTTTCGGAAGAATCTGATTCTTTTTAACAGATTATTACAGCCAGTCGAGAGATCACAGTTCAGGTTAATTTCTTCCCCTTTTTGGTTAAAGTTAGTAGGTTGTTCCCCTGAATTTGATAAAAAAGATTTACTTCATGCAATAGGAGTTTCTTTTGGTGGAGTTATCAGATCTGAAATTAATGAAGAAGTATGCCGTCTTAGAATTAATCTTGATGTTCAAAAACCCCTTAGACGTGGCATCTTTGTTTCTACAGAAAATTCCAATAAGTTATGGGTCCCCTTTAAGTATGAGAAGTTACCAATTTTCTATTTTGGGTGTGGAAGAATGGGTCATGGTCTTGACGATTGCCAATTGTTAGACCCTGAAAGGAAAAATAAAGTCAGAATCGATCCATCTTTTTCAATGACTCTAAAAGCAGAATCAACCTTAGTCGGGAAGGAGTGTGTGAAACTTAATGCTTTATCTAAAATTGGAAGAAAGCAATGCAGTTATACAGGAGAAGAGGGGGAACATCTTTCAATGAGGAAAGTAGAAGGAGACATGGATCTTATAAATGGGGAAAACCAGAATAGAATTGATTTGCTAAATAAGGATGAAAGGCCTTCGGGACAGGGAGAAATTAATTCTACAGAAGCTAATTTGTCTCAAGAGGAAAGTCATAGCGAATCAAATAATCAAATTTGTGCCAAGAAAACCCGATGGAAGAGATTGGAAAGAGTACAACCAATGTTGATGATGGAAACGCAATGAGATATAAAAAAGCGAAAATCCTCAAAAATTGTTTTGGAAAATCAGAGCAGAGAAAGTCTTGATGTTAGTCTAAAGAGAATGAAGACAGAAGGAAAAATGGTTTGTGAAGGGGATTTTTCAGTTGATGAAGTTGATGATACGGACAGGGGTGATAATCTTCAAACTAAAAGATCGGCGGCTGCCAGTTGGCAAGCCGACCAGACGCAATGAAATGCATAAGTTGGAATGTCCGTAGATTGGGGAGTTCACGGGCTACTAGGCGGCTGTGTAAGTTCTTAAAGCAAATGGAGACTAAAATTGATAGGAAACAAATGGAGACTAAAATTGATAGGAAATAAATAGAGACTAAAATTGATAGGAAACAAATGGAGAAAGTCAGGGTGAGGTATGGTTTTTCAAATGGGATTGATATTGATGCAAATGGCACACGTGGCGGGTTAAGTTTAGCATGGAAGGAAGATCTTTCGGTTACTTTAAGGAGTTTCTCAACTAATCACATTGATGTTGTGGTCAGAAATGAAAATTTAGATGCAAACTGGCGATTTACAGGATTCTATGGTTCTCCTTATAGACATAATAAAGATGATCCATGGAATTTGTTACGAAAGTTGGGGGAAGATAAAAACCATCCATGGATAGTATGTGGGGATTTTAACGAGATCTTGTATTCTAATGAGAAGAGGGGAGGGATTCCACGAGAGGAAAAGAAGATGGAGTCATTCAGAGAAGCTTTAGAAGATTGTAGCTTGAAGACTTAGGATTTTTGGGGGTATGGTTCACTTGGGAAAGAGGAAATTTTGCAGCAACAAATATTAGAGAAAGATTAGACAGAGGAGTTGCAAATGGAAGATGGAGAACTCTTTTCCCAACAGGTATGATTTATCATCTTCCTTATTCGATGTCGGATCATTGTCCTCTTCTTATTAATACAATGAGTGAAAGAACCAGATTTAGAACTTCACAGTTTAAGTTTGAGGCCTGGTGGGTTACAGAAGAATCTTTTAAGATAAGTGTTAGGCAATATTGGGAATCAACCCCAGGATCAATTGTGAGGAAATTAGAAAATCTACAAAAGAATCTTAAATAATGGGAACGTTCAATAAAAAAGGGGAAAGAAGGGCTAAAGAATAAGCTGTCCAAAGATCTCGAATTGCTGATAACAGAAGATAGAGATATTTTTCTCTAAAAGGATTATTGACACCAGGGTTCGATTGAATATGGAAATTGATAGGGATGAAATTTACTGGAAGCAAAGAGCTAGAGCCAATTGGCTTAAGGTGGGAGATAAAAATTCGGCATTCTTCCATAAATACGCATCAACACAAAAGAGGATGAACACGATTACTCGATTAGAACTAGAAGATGGAAGGGAGACTACAGAGGATAATGAGATTGTAGAATCAGCGACTTCTTTTTTCAGGAGTCTTTTCATGTCTAGAGAAATTGGTGAATTTTCTCATTTACTTCAAGGCATTGAGAAGAAAATTTCTTCAAACATAAATGATTCGCTTTTATCTGCTTTCACAGAAGAAGAGGTGTTTTCAGCTTTCAAAGATATGGGGCCAACTAAAGCACCAGGACCTGATGGGTTTCCAACAATGTTCTTTCAAAAATATTGGCATATTGTGGGTAAAGATGTTACTTCTTTTTGTTTGGGAATTTTGAACAATGGTCAGAGTTTTGGTCAACTAAATTCTACGGATATTGTGATTATACCAAAGATCCAAAATCCCAGTAATCTATCAAATTTTAGGCCAATCAGTTTATGCACGGTCCTTTATAAAGTTGTGGCAAAGGCAATTGCTAACAGACTTCAGGGAGTAATGGGAATGTGTATCGATGAATCACAAAGTACTTTTGTTCCGAGTAGACTAATCTCTGATAACACCTTAGTGGCGTACGAGATGTTGCATACATTTCGTAGAAAGCGAACGAGGAATAAAGGGTTCATGGCAGTAAAGCTTGATATGAGTAAGGCATATGACAGGGTCGAATGGGCTTTTATTAGGGAAGTTATGCTTAAAATGGGGTTTGACAAAAAATGGTAGAGTTAATTCTAAAATGTATCATTACTGCATCTTTTGTTGTTAATGTTAATGGGATCATGGGAGAAGCTTTTCAAGCTACTAGGGGATTGAGACAAGGGGATCCCTTAAGTCCCTTTCTCTTTCTATTTTGCAGTGAAGGATTGTCAGCTTTAATGAAGATGGCGCAGAAAGAAGGTGGAATAATAGGGGCAAAAGCAAGTCGGAGTGGACCAACGATTACACATTTACTGTTTGCAGATGATTGCATCCTTTTTGGAGAAGCAACAAGAAAGGGAGCAAGAATGTTTAAAGGGATTCTGAAGGAATATGGTGATTGTTCAGGCCAATGTGTAAATTTTAGCAAATCCTAGGTTTTTTTCAGTTCAAACACAATTGAAGCAATTAAGGAAGAAGTGCTGGGAATTATGGGGGTGAGACCATCAACAAATATGGAAAAATATTTAGGCCTCCCAAGTTTGGTTGGTAGACGCAAGAAAGACTCTTTTCAAGCTCTTAAAGTCAGAATCAAAGGATGGTGCACTAGGTTTTTATCTCAAGGTGGAAAAGAGGTATTTATAAAATCAGTTCTTCAAGTCATTCCTATATATACTATGTCGTGCTTTCTACTACCAAATTCTTTTTGCGATGAACTCGAGAAAATTATTGCAAGATTTTGGTGGCAAAAGAGTTATGGAAGACAGGGTATTCATTAGTGTCAATGGAAAAATATGTGCTGGTTAAAGGAGGATGGTGGAATGGGTTTCAGGAGTTTGGCCAAATTTAATGTGGCATTATTGGCAAAACAAGGCTGGCGTTTTATGAATAATCCAGATTCCTTAGCAGCGAGGGTTTATAAAGCTAAATATTTCTCGAACACAACTTTCGTTAACTCTAGTTTGGGGAATAACAGTTCATTTACATGGAAAAGTATATGGGCCGCTAGGGGGTGTTAAAGGAGAGACTTTGTTGGAAGGTGGGAAATGGCTCAGAAATCTCTGTTTTCAATGATGCTTGGTACCAGATTTGCAAAATTCCAGATTAAGTTTTCATGTTAACAGTTTAAATGATTTTAAAGTGGTCGATTTGATTGATCACACCAGTAGGAAATGGAAAAATGAGATGTTAGAGGCTACCTTTCCGGATTTCATAGTTGAGAAGATTCTACGCATCCCATTAGCAAAAGAACCGAATGATGATGTGTTGGCCTGAAGCGGGGAGCCCTCGGGAGAATTCTCGGTACGAAGCACCTACAAACTATTACAATATACCGAAGTGGATCCTACGGCTTATGCCTTACAAACAGTCTACAAGAATTTCTACAAAAAGCTCTGGTCACTTAATCTACCTTCTAAGATCAAAATTGCAACTTGGAAAATTTCGTGGAATTATCTCCCTACAAGAGTTAACATGTACCACAAGAGACTGTTGAACATTCTACTTTGTCCTCGTTGTGGAGCAGGAACAGAGAATATAAACCATTTTTTCCGGGAATGTCCTGTGTCATTAGAAATTTGGAAGCAGTTATCTCTTCTGGATTTCTTAAAGAATCCGGATATGGGGTTTAAGGAATGACTTACCTGGGTTTTTGAGGAGTGCACCCCTAGACAGTGTAGACTGTTTTGTTGCACCTTGTGGGATATTTGGGGTGAAAGAAATAGGGGTGTTCACGAGAGAATCCAGAGACCTGCGGAGGAAACAGTAAAATTCATCAAAAATTACATCCTTGAACTAGATATGGTTGAAAACGCAACAAAATCGAAAAAAGGTCAGGTAAAGGTAAAATAATGGAAACCCCCTTCAGAGCAGTTTGTCAAGATTAACTTTGATGCAGCGTTTGATAGTTCTTCGGGTTGAGCAACAGTAGGTGTCGTGGCTAGAGATAAGAAAGGATCAATCTTGCTTTCATTCTCAACGATACATGAAAACCTGCCATCTGCCTTTGTGGCTGAGGCAATCGCTTGCAGCGTGGCGGTGCTCATCGGAGTAGACATGCGATGGAGAAGAACAGTTATCGAAGGTGATGCGTTGAGAGTAATAAAGAAATGCAGAAAACAGATTATAGATAGATCAATGATAGGGGCCATTATTCATGATATTCAGCAGTTACAAAACAAGTTTGAGATCTGTCTTCTCGAGCATATATCAAGAGAATCAAACAACTTAGCCCATATTTTAGCAACAGAAACTCTAAAATCGTTGAGAGAGTTTTACCTGGTTGGGGGTGTTCCAGAGTTTGCCAAGTATCAGATCGTCAAGGAGTTAGGGTTAGACTAATCTGATAGAGGATTTGTTTGTGAAGAGAAGAGGGGGTAAAGAGAGGGAAGATGTTTTGAGACAACAAATCTAGAAATGGAGTAGATGAACAGATAGGGACCATGAATCGCGTTTTTAGAAGATAAGGGATCTGGAGGAGATATGGGGAATCGTTTTGCAGAAGCTTTACTAATGGGTGATTTGACGACTGAAGGGTCTTTGACTGGGGGGTTCACAGCACGAAAGTAGCGGAAGAGGGAGGGGCCAGACTGAACGAAGGAAAGAAAGATAGAAATGGTGAAGGGGTGGCCATCGGGTAACGCAAGAGGTAGCAGACGCATTAAACCCTTGGAAATGATGAATCGCCTTAATTAATGAATTGACAGACAAGACAGGTCTGACAGGTGATGGTGGAATCTGATTGGGCAAATGAACAGTGGTTTTTTGAATTTTAAAATTTCCAAGATATTTCTATTTTGTGAAGGTTTTGGGCCATGGTTTTTAGAAGTTTATTTCGTTCTGTTTTTGTTTTCATTTTTTGGGCCATGTTCTTATGGGCCAAGGTTTTTTATTTTGTAAGATGTTTATTTCGTTCTGTTTTTGTTTTCATTTTTTGGGCCATGTTCTTACAGGCCAAAGTTTTTATTTTGTAAGATGTTTTATCAATTATAAAAGCCTAATCTGATTTATGATTCAAAAAAAAGAAGAAAGCATACCGGTAACACTCTACATGACATACATGTCATAATGCGTTTGCTATAGTAATTAAATTTAAAGGTTAATACGTGGTTTGTCCTTTAAATTTGTCTAAAATATTTAGTTGGTATTTTTTTTGTATTTAGTTAGTATTTGAACTTGTATTTCATCACCTAGATTGGTACCTCCTCACAAATACTCCTAATTTGTGCTCACGTGGAACTGATGGCAGTTTCTCAACATAACAAATGGCGAACATAAGTTAAAAAAATTTAACATATTTTAAAAAGTAAAAATTTTTAGACAAATTTAAATAATAACTAGATACTTTTGAATAAGTTCGGGAAGACAAAACTACATTTTAACTTTTAAAAGTATATAACGGGATACAAATTCATATATCAATTAGGTAAAAAAATTTCAAATACCAACTAAATATAACCAAATCAAAATTACCTATTAAAGTTAGGATGTCAATAATCCAATTGCCCAAAAAAAGTAAATATAATGTTTGATGATTAACTTAGAAATCACAAAAAAAAATAAAAATCAAATTCAACAATAATGTTTCTAAAGCCCATGTAGTGAATAAACTCGAAACGCAATTGCCTCAGCCCAACTAACTTGCGCACACTCTTCTATCAGTCTTGCGCATCCTCCGATTACCATGCCATCACCATCTCCGATAATGGCTCCTAAACTAGCATCTCGTCCGGTTAAATCTTAACGTATCTCTCTCTACATTAAAGTGATATTGGTTTGGCTTGATCGAATTTTTAAAAAAATTAAGCTGTTTATTATAATTCAGTTGGATTCAATTTAGTTTTCAATTTTTTATATTAATTTTTATTTTCCTTTTTAGATATGTTGAGTAATTTTTCTGTTATATCTCATTAGAGGAGACAATAGAATATTTATATACATAGTTACTGTTCATAGAGTTGACGTTCTTAGTAGACTCTATGCATGCTGGACACGTGTACTGCTCTGGGTTGCCTGTTGGACACTCCTTGAGCATCTACGAGCCGAGATCATGAGCTCTCCTTGTGAACAGCCCCTGACATGTGCGAGCAGGACCTGCGAGCTCCCTTTTTGCACACCCCTTGAGAGCTTCATACTATAAGGCTCGCACGTAACCATTTGGTAGGCCCAACCTGGGTCGGGGTAGGCGATTCGGACCTTATTTGGTTTTTGAGTCGGTGATCATAAAAACATAACAAGACATATTTTTAATAAAATAAACTTAACATTTTTTAATAAATTAAACTTTGTTTTATGTTTTTGAGTATTATATGACAAAAAAGTTAAAAAAATTTTTCATAAATATTTCTAAAAAACAATAATTTTTCATAAGCTTTAAATTATTTTCACTATTTTTAAATATCAAATATTTATTTTCTATCATAAAATTAAAATTAATTATATATTAAATAAAAAATAAAATTTAATTTAAATAACCACGATTTTAATCATACATTCTATAAATCTTCCAAACACCTCAATTAATTCAAACGCGTCAACCCCCAATTCATTTATTTAAAGTTAGAATTGAAATGCGTTCAACATCATTAATTGCTAATTATCTTTGTACAATTCTATATCAAAAAATCTTTTCATACCGCTTATTTAAAAAAAAAAGATTTACTTTTTTCGAGTAAACTACAAATGTAGTCACTCATATTCTTTCAAGTTGATATTTTTGTTATTGAATTTTTAAAAATTATTATATGATCAATGATATTATCGATTTATTATAATATGATCACTCATCCATTAACTTTCATTATAATGTATAAAAATAAATTGGTGTGGCATGTTAATATCATCATTTTATATGAATTTTGTTATACATCAGTAATTACTGACCTGAGACCTACTAGGGATCCGGGTCTCTGAGCCATGACCCAGATAGGTCCCATTAGAAGATTAAGTGCGAAACAATCCACGAAAAGACAACAAGGAGAGCTTGTGGACCCTGCTTGCAGAGTGAGCTCACAAGACAAAACCAAGGACCCAACTCATAACACAAGGCCACAGATCCAGCTCACAGGGACTCAGGGGGCTCAAAAAAAGGGGCTGCGGGCTCCGTTGGCCACCCAAACACGTGTTTAGCAGGTACGAAGCCCACCTAGAATGCCAGTCCTAGGAACAAAAAGGACCATGTGCTCCTTAGACATGTGCCTAGCAAACCTAAAGTTCGCAGAGAATGCCAGTACTAGAGGCAGCGGATCCAAGACAAAATAGTGGGGTCCTATCATAAACTGTAATAGCATCTATAACAATATGTACAAATACCCAAACACTCCTATCAATAACATACGAGAAAATATTACTCAACAATTGGTGCGGTGAGCATGGAAGAACTTACGTTCATTAGATTTTTTCGAGTTTGATTAAGTTTTCTTCAGTTTTCGAAGCAAATGGCTTACTTGAGTGGAAATTCCCCTTTCAACTCTTCATCAAGACAGGTCGGAATGTCATGTTCCGATGACCAGTATAACAAAACAGGCTTATTCGTCGGATAGTTCACTGATAGACTAGAAAACCTCGACAAAACTGTTTATAGGGGAGTTTCTGGCCCTTTAGACTTGAATATCTCTACCAATCAGGGTTTGTCACTCTCTCTCAACCAAGAGGCACCCCCGCAACTGGCCGAAATGACACTTATAAGGGAGCAGATGGCCGTTCAGGAGGTGTGACTCCAACAACAATAAGCTGCTCAGCAGAAGCTGCTGAAGCAAAACGAGGAGCTGCGAAGGAATGCACATTCTGATAATTCTGATTTTTAGGATAATATAAACACACAAGACAATGCCCTACACACCCAAGCTAAGGAATGGCAGAACGAGATAGATGAGTTGCGAAGAGATGTACGAGCGTTACACTCCGAATCGCAAGACATAGATTGATTGTTTTGCTTCAATAGCCCACTGACCCTTGAGCTCACAATAGTAAACCTACCACATGACTTTAAGGTCCTAAAAGACATGTTTAAAGGAAGAAAGGATCCGCAAGATCATTTGATGCAGTACAGTGACTACATAAACGTATTGGGTGCATTAGATAAGACAAAGTGTAAAGCCTTTTCCATAACGCTCAAGGAAGCGCTAAGGATTAGTACTTGTCTCTTCCACAAGGTTCAATTCAAAACTTCTTGTAGTTGGGACAGATGTTCTTGGGTAGATTCAAGGCCCATAGAACAATTATGAATACGCCCATGGGACTCATGTCCGGGAAACAAAAGGAGAGCTAGTCCTTTCAAAATTATGTGAAGAGGTTCTACACAACGACCCTAAACACGAAGAACTTAGAGGACTAGTGGGCCATAGACGCCTTTGTCATAAGGGTACAAAATGACCATGTACAATACTCCTTCATAGATAACAGACCGCAGAGTCTGGCTAACCTCTACGAGCGAGCTCACAAGTTCATTAAAGTGGATGAGATCAAATGAGCATCGCGTGCCACCTTCCAGAGAGAAGACAAACAATTCAAGAATAGGGAGGGACCTCGAAGTAAGCAAGCCCCCTAGCCAACCACTGCGAGTAAAAAACGACAAGCTGCAAAGGAATCAACCTTAAGGTGATACACTCAGAAATCCCTAGAGACCTCAGACCACGCTAAAAGATACATTCCTCAATGAAGATTTGAAGCTTACACCCCTTTAAACTCTACCCGTACCTACGTTCTTAACCAAGTCAGAAGCCTTGGCATCTTACCCAAGCCACCTCTGATGAGGAGCATCGGGAGAAGGATGAACTCGAGAGACCGATGTGCTTACCACGACGACATGAGACATAAAATTAAATATTGCTTCACATTGAAAGAAGCTATAAAAGGAGTAGTTCAAAATGGCGAGCTCGCAAAATTTGCAAATCGGAGTGGCTCCCAACAAGGTCAGAGCTCACGCGACGATCCCAAGGGTAAGTAAAAAGTTAAAGGCACCATCTATTTGATTGTAGGCACAGACGAAGATTGGGCAGGCTCCAATACGAAGAGGAGGATGTACATGAGAAGTGTGATGTCAGTCAGTGCCCCTAAGAGGTCACGACAACAAGAAAAATAGAATATTGAGTTTGGCAGTGATGACAAAGAACTGGTCTAAGATGATGAAAGAAACGATCCAATGGTGGTTTCAACAATAGTCACGAGTTTCAAGGTTAAAAGGATACTTGTGAAAAGTGAGAGTGTAGTGGAAGTGTTATATTAGAATGCATATCAAAATATGAGACTAAAGGAACATGCGCTATCCAAAGCTAGTCCATTGTGTGGTTTTGAAAACCATTTTATTGAGGTGAAAGAATTAATCATTTTGCCAGTCACCTCAGGGGATGGCGAGCATACAACTACGGAATATGTTTAATTTCACATGGTAGACCACCCAATGGCATACAACGCCATCTTTGGAAGATCGATAATCAAGATGAAAAAGATGGTAATTGTAATATTCTGTATGAAAATTAAGTTTCCGACAAAGACTGGAGTTGGATTCCTACGATCTGATCAACGAACTGTGAGGCAATGTAATATATTATTTGTTAAACAGGCGGGAGAGCCCGTAGCTGAAGGACAAAGTTCACAGGAAGCTAAATTTGCAAGCCAAGTTCTTGATTTAAATAGTTTGGACGTGAGGGATGAGAATAGGAGCAAAAAACCTAAGGCTGTGAAACATACTAAGACTCTACAACTATTTTGTGATAACAAGGAAAGGACCGTCAAAATTTCATCAGCTTTGGAAGAAGAATAAAAGAATATGTTGATCTAATGTTTGAGGAAGAACTCAGATGTTTTTGCCTGGTCCGTAGCAGACATGCCGGTGTGGACCCCGAAGTAATTATGCACAAGTTGAATGTACTCCTGGAGGAGAAGCTAGTAAAACAAAAGAGAAGAAAGTTCGCGCTACAAATGGTGGAAGTAGTGAGACAAGAAGTATCTAAGTTACTATCAGCAGGATTCATTAGAGAGGTAAAATACTTGAATTGGGTTTCTAATGTAGTAATGGTGAAGAAGGCAAATGAAAAATGGAGAATATGTATTGACTTCACCAACCTTAATAAAGCATGCCTTAAGGACAATTTTCCTCTACCATCAATTAACCAATTGGTAGGCGCCTCTGCAAGCCACAGGTTTATGAGCTTCATGATTATTTTCTCAAGATACAATCATATTTTGTTGGATCGGGACGACCAAGAAAAGACAACCTTCATCATCGATGAAGGACTTTTTTGCTATCAGGTCATGCCATTTGACCTTAAGAATACGGGAGTAACCTATTAGAGACTCGTAAATAGGATATTCAAGAACCAGATAGGTTACAGGCTTGAGGTCTATGTGGATGGCATGTTATAAAGAGCGAGTCGATGGGGGAACATGTCCGAAGCCTATTAGAGGTGTTCATAGTCCTAAGGGCTTACAACATGAAGTTGAACCTCGATAAGTTTGCCTTTGGAGTGTGAGCTAGTAAGTTTTTGGGCTCCATGATCTCAGAAATGGGGATAGAGGTGAATCCAAAAAAATTCAAGCCATCATGGAAATTCCTCCTCTATGAACCATAAAGGACATACAGCACATTACAAGCAGAGTGGTGGCGCTCAACAAATTCATTTCCAGGATAGCAGACAAGTGTCTCCCCTTCTTTAAAGCTTCGAGGACTTTATTGACGTAGACCGAAGAATGTCAAGCGGCCTTCAAGGAATTGAAATTGTATCTTACCTCCCCTCTACTTTTGAAATCACCCCGGGTAGGAGAAACCTTTTACCTATATTTGGCTACCTCACAAGAGACAGTCGCAACAATGCTGGTTAAGTCAGAGGGCGTCTACCGATTCTCGGTATACTATATCAGCAGGGTACTCCAAAATGACGAACTGAGGTACACAAAAATAGAAAAATTTAAAAGAATAAAGCGAAAATTTAAAAATCAAGAATGTTTGAAATTGCCTTTGTTTTAGGTTGCTGGAAATGCTAAGTGTGAAATAATTAGGGTTTTGAAGTCTCCTCCTTTTAAAGAAGGATTTCTCATCTCGCTCTTTGACGATTCGTATAACCAAGAAAAATCAGAGATCCAGATACGAGCAAATGGAAATAGTTCAAATTTTAACAGTCAGATACGCACACGCGGCAGAATGATCGTTATGCATCACAGCTCACAAGCGTACCAAATAAGTTGCATTAAAACATGACATGATGGACCTAAGACGCGCCACTTTATAGCACCCCTTAGGCCCACTGAAGGAGGGGGTAGATTGTTATACATCGGTAATCACCAATACGAGCCCTACTAAGGATCCGAGTTTTCGACCTATGACTTGGATAGGTCCTACTAGAGGATTAAGTGCGAAGTGAGCCATGGGAGGACATCAAGGCAAGCTCACAGGCCCTACTCGTAGAGCGACCTCACGGGCTCAGATCGCAAGGCAAAGCCAAGGACCAAGCTTGATACATACACGGATAGGGTGAAATTTATTAAATTCCAATCACCAAAGCTACCAATTTTTAGGCTTTGGAAATCAGCTTAATTGCAACAACTTTTTGGATGGGATCTTGGCATTTCTAGATTGATATGTCCGCATAAAATTTGAAGATATATCTCTTATCTTCGAAAAACATTTTGAATCACTTGATTTTGAGTTCGGGAGCTCAAGTTATGACCGTTTTAGTGAAGACTAAGCGAGTAGAATTTCTGAACAGGATTATGACGGGAATTACAAATTTCAGGCTTTTAATTCGAGTTTAAATCATATTGGGTTCGGGTTTTAGGCTTAATTTTTATTATATATGAGCCCAATATGTATTTATCAGCTATTATTATTTTATTCCGAATTTTTTATAATTATTATGTATTTTAAGTTATTTAGGAGTTTTATGTTAACAAGAAAGTTTAGTTTAAAACTACTTCTTATTTAGATTAAATTAGAGCTCTAGTATACTTAAGAGTTTTATTTAGATTTATTTAGCTAGCCTATATATAGGCCTTTGCATTGTACACAATTCATACAATTCATCATTATTCAACTTCTCTTTTGAGTTTATAAATTCTCTTTGAGTTTTTTTTTTAAGAATTTCTCTTGAGTTTCTTTTAGAAGAGTTTTAACAATCTTTTTAGGTTGTGGGGATCATCTTCAAACTTTTTTGTAACACCCCAAACCCGACCCAAACACCACGACCGTATTTGGTATGTTACTAAGAAAATTCTTGGAAAACATATCGTATTTTTAGAAAATATTTTTCTGAAGTTTATCCTTTTATTCGGGAAAAAAATAAATAGTTGATAGTTTAAATAAAATATGCCTTAGTTCAATTAAAATAAAAATTTAAATAACTAAAAGTAATAAAAGCACATAATAAAACAAAATATAAACTAGTGGCTCATGGCCTTATTACAACGAGATTTAAAACCCATTAAAAATATAAAATAATAAACTAGAGTCTTTTTGCTGAATCCAAATGTTCTTTTGCATGGCCACCTTGCGCTCCACTCCAGCCCGGTCCGATGCACTAAGTGCTACCTGAAATATTAATTAATTGGTTGAGTCGCGAGACTCAGTGTGTAGCCCTCATGCACCATTAGATTTGGGCCTTAGCCCCATAAAACAAAATAAACAGTTTAATATACATAATAAAAATTAATATGCAAGCCCAACCCAAATCCTAGGTTTCCATCCGCTACACGCCCCCGTACCAGCCATTCACACCATTGGGGATTTCTACAATCAACCCACACCGCTACACACCATGATGGCAGTCATGCTGCTCATCCACATATGATGGCCGAAGCCCTTATAACATATAATGGCCGAAGCCCGTATAACACTTAATGGTCGAAGCCCGTATAACAGTTCACGGCATTAGCCGCTACATTAGATCACGGTAAAAACTGCTACACATATAACGTATAACTTCCTCCTTTCATCAACCCAACCCATGCAATCACATACAAGCATTTTACTTATAACATATAAACAGATTATTTACTAACCTGGTGAACCGCTTTTACCCTCATTGGGCTTTCATCAATAAATCGAGATGTCGGCAATTATCAAAACATATAAATCTTATGATCATGCATTTTATGATTAGATCTAGATGGTGGGGAAGTATTACACACCTGATATCGCGAAATCTACTATCCTTAGTTGATATCCAAATCTGCTACCCTCAGTGTAAGCCTAATTTATCGAATCCCGAAAGTCCTTAAGAAAACGTCACCTTTCTACCTTCGGCTTTTCCACAAATCGGCACTACAGATCTCAGCAAGAAAGGATTCGATAGATTAAAGAGGAGTATTCAACTATGGTGCACCTTCGGGAAAATCAGCCTTGAAGATTCAGTTATAGGAGAAGGAAAATATGAACAAAAGAGAATTCGACTTTTAGAAAAATCCTAGAAAAAAGTATGAACAAGAGAAGGCTGATGTGTCTTTGGCTTTTAAAATACTTGAGTGAAGAGTTTCGGTTTCTGACAGGAAAAGAGAAGAAGAAAAGAAAACAAGGAAGAGACTTGAAGATTTCGGCTAGGAAGAAAAAGAATGGAAAGAGTTTCGGCTTTTGAATCAAAGTGAAGATGAGGGATTAGGCTTAGAGATTTCGACTTTTGCAGAGAATGAAGAAGAAGATGGAACTTTAAGAGTTTTCGGCTTTTACTCAGAGAAGAAGAGAAAATAATGAGAGAAAAACCCAAATGCCGAAATTGAAGAGATATTCCCCCTTTTATAGAAATTTCGGCACTTACCTAACCTTGCAGATAAATCATATCTTTTCTCCTTTATCTTAATCTACCAGCTAATCTAAAAAAGACTTAATTATCTCTAACTCCTCCCTCCTTTATCAGCATATTATCCACATATTTTAAACATTAAAATCCCTAAATTTTAGCCTTTATCTGCTTATTATCCTCATAAAATAAATTCCTAAATAATAGCCTTTATCTGCTTATTATCCACATATTTTAAACATTAAAACCCCTAAATTTTAGCCTTGTTGCCATCCACTCCACCTAATCCTAATGCCCAAAATTTAGCTAACTTAAATTAAAAGAATTGGGCTCCATGAAACTTAAATTTGGGCCCCTTACTCCCTTATGTGGCGTCACCTCCTAAGATTGGGCCACAAGCCCACTTTGGTATTTTAAACGTAGATACTACCTTTTAAACCCCTATAATGCCCAAACAGAAAATTTTAATCAAGGCCTCTACCTAAACCTGAGCCCAATTTGGACCCCTAACACTTAAATTAACACATTAAACATATCCTACCTATTAAACGCATAGGCGCAAAAATTCAGGATGTTACAGTTCTACCCCCTTAAAGAAATTTCGTCCTCGAAATTTCCAAATAACTATTAATCGTACTACCTAAGTCTCACTACCATGCTTTCGCTGCGTACTCCAATTCTAAACCCAAAATAAACACTTAGTACACTATGTTAGAGTACGCACCAGTATTCACATCTTGAGCATCCTCGTCCCCTTGTACTCATGCTATCGGTTCGCGTTTATCTGATTAAAAAATTTTATGAATTATTGGTTTTCTTCCACTGATTATCCACGAACAGTCTTATGATTAGTAGTTTTAAGAGTAGTTCTTTCGAATTCGCAATTCAGTCTTAAGTTCACCTTTCCTAGTTCTATAAACTACATACTTTCAGCAATCAACATATAGACAACATCTATACATCCACACTCAATACATAGGGGTATTCTCGTTATTCCACTACCCAGGGGTATTTTCGTAATTTATCCTGCAGGGGTATTTTCGTAATTTTCCAAAATAAGGTTCCTTGGTGATTTTGTGAAATAAGGGTATTTTGGTAATTTACAATTTGAGGGTATTTCGGTAATTTTGAAATCTGGGGGTATTTCAATAATTTTGAAATCCGTGGGTATTTCAGAAATTTTGAAATCCGGGGGCATTTCGGAAATTTTGAAAGCCGGGGGTATTTCGGTAATTTTGCAAATCAAGGGTAATTTGGTAATTTTACAAATCAGGGGTACTTTGGTCATTTTGCAAATCAAGGGTAATTTGGTAATTTTACAAATCAGGGGTATTTTGGTCATTTTACAAGCTAGGGGTATTTTCAAAAAAAATTTTACAAAACTAAGGGGGTATATATATATATATTTTAAAACAAGGGTATCTTGGAGAATTTGATTTCAAAAGAATAATAGCAGTGTTCAGGTGTTTGTGGGTTTTTGGTTGTTGTCGTGTGTTGTATGTGTGTTTTTTTTTAAGGAAAAATTTTGTTGACTTTGTAAATCGGGGTATATTTGCAAATCATGGTATCTTGGTACTTTTTTTTTCAAAATATGGGTATTTTAGCAATTTTGTAAAAATAATATGGCTGGTCCCTTTCGGGTTTTAATTATAGATTTTGGCCCATCAACAAATCCTCGTTGCTAGGGTGAACAGTCACTACACACCAAGTAGGATTCCAGCGAAGAGGAGGTGAGTCACTAAGATTGCTTAAGTACCGGGCTCTTCCGGATCCAATCCTAGACATGCGTATGCCTGTTGCCACACCCTAGTCTTGCGACTCGTTCACGGGTTTGTTTAGTGAAATTAAGTCTTATGAGATTTTAGGAGTTTTTTCAGCTAGGCCTAAAGTCCATCAAGTTTTAATCTAACTAATCTGCATCTCATAAAGCCCATCAAGCCCACACACTTATAATCACACACTGAGTCCAGAATACTTACCTGGCGGACTTGGGCCGGAGACGCAGGTGCCATGCTGAGAAAAACCATCCTGTATAATTTATAAACATGCAAAACCCATCTTTAGAAAACGTTTTGAGCACAAAGCCCCCAAAGCTGAGTTTTGAACCGGCCTCTGATACCAATTTGTAACACCCCAAACCCGACCCAAACACCACGATCGGATCTGATATGTTACTAAGAAAATTCTTGGAAAACATATCGTATTTTTAGAAAATATTTTTCTGAAGTTTATCCTTTTATTCGGGAAAAAAATAAATAGTTGATAGTTTAAATAAAATATGCCTTAGTTTAATTAAAATAAAAATTTAAATAACTAAAAGTAATAAAAGCACATAATAAAACAAAATATAAACTAGTGGCCCATGGCCTTATTACAACGAGATTTAAAACCCATTAAAAAATATAAAATAATAAACTAGAGTCTTTTTGCTGAATCCAAATGTTCTTTTGCATGGCCACCTTGCGCTCCTCTCCAGCCCAGTCCGATGCACTAAGTGCTACCTGAAATATTAATTAATTGGTTGAGTCGCGAGACTTAGTGTGCAACCCTCATGCACCATTAGATTTTGGCCTTAGCCCCATAAAACAAAATAAACAGTTTAATATACATAATAAAAATTAATATGCAAGCCCAACCCAAATCCTAGGTTTCCATCCGCTACACGCCCCCGTACCAGCCATTCACACCATGGGGGATTTCTACAATCAACCCACACCACTACACACCATGATGGCAGTCATGCTGCTCATCCACATATGATGGCCGAAGCCCTTATAACATATAATGGCCAAAGCCCGTATAACACTTAATGGTCGAAGCCCGTATAACAATTCACGGCATTAGCTGCTACATCAGATCACGGTAAAAACCACTACACATATAACGTATAACTTCCTCCTTTCATCAACCCAACCCATGCAATCACATACAAGCATTTTACTTATAACATATAAACAGATTATTTACTAACCTGGTGAACCGCTTTTACCCTCCTTGGACTTTCATCAATAAATCGAGATATCGGCAATTATCAAAACATATAAATCTTATAATCATGCATTTTATGATTAGATCTAGATGGTGGGGAAGTATTACACACCTGATATCGCTAAATCTACTATCCTTAGTTGATATCCAAATCTGCTACCCTCAATGTAGGCCTAATTTGTCGAATCCCGAAAGTCCTTAAGAAAACGTCACCTTTCTACCTTCGGCTTTTCCACAAATCGGCACTACAGATCTCAGTAAGAAAGGATTCGGTAGATTAAAGAGGAGTATTCAACTATGGTGCACCTTCGGGAAAATCAGCCTTGAAGATTCGGTCATAGGAGATGGAAAATATGAACAAAAGAGAATTCGACTTTTAGAGAAAATCCTGGAAAAAGTATGAACAAGAGAAGGCTGATGTGTCTTTGGCTTTTAAAATACTTGAGTGAAGAGTTTCGGTTTCTGAGAGGAAAAGAGAAGAAGAAAAGAAAACAAGGAAGAGACTTGAAGATTTCGGCTAGGAAGAAAAAGAATGGAAAGAGTTTCGGCTTTTGAATCAAAGTGAAGATGAGGGATTAGGCTTAGAGATTTCAGCTTTTGCAGAGAATGAAGAAGAAGATGGAACTTTAGGAGTTTTCGGCTTTTACTCAGAGAAGAAGAGAAAATAATGAGAGAAAAACCCAAATGCCGAAATTGAAGAGATATTCCCCCTTTTATAGAAATTTCGGCACTTACCTAACCTTGCAGATAAATCCTATCTTTTCTCCTTTATCTTAATCTACTAGCTAATCTAAAAGAGACTTAATTATCTCTAACTCCTCCCTCCTTTATCAGCATATTATCCACATATTTTAAACATTAAAATCCCTAAATTTTAGCCTTTATCTGCTTATTATCCTAATAAAATAAATTCCTAAATAATAGCCTTTATTTGCTTATTATCCACATATTTTAAACATTAAATCCCCTAAATTTTAGCCTTGTTGCCATCCACTCCACCTAATCCTAATGCCCAAAATTTAGCTAACTTAAATTAAAAGAATTGGGCTCCATGAAACTTAAATTTGGGCCCCTTACTCCCTTGTGTGGCGTCACCTCCTAAGATTGGGCCACAAGCCCACTTTGGTATTTTAAACGTAGATACTACCTTTTAAACCCCTATAATGCCCAAACAGAAAATTTTAATCAAGGCCTCTACCTAAGCCTGAGCCCAATTTGGACCCCTAACACATAAATTAACACATTAAACATATCCTACCTATTAAACGCATAGGCCCAAAAATTTAGGATGTTACATTTAGTGATAAAAGACCTTTAGTGATAAAAGACTACTTAATAGTCCAAATTTGGTGAGTGAAAATCCATATGAGATAAAATTGGAGAATTCTTAAATGGAAAAAGAAAATGAAAAGCAAGAAAATACCCATACAAAAGTGAGGAATGA
The DNA here is from genome assembly GCA_005393395.2 of Gossypium australe. NCBI lineage: Eukaryota > Viridiplantae > Streptophyta > Magnoliopsida > Malvales > Malvaceae > Gossypium > Gossypium australe. The sequence continues at coordinate 8,694,018 of CM016620.1, forward strand.
TTATTTTTTAACTAACTCTAACTTAAATTTGTTTAGTGTTGTTTCTTTATTACAGGATTTCAAGTATCCATTGATGGACTCTCAATTATATTACTCTACCATCGATAAACAATTTTACTCATGGGAAAGAGGTAAATTGAACATTGATAATTCTCTACAGGTGCTAGAAGGTAAGAAAAGTAATGATACATCAGAAATTGAAATATGTAGGCATACCTTGAATGTTTTTGATAAGTATACGACTGATTTTTATTTTTTCTTACGACATGCTTTCTTATTGGTCAAGTTTCAATAAACAATGGTTTGAAAGTTCAATTGATTTTATGGGTTTATCTAGGTATTTAAAGGTTACTTTTGTTGCATTCGACAAGTTTATTAAAAAACCTCATGTATTTGATCTTGCAACAAAAGTTTCTACATTAAACTCTAAATATGAAGTTCTACATAAAAATATTAAACTACTTGATTTTTATTATCGAAACCATTTTTTGTTCGGAAAACGGACCGACTTTAAAAAGGAAAACGGAGTCGCCACCAATCTTTTGAAGTACGATTAGGTCACTTTGAAAACATTTTGGTCTGCAAATTTTAAGAAAATGGGCTCGGGAGTCGGTTACGCACGAGGAAGGATCAGCACCCTCGTAACGCCCAAAATTAGTACCTTATTGATTGATTAATGTCCTCATATAAAAAATTAAAAGATATTTTAAAATACGAATCCTTTGGAAAATGTTTGGGCAATTCGAATTGGGTACCGAAATTCTCTTGTTCCGAAAGGATGAAATATCACATCCAGCACGTTAGGATACGATATTTCAGACCTTCGACGTCAAGATCACTTCATGATTTCCAAAATTCATGCATTGTTATTTTAAAAAGGGTATTCCATTGTTTGGCCAAACGAACGAACCGAAACCCAGCACGCTAGGGCAGGATCCCTCAGATTTCCAAACATGAAATATTGCCTTATTTTTAAGGTTGAGAAAGCACGATCAAAATTTTAAAAGGATATTCAGTTCTTTGGACGAGCGAAAAATTGAAACCCAACACGTTAGGGCACAATTTCTCAAAACCTCCAAGCACAAAATATTGCCTTGCTTTTAATTTTAAAAAAAATCGGTCTTAAAGGTTTTTTAATGGTTGGGCCAAACAGAAAACCGAAACCCAGCACGTTAGGGCACGATTCTTTGAGTTTCCCAACCACCAAATACTTTTATTTGAAAAGAATTACGAATCAAGTAAAGTTAATGGAACAAGAATTTGGAAAATAAATCGCAATGTTGATATGTGTAATGGAAATAAGATGGTCAAAACATAAGTAACAATAATAGAAAATAAAAATAATAGTAATAATGGTAGGAGTAATAATAAAATATAAAAATAATAATAAAAATAAAAAAGTAATAAAATGGTATAACGGTAAATATAACAATAATAAATGCAGTATAGTAATAATGCTATATAGATGTAAAATAATAGGGATAATAATAAAATGATAGTAGTAACAGTAAAATAAAAGTAAGATTAATAATAATAATAATAAAACAACAACAAAATTAATAGTAATAATAATAAAATAATAGTAGTAAAACAATAGTATATATAAAAATAATAATATATAACAATAATATAACAAGAATATTATTATGACAATAATAATAAAAAGTAACAAAAAATATTTAAAAACAATTAATTTAATGGCAAAATAATAATATAATTGAAAAGGGACAAAATTGTATCAAAACAGAGGCTTTTGGGGCCAAATCTAAAGTAAAGAAGGAAAAAGAAGCCAAATTGCAATTCGCGCGCGGCTGGAGGGACCCAAATAGAAATTTACCCCGCTTTCTGAAACGACGCGTTCGAATTAGGGCCAAATTGAGACAATAGAAGAAGTTTTGGGCAAAATTAAAAATAAAAAAAACTTGATTGTGAAACTATAAATAAGCAGAGGGGCTAAATGCGCAATTAGCCCCTCCCCAAAAAAAACACGCGGATCCTTGCCCCGTACGGGTCGGGTCACGGGTCAGAGGCCAAAACGACGTCGTTTTGGCCCCTGACCCAATGCTCAAAACGGCGCCGTATTGTTCCTTTATTGTAACACCCCAAACCCGGCCTAAACGTTACGACCGAATCTGGCATGTTACGGAGTGAAAACGTTTTGAAGAAGTACATTTGTCGAATAATTTCTAAGGAAAACTCTTTGCCATTTTAAGGTCTAGAAAACCCCGTTTAAGGTGACGTTGAAATCGTTTTTATACTAGTTATTAGGAAAACCCATGCGTTACTTATTGAAAATGGAGTGAGTTGAGTTTAGTCAAGTTTAAAATCATTTGCATTGAGGTTGGTTGAAAACCGTCTAAGTTATATTGAGATTGTGTTGTGAGTGATGTTACCCGATGGTAACGTTTGAAAACCCGATATTAGTAAATTTGAAAACTCTGATTAAAACTCGATTATTTGACAATATCAACTTATTAATCTCATGCGTAATATAATAACCGTAAACCAAATAATTAAAACCAAAACCAAAATAAAAACCAGCGGCCTTATTACAAAACAAACCCAAATTTAAAGCAAGAAAATAAAACCGAAATAGTATAGTAAAGTCAAAAACCCGAAATAAGTTGGATGGCCACCTCGAGTCCTCCCTGGCTCCATATCCGCGAATTATGCCTCATCTGCAAAATATAAGGGAAGGGGTGAGTCACCAAGACTCAGTGTATAAATCCCCAACCCGGGAGAATAGCACTTACACAAGTCATTAATAAAACATGCAAACCATGCAAAACCCATAACCTAACCATCCGAACTCCTTTCTCTACCCCGTGTGGTCAAAACCACTGGTGGTCAAAACCACTGGTGGTCAAAACCACTGGTGACCGTAGTCACAAATCAAGTGATGGGGCCAACCCACTGTGGTACCAAACCACTGGGACGAGTCACAATAATCCATGTGTGGTCAAAACCACTGGTGACCGTAGTCACAAATATCAATAGTGTGGTGAAAACCACTGGTGGTCAAAACCACTGGGACTTAGTCACAAATCATAATAGTAATGTGGTCAAAACCACTGGTGACCGTAGTCACAAATCAAATGATGGGGCCAACCCATCTTGTGGTCAAAACCACTGGTGACAGTCCAAATAAATCATCCCCCTCCTCTCAACAATCCCACCATCATGTCCAAAATTAATCGTGGCATAATAACATATGATGATGCAAAATAACATATGGCATAGTATTTAATAACGACATGATAGCATATATCAAGATCCACAATCAGAGGACTTACCCGGAGTCCACGCTCATGCCCACAAGGCACACACAGGGGTTCCAATGGCTAATCGGCTAATAACAGTTAACCCAATAACATGTAATACTAATGAAGTGTGTAAGGTTACACACCTGGTTACTAACGCGACTATCAAATCTCGCAGATCAAGATCTAACGCACTAGATCCCCCTTCCTAACGCTTTTCGAGCACTAGCCACAACCCGAGATATGCGAGATCAAGCCTTCCCCTACAATCGGCCAAAACTAAACAACATAATCATGCTAATCAACCTCTAAGGGTATAACCGTAATTTTACCTACTAAGGGCATTTTCGTAAATTCACACCTGCAATGGCCTTTCCGAAGGCCTAATGTCGCCACTAGCGACTCAGCTACCATTTCTGGTCGTACCGGACGATTGGGCCTAAAACCCGATTTCGGCCCATCCGGGCCCACATGCTCGTGTGGCCCACCTAGCACGAATCTAGCCACGTATATAAGTTCCACCTAGTCTAGTTCAACATATACTAACCAATCATACAATTTTCTCATATGGGCCCACGGGCCCATTGGGCCCACTTCAGCCCATCGAGGCCCAAGCAGCCCCAACCCACGAGAATACTACTGATGGCCTCAACTATCGCGTCGAAGCCCCACACATGCGCTCGCACGCTCATATGGCTACTAATGCCGTGTAACCGGCATTTCGGCATTTGCCGCTCTACAACTAGAGTAGAGAGAGTTACACACCTGATAGGACTCTGGGGCTAATCCGCGCTCCGACCACTTTTGTGCCCAAACGCCCTCCAAGATGTGTTTACTCTCCTCCTAGGATGCTCCTTATATAGCTAGCTCTTCACCTTCATTCTTTGTGTCTTTCCGATGTGGGATCCCTTCGTCAGTAGAGTTTAAATTCAACTGAAACTCTTGCCGTCCAATCCGTAAAATAAATACTCCCTTGCTTCTCATGAGATTCAAACCGAAGCTCCCTTGTCACATAATCCATGCCGCTAGCCACTTTACCACAAGATCCTCTTGTGTCTTAAACCATGCGCAACTAAATATAAACTGTGGGCCAAATTCTAAGGTCCAAGCAAAAAGAAAACCAAAATGCAAAAGCCAAGACTTGAACCTTGGACCTCCTTCCTTCCTTGTGGCGTCACTCCCTTGTCCCCTAAGTGGCGTTACTTTGCCACTACACCACACACTCATTTTGTGTTATTTTCCTCCATATTTTATTCTTAAGACCTATCTGCCAACTTCCAGGGTTTTTTTCACCTAAAACCAAAATTTCCCCAAAGCCAATATTTGATCCCGGGTCTTCATAGAAGCCCTCTAACCTTCCAAAATCACTTATCCAATAGGTCTAACTTGCATTTAAGCCGATCTCTTATTCTCTAAAAATTTAAAAGCTACTACGCCTAAGGCCCATTGGGCTCAATTCTCCTAGGCCCAATTTCGGGATGTTACATTTATATAAACCAAAAATTTTCTTTAAAATTTCATTTTTTCTCTTCTCTCCTCCAAAAACAAAAAAAAAACCTTCCTTATTCTCTCTGCAGGCCTCCTGATCCGGACAGGCCTCCAACTCCGGCGCCGTCACCGCTGGCCACTGTACACGGTGGCCGAAATCTGGAAAAAGGCAAGATTTTCCTCTCTTTTTTAAAATCGTATTTTATATATACATATATATATCGTATAGTTAAAAAATGAAAAAAATAAAATAAAGATAAAAGCAAAATAACAAAACAGTTATCCGAAAATGAAGAAAAAAGAAAAAAATAATAAAAGAAAACCTTCTTCTTTTTGATATTGATTTCTGTTTTCTGTAAAAATGTGCTCTATATCCCCTGTATTCTTTTATGTGAATCGTGTAGGAAACAAAAGGTCCCCGGTTACATATTTTTTATTCGGCTTTATAGCCTCCCTTTTTTACAACCGTTCTATTTCTATTTTGTAGGTGCATGCGTTGTGACGGAGAAGGGCTTCTCACACGTGCGTGGTGGAGGCGCGTACGATGTGGAGGCTGTTGGCACGTGAAGGGGACAGTTGCTGGACATGCGGCATACGGCGTGGGGTTCAAGCAACACTAGGGTTTTCTGTTTGTTAAAACAAATTGGGCTTAGTGGGCTTACTGCTGTAAATGGGTCTGGGGTTATTGGGCTAGCTGAAAAAAATGGACTCTTTTTAATTTCTGGACTTTGTTTTATTTGTTTCTGGCTTTGGTTTAATTTTGGTATTTGGCCCGGGCAATAAAAAATTGGGCTCTACATTTATAATTATGTGAAATTCTTGATGCATCATTGGAAATTCTTATGGATGACCATGCATATTAAAATAAAGTTACAAGTTATTTTTTACTTGAACACTCATGTGTCTAATATTTCTTTCTCTAGTGTTGATGGTTTGTTTTTGACTGAGAGATACTTGATCCATGCTATTTGGGATATCAAAATCATAACTTTGATCTTGGAAATAGTTTTGGCACACAAGCAATCTTAGGTAAGTATTTTATTCTTTTATTTATTCTAATCCCTTTTCTTTCTATGCAGCTAAAGATTCGGGGACGGATCTTCTTAAGAAAGGGGGAATGATACGAGTCTTAAGGTACAATTTCAGACCTATGAATGTGATGGGTTCACACTACCTCAAGGCCTAACAACAATGTCAAAGGCTAAACAAATCAAATCAGTATTTAATCAAAGACAAGATTCGAGGGTGAATCTTTTTGAGGAAAACGAGAATGATACATGCACGGATGGGGTGAAATTTATTAAATTCCAATCACCAAAGCTGCCAATTTCCAGACTTGGGAAATCAGCAGACTTGCGACGGCTTTTTGATGGCATCTTAACATTTCTATGTTGAAACGTTTTCAGGGTGTTTGAATATTTATCTTTTATCTTCGAAATGCATTTTGAATCACTCGATTTTGAGTTCGGGAGCTTAAATTATGACCATTTTAGTGAAGACTGCGCGAGCAGAATTTCTGAACGGGATTATGACGGAAGCTACGAATTTCAGGCTTTTAATTCGAGTTTAAATCATATTAGGTTCGGGTTTTAGGCTTAATTTTTATTATATATGAGCCCAATATTGTATTTATCAACTATTATTATTTTATTCCGAATTTTTGATAATTATTAAATATTTGAAGTTATTTAGGAATTTTATGTTAACAAGAAAGTTTAGTTTAAAACTACTTCTTGTTTAGATTAAATTAGAGTTATAGGCCTATATATAGGCCTTTGCATTGTACACAATTCATACAATTCATTATTATTCAGCTTCTCTTTTGCGTTTATAATTCTCTTTGAGTTTTCTTCTTCTTTTTTTTAAGAATTTCTTTTGAGTTTCTTTTCGAAGAGTTTTAACAATCTTTTTAGATTGTGGGGATTATCTTCAAACTTTTTCTTGCCAAGTTTTCTTTCTTGGAAGGGAAATTAGTGCCGTTTAAAGGGGGTTGTGGATTATTCGTGTTACCAAGGCTTCTTAGAACTTCTACACGCCACGTTGCATTAAAATCCAAGTTCTTTTTTGAACGTTTAGAACCCTAAGTAAAATATGTAACCTTGAAAAACTTTACGATCTACTTTCGCATTCATCCACCTCATTCTTTATCATAACTTGTAACATAAGGCAACAGATCCAACTCGCAAGGACACAGAGAGCTCGTAGAAAAGGGCCACGAGCTCCACGGGCGACCCAGACACGTGTTCAACAGGTATGGAGCCTGCCCAGAGTGTCAGTCCCAGGAACAGAATGGATTGTGTGCTCCATAGACATGTGCCCAACAAACCTGTATTTCATAGAGAATGTCAGTACTAGGGACAGAGAATGTCAGTACTAGAGGCAGCAACGTCAAGACAAAATAGTGAGGCCCCATCATGAGCTGTAATAGCATCTATAACATGTATAAATATCCGAACACTCCTATCAATAACATATGAGAAAATATTACTCAAAAAAATTTATAGCAAATTACACAAATAATCATTGTATTTTTTTTTCTTTTGAGCAAATTTAATTCTGTTTCCTTTTTTTTTGCACAATTAAAATATGTTCTAAGCTCTATGTACTATTTTTACATTTGGAAATTAGTCTGTCTATTTTTATTTTTGAAAATTTAAATTTTCTCAAAAGAAAAAGTATAGGATTAGTTGTTCAATTTAACTTCTTTTTTTTTTTTTTGAAATAATGACATTAATGTGTTACATCAACTTGCGATTGCACCTTTAATTGTAGTTAACGATTGGATAACCAAAATATAATAAATCAATAACATTAGTAATGTCACATATCATATATTTTTATTAATAGTGCGCAAGAATAAGAATATGAGAATGTGTAGTCTAGTGGTTAAATGATTATTTATCTATCCCAATAATCTAAGGTTCAAATCCTAGTGTTCACACTTCTTCATTTATTATTTTTACAATTATTTCATATCTTTTAAAGTGCTTGCCGTCCACCCCTTTACACCATAAATAGGAGGATTCCCTTTTCACTCCATGTCTTATTCTTCTTGTTAAAGCATCATATCTTACCTATTTGTTGTGATTCATTGAACCTAGTCACAGTTGACCAAGATTTCACCACCCTTTGCCATCCCTACCTCCCTATTGCTTCCATTCTTTCACTTTTTCATTTCTTTTCTCATCCATTTTCTCTCCTTTTGCAAAATAACCACCACTATTTTATTTTAGCCTTTGCCTTTCCTCCACTACAACCAACCATAGCACCACCATCGTCACACCTTTTAGCCACCATAACACTACCCTTTCCCTCCTCTTTCTTTTTCTGCCACCGCCGATTGTCGCCGTGACCACCGCCACGAGCCACCTTGGATTCCTCTCCTCCTCAATTTCTTCTCTCTCATTCTAATTTATTTTTCTTATTTATCCCTGTAACACCCCTAACCCGTATCCGTCGCCGGATTAAGGTTACGGGGCATTATCTAACATTTAAACCGTCATATACGAATGTACCATAGATAAAGTTACAATATCATAGTAAGTTTAAACTTAAAGAATTTATCACAAATCTATATTACCATCTTCACATAAAAAAAATAAAATCAAATAGAAAAAGTACTTAAGTTATAATAACCTATTTATTCCTTACAACATATATATAAGGTACCATATGGCATATCTCTAATATTAATCAAACACTTGACTAATTAAACTTCTACTTATTTTCATATAAATACATATAAATATAAGTTAACGAATGAATAACCACGTTCTACATATAAGTGGCTAACGCAACAAATTTGAGAAAATTTAACTTTACTTAATCTAAAAATACCATTGTTGCATTTCATGATGAGCCAAATATTTAATTATACTAACATCACATTCGGCATACTTCAATAAGAATATGAACCTTAGATCTTTCTAATCACCTTTTTCATTAAATCACATACAAAACATAGAAAATTTATACTATCATGTTAAACAAATATCAAGGCCGAATTCATTCAAAACCAAAGACACCATAAATTAGCCATTTTCGCATGGCATACATCCATTAAAGATTCGTCTTATACAAATCCTAAGAAAACAAAATAGCTTATACATGCCATAATCATCCAGGATTAATCCATCAATAAGGGGTACCAAAATAGATGATGGTATGATGAGCTTCTTAATTGATCCACGAGCTGAAGTTGAACCTTCCAAAAGTGATCTACAAATCCTAGAAACAACTGAGAGAAAGTAAGCTTCATAGCTTAGTAAGATTTCAGCTTGCTAAACTAAGTGCATTTATTCTACTAAAATTTTCAGTAAGCAATTCACATACCAAACAACAATGCTGAACAATCAAGATTTCAAGAACCAATTCATGGATATTGTATGATTAAACGCACTTCTATACATATATACTTACCATTCGAAACTTAGTCTTTCATACATAATTCTAAGGTACTATTTCCCAACAACACTATATACCCATTTGCATTTATAACATAATCCTTTAAAGCGAACCACATACCTGCACGTTGATAAATAAGTTTAACAGTGTTTCGCACGATTAGTGTCCTCGATAAAATCACTATGTAACGTATCGCTCACACAGAGCCGTTACTCAATAATCTCGTAACGTATCGCTCACACAGAGCCGTTACTCAAAAATCCAGTAACGTATCGCTCACACAGAGCCGTTACTCAAAAATCCAGTAACGTATCGCTCACACAGAGCCGTTACTCAAAAATCCAGTAACGTATCGCTCACACAGAGCCGTTACTTAAAAATCCAGTAACGTATCGCTCACACAGAGCCGTTACTCAAAAATCTCGTAACGTATCGCTCACACAGAGCCGTTACTTATTCACCTGCAAACTTAGTGCTCAATCATAGTTTCGTACTCATAATTATGTAACCGAGCCAGCAATCATCCAAGCATAGAATAGCCCATGCATTAATTCATGAAAAAAAATAATTATATTCCCATGTTCAATGTAACAAAAATATCTAGCACACTCAAAAATCCAGTAACGTATCGCTCACACAGAGCCGTTACTTATTCACTTGCAAACTTAGTGCTCAATCATAGTTTCGTACTCATAATACATTTTGTAAACTCGTAATTCACATGAAAATACCAAATCATTTATGTAACCGAGCCAACAATCATCCAAGCATAGAATCGCCCATGCATTAATTCATGAGAAAAAAAATAATTTATATTCCCATGTTCAATGTAACTAAAATATCTAGCACATTACCCTCATACTATGTCTTTATTTCGAATACATTTCTTGCCTTCACTTAGAGTATACACATGTTTATACACATTTGCATTCAGATTCAAGGTGGTACGAATTTCATACTACTCATTCAACATCTTAACTTACTTTGCACAATACAAACAGTTAAATAATCTCCACAACTCATTCGGCAATATTAATTCAATCATCCAATAACCATTAAACATTATCAATGTACAAAGAATTGGTTTAATTAACTCGTTTGCTTGAAATCTTACCTCGAAGAACGACGATTCAGGGTTTCCCGGCTACTCGTCTAATTTCGTTTTTCCCCGATCCTTTTCCAAATCTTTCCTTCCTTGATCTAAATCAAATTTAAAAGAACCTATTCAAATCATTTCATTCATTTCTAATCGACACATAATTATACCATTCTTTCCATCTATCAATCATAATCTGAAACTTTTACAATTTAATACCATTTCTTTTATTCATTCGAACACAATATACAAATATAAAGATTTTATACACTTTCACACTAGTGCCGAATTCTCTTCAAGTTTAATTAAATTTCTTTGTCACAATTTAAACCATTCATATCATACAATTTATCAATAATCCCTTCCAAATATAAACATTCATCAAGGCCGGATATACTATTAAATGTACCCAAATTTTCATATACATATACATAAACGTATATCCAACAATTAAGTTAAAATAATCCTAATTATATTCAATTCAACATTCGGCCAAATGTATAAAGCTTCCCTATTCTCAAATTGAACTAATCTCCTAAGCATTCATACCATTTTAATGTACTATTTTCTGTTTCATCTAATTCCTATCTCAATTCATCTTGTTTCCCTCAAATAACAAATCACGTTTACTACCCCCTCCATAGCCGAATCTAACATGCTCAACTCTAAGAAAGTTCATATGATTTTGATGGTACACAAGGCAACCTACTTAGTTTGTAACAATTTACTAAACTAAAACTCAATTTCCTTACCTTACAACCGAATGCAATGGCCGGATGAGGGAGGAGAAAATTTTTCTTCTTTCCTTTCAAGAGAATCGTGAAGAAGATGAGTGAAGGAGAGAAAAACCCCATTTACTTTATGTTCTTTTATTACATAATATAATACCCATTAAAAACAAATATAAAATATTATGTTTATGATTAAAATATGTTAAAGATTCCTTCCCCCCATCATCTTTACCGTCCACTATATCAAATTGTGGAAATTTGACATGCAAGTCCCTATTTGAGTAAAGCATTTCAATTGGCCTTCCTAAATTCATGCACTCTACTTTTCCCACTTTAACAATTTGATCCTTTTAATTAACTTAACATCAAAAAAAATTAAATTATCCTACGATATTTTTACTCATGCACAAATACTTAACATAGACATCAAATAAATAAATAAAATATTTATTATTATTATTATTTTTAATTCAGATTCGTGGTTCCGAAACCACCGTTTCGGTTAGGGTCGTATTTGGGCTGTTACAAGTCTCCCCCTTAAAGAAATTTTCGTCCTCGAAAATATTACCGGCAAATAGGTGAGGATAACGTTCTTTCATTGATTCTTCGGTTTCCCGAGTTGCCTCCTCTATCCCGTGTTTATGCTACATTACTTTGACCAACGATATCTTCTTGTTTCGTAACTCTTTTACTTCACGATCTAAAATACGAATCAGTTCTTCCTTATAAGTCAGATCAGGCTGAATTTCGATCTCGGTTGGATTAATTACATGAGAAGGGTCAGATCTATAGCGTCGAAGCATCGACACATGAAAAACATTATGAATCTTGTCTAATTCAGACGGTAACCTCAATCTATACGCAACCGGCCCGATACGTTCAATAACTTCATAGGGCCCAATAAACCTCGGACCAAGTTTTCCCTTGCGACCAAATCTGAGTATCTTCTTCCACGGCGATACTTTCAAGAACACTCGATCTCCAATCTGAAATTCAATGTCCTTAGGCTTCAAATCTGCGTAAGACTTTTGACGATCCGATGCCGCTTTCAAGCTATCACGAATCACTGCCACTTTCTGTTCGGTTTCCTTAATCACATCAACCCCGTGCATCTTGTTTTCTCCGAGTTCGGTCCAGTACAAGGGTGTACGACATTTACGACCGTACAACACTTTGTAGGGTGCCATTTTGATACTAGATTGAAAGCTATTATTATACGCAAATTCAATCAAAGGCAAGTATCGTTCCCACGTACCTTCAAACTCAAGAACGCAACATCTCAACATATCCTCAAGTACTTGGATAACTCGTTCAAACTGACCGTCCGACTGAGGGTGGAAAGCTGTACTAAAATGTAACTTGGTACCTAAAGCATCTTGCAGTTTTTTCCAAAATCGCGATGTGAACCTTGGATCTCTATCCGAAATAATAGAGATAGGTACCCCGTGTAACCGTACAATTTGCGATACGTACAATTCAGCCAACTTATCAAGTGAGAAATCCGTACGTACCGGAATAAAATGAGCTGATTTCGTCAACCTATCAACAATAGCCCATATTGAATCTTTCTTACTTGGCGTCAACGGCAATCCTGACACAAAGTCCATAGTGATTCGTTCCCACTTTCATTCAAGTATCATAATCGGTTGAAGAAGTCCTGATGGAACTTAATGTTCAGCTTTCACTTGTTGGCAAACTAAGCATTTTGATACAAATTCAGATATGTCCCGTTTCATACCAGGCCACCAATAGAATTGTTTCAAATCATTATACATTTTCGTGCTTCCCGGATGTATCGCCATTTGACTATTATGAGCCTCATTCAATAACATCTGAATCAAGTCCATGTTCTTCGGTATACACATTCGGCCTTTGTATTTCAAACAGTCATTTTCATCAACTCGAAACTCTGACTCTGCATTACTTTCACCCTGAACTCGTCTAACATTCATGTCTTTGTCAGCTTTCTGTGCATCACAAATTTGCTGAATAAACATCGGTCTTGCTTTTAACTTGGCTATGATCAAACTATCACCTGGCATAACCATCTGTGTGTTCAATGTACGAAGAGCAAACAATGATTTTCGACTTAATGCATCTGCGACAACGTTAGCTTTCCCCGGATGGTAGTCAATCACCAACTCATAGTCCTTCAACAGCTCTAACCATCTACGTTGTCTCAAGTTCAGATCTTTCTAAGACATCAAATACTTCAGACTTTTGTGATCCGAGTAAATATGACATTTCTCAAAGTATAAATAATGACGCCAAATTTTTAATGCGAACACAATAGCTGCGAGTTCTAAATCATGTGTCGGGTAACTTCTTTCATGCGGCTTCAATTGTCTCGAAGCGTAGGCTACGACTTTGCCTTCCTGCATCAAAACACAGCCCAAACCATTCAAAGAAGCATCAGAATAAACAATAAATTCTTTACCCGATTCAGGCTGTACTAACACTGGAACTTCGTTCAAAAGGGCTTTCAACTGATCGAAGCTTTTCTGACACCTTTCCGACAACTCGAACTTGACATCTTTCTGCAATAGCTTGGTCAACGGGGTAGCTATTATAGAAAAACCTTTCACAAATCGTCGGTAATATCCCGCAAGTCCCAGAAAGCTTCAGATTTCAGAAACATTCTTTGGTGGTTTCCAATCAATAATGGCTGATATTTTGCTCTGGTCAACACGAATACCCGATGCTGACACGACATGACCCAAAAAACTAACTTTCTTCATCCAGAATTCACACTTACTAAACTTTGCATACAACTGTTTATCTCGCAAAGTTTGTAGCACCAATCTCAAATACTCGGCATGCTCGGTTTCATCTTTGGAGTAGATCAGTATATCATCAATAAACACTACTACAAACCGATCTAAAAACTGTCTAAAGACTCGATTCATCATATCTATAAAAACAGCAGGTGCATTAGTAAGTCCAAAAGGCATAACCAGAAACTCAAAGTGTCCGTACCTCGTTCGGAACGCAGTCTTTAGCACATCCGTATCTCTGACTCGCAACTGATAATAGCCCGATCTCAAATCTATCTTTGAAAATACTGAAGCCCCCTTCAACTGGTCAAACAAATCATCAATTCAGGGTAAAGGGTATTTATTCTTTATTGTCACTTTATTCAGCTGCCGATAATCAATACACATTCGCAGAGTCCCGTCTTTCTTTTTCACAAACAGAACTGGTGCACCCCACGGTGAGAAACTCGGTCGTGCAAAACCCCTATCTGTCAACTCTTGCAACTGTGCTTTCAATTCTTTTAATTCAGTTGGTGCCATTCGATACGGAGCTATCGAAATCGGAGTTGTCCCAGAAACTAGTTCAATGCCAAACTCAATTTCTCGCACTGGTGGTAAACCCGATAATTCTTTAGGGAACACATCTGAGTGTTCACACACAACTGGTACTGATTCAATCTGTTTTTCGGATACTTTATTATCCAGCACATAAGCCAAATAAGCTTCGCATCCTCTTTTCACATACTTCTGGGCTAACATCGAGGATATTACAGTAGGTAGCGCACTCAAATCATTAGATTCAACCCGGATGATCTCACCGTTTTGGCATCTCAAATCAATAATCTTTCTTTTACAATTCACCACTGCATTATACGAAGTTAGCCAATCCATTCCCAGAATTATATCAAACTTATCAAAAGGCAACAACATTAAATCAGCTGGGAAGCAGGAATCCTGAATCATCAACGGGCAACCTTTACATACTTTATCAACCATTACATAATGACCCAAAGGACTGGACACACGGATCACAAACTTAGTAGACTCAACAGGTAGAGTCTTACTGGATACTAATGTTTTACTCACATATGAATGAGTTGAACCGGGATCAATCAAAGCAGTTACAGTAACATCAAAGAGAGTGAAATTACCAGTAATAACGTCCGGGGTTGAAGCCTCCTCTCTAGTACGAATAACATAAGCTCGAGTCGGTACACGGGTATCTGCTCGAATAACTGCATCTGAAGCTCCCCTTTGAGCACCGCTCCTACCTCCCCCACTACGAGCTGGTTTACCTCTAGCTGTAGTATCACTCGGTCTCGCACTCTGAGTAATACCCTTCTCAACAGTTTTCGAACAATCCCGTACAAAATGACTTTGCGAACCGCACTGATAACAAGCGCGACTAAAAGATTTACCCCAACACTCTCCGAAACGTCGTCGACCGCACTGCTGACACTCAGGTTTGCTCGATCGAGCATTACCAACACTAGCCACAGATGTAGCTCGCGAACTCATTGGTGGTCATTCTCGAATTAAAATCCCGGTATTCGACTTGGATCGACTACTATCATTCTTGAACTTCTTCGTTGTCATCTGTGAAAATCTACCCGCAGATCTCTTTCGAAATTCTTTGGATTCAACTTCAACTTTCCGTTTTTCTTTCCCTAGTTCTTCCGCTTTACAAGCTCTTTCAACTAGCACAACAAACACGTTAATCTCAAGAATGCCAACCAAAAGTTTGATATCTTCATTCAAACCATCCTTGAACCTCCGACACATAGTAGCCTCAGAGGATACATATTCGCGAGCGTAGCGACTAAGTCACACAAACTTGCGTTCGTATTCAGACACCGTCATACGACCCTGCTTGAGCTCAAGAAATTCTTTACGCTTGGAATCTATGAAGCGCTGACTTATGTACTTTTTACGGAATTCAGTCTGAAAGAAATCCCAAGTTACTCTCTCCTTCGGAACAACTAACACGAGAGTATTCCACCAGTAGTAGGCAGAATCTCGCAATAAGGATATGGCACACTTCAAATACTCATCGGGTGTGCAAGACAACTCATCAAAAACACGGATAGTATTATCGAGCCACAATTTAGCTTGTTCCGCATCATCATTATCTTCAGCTCTAAATTCTTGAGCTCCATGCTTTCGAATACGGTCAACAGGTGGTTTAGTTGCTCGCTCAGGATTGGCAACCGAAGGTACCATTGGTGTTACCGGTGAAACATTCAAATTCAGGGGTGGTTGAACAGCCGGAGTGGTTCGTAAATAATGACTGAACCAATCGCTCATCATATTATGGAAGGCCTGCTTTACCCTCTCATCTGGGCCACTAGCAGCAGGTTGAGACTCTTCCGACGCAGTCCCTTGCGCGGGAGCAGGAGCCACACTCTCGACATCATCAGCTAATGCTGGCTCGGGATCTGGATCCACTACTATATAAGAGAAATAAATACATTTCACTGTCAAAAGTCATCATACTATCACATTGTAAATTATGGCATGTATAGTTAGACTCTCACGTGCTACGCTAGTCCGAGAATCGACTAAACCGTAGCTCTGATACCAATCAAATGTAACACCCCTAACCCGTATCCGTCCCCGGATTAAGGTTACGGGGCATTATCTAACATTTAAACCATCATATACGAATGTACCATAGATAAAGTTACAATATCATAGTAAGTTTAAACTTAAAGAATTTATCACAAATCTATATTACCATCTTCACATAAAAAAATAAAATCAAATAGAAAAAGTACTTAAGTTATAATAACCTATTTATTCCTTACAATATATATATAAGGTACCATATGGCATATCTCTAATATTAATCAAACACTTGACTAATTAAACTTCTACTTATTTTCATATAAATACATATAAATATAAGTTAACGAATGAATAACCACGTTCTACATATAAGTGGCTAACGCAACAAATTTGAGAAAATTTAACTTTACTTAATCTAAAAATACCATTGTTGCATTTCATGATGAGCCAAATATTTAATTATACTAACATCACATTCGGCATACTTCAACAAGAATATGAACCTTAGATCTTTCTAATCACCTTCTTCAATAAATCACATACAAAACATAGCAAAATTTATACTATCATGTTAAACAAATATCAAGGCCGAATTCATTCAAAACCAAAGACACCATAAATTAGCCATTTTCGCATGGCATACATCCATTAAAGATTCGTCTTATACAAATCCTAAGAAAACAAAATAGCTTATACATGCCATAATCATCCAGGATTAATCCATCAATAAGGGGTACCAAAATAGATGATGGTATGATGAGCTTCTTAATTGATCCACGAGCTGAAGTTGAACCTTCCAAAAGTGATCTACAAATCCTAGAAACAACTGAGAGAAAGTAAGCTTCACATCTTAGTAAGATTTCAGCTTGCTAAACTAAGTGCATTTATTCTACTAAAATTTTCAGTAAGCAATTCACATACCAAACAACAATGCTGAACAATCAAGATTTCAAGAACCAATTCATGGATATTGTATGATTAAACGCACTTCTATACATATATACTTACCATTCGAAACTTAGTCTTTCATACATAATTCTAAGGTACTATTTCCCAACAACACTATATACCCATTTGCATTTATAACATAATCCTTTAAAGCGAACCACATACCTGCACGTTGATAAATAAGTTTAACAGTGTTTCACACGATTAGTGTCCTCGATAAAATCACTATGTAACGTATCGCTCACACAGAGCCGTTACTCAATAATCTCGTAACGTATCGCTCACACAGAGCCGTTACTCAAAAATCCAGTAACGTATCGCTCACACAGAGCCGTTACTCAAAAATCCAGTAACGTATCGCTCACATAGAGCCGTTACTCAAAAATCCCGTAACGTATCGCTCACACAGAGCCGTTACTTATTCACCTGCAAACTTAGTGCTCAATTATAGTTTCGTACTCATAATTATGTAATCGAGCCAACAATCATCCAAGCATAGAATAGCCCATGCATTAATTCATGAAAAAAAAATAATTATATTCCCATGTTCAATGTAACTAAAATATCTAGCACACTCAAAAATCCAGTAACGTATCGCTCACATAGAGCCGTTACTTATTCACCTGCAAACTTAGTGCTTAATCATAGTTTCGTACTCATAATACATTTTGTAAACTCGTAATTCAGATGAAAATACCAAATCATTTATGTAACCGAGCCAACAATCATCCAAGCATAGAATCGCCCATGCATTAATTCATGAGAAAAAAATAATTATATTCCCATGTTCAATGTAACTAAAATATCTAGCACATTACCCTCATACTATGTCTTTATTTCGAATACATTTCTTGCCTTCACTTAGAGTATACACATGTTTATACACATTTGCATTCAGATTCAAGGTGGTACGAATTTCATACTACTCATTCAACATCTTAACTTACTTTGCACAATACAAATAGTTAAATAATCTCCACAACTCATTCAGCAATATTAATTCAATCATCCAATAACCATTAAACATTATCAATGTACAAAGAATTGGTTTAATTAACTCGTTTGCTTGAAATCTTACCTCGAAGAACGATGATTCAGGGTTTCCCGGCTACTCGTCTAATTTCGTTTTTCCCCAATCCTTTTCCAAATCTTTCCTTCCTTGATCTAAACCAAATTTAAAAGAACCTATTCAAATCATTTCATTCATTTCTAATCGACACATAATTATACCATTCTTTCCATCTATCAATCATAATCTGAAACTTTTACAATTTAATACCATTTCTTTTATTCATTCGAACACAATATACAAATATAAAGATTTTATACACTTTCACACTAGTGCCGAATTCTCCTCAAGTTTAATTAAATTTCTTTGTCACAATTTAAACCATTCATATCATACAATTTATCAATAATCCCTTCCAAATATAAACATTCATCAAGGCCGGATATACTATTAAATGTACCCGAATTTTCATATACATATACATAAACGTATATCCAACAATTAAGTTAAAATAATCCTAATATATATTCAATTCAACATTCGGCCAAATGTATAAAGCTTCCCTATTCTCAAATTGAACTAATCTCCCAAGCATTCATACCATTTTAATGTACTATTTTCTGTTTCATCTAATTCCTATCTCAATTCATCTTGTTTCCCTCAAATAACAAATCACGTTTACTACCCCCCTCCATAGCCGAATCTAACATGCTCAACTCTAAGAAAGTTCATATGATTTTGATGGTACACAAGGCAACCTACTTAGTTTGTAACAATTTACTAAACTAAAACTCAATTTCCTTACCTTACAACCGCATGCAATGGCCGGATGAGGGAGGAGAAAATTTTTCTTCTTTCCTTTCAAGAGAATCGTGAAGAAGATGAGTGAAGGAGAGAAAAACCCCATTTACTTTATGTTCTTTTATCACATAATATAATACCCATTAAAAACAAATATAAAATATTATGTTTATGATTAAAATATGTTAAAGATTCCTTCCCCCATCATCTTTACCGTCCACTATATCAAATTGTGGAAATTTGACATGCAAGTCCCTATTTGAGTAAAGCATTTCAATTGGCCTTCCTAAATTCATGCACTCTACTTTTCCCACTTTAACAATTTGACCCTTTTATTTAACTTAACATCAAAAAAAATTAAATTATCCTACGATATTTTTACTCATGCACAAACACTTAACATAGACATCAAATAAATAAATAAAATATTTATTATTATTTTTTTTAATTCGGATTCGTGGTTCCGAAACCACAGTTCCGGTTTGGGTCGTATTTGGGCTGTTACAATCCTCTTTTGTGTCGAAACCCCCATAGCATCATTATCGGACCGCCACTCCACCGTAGATGGACTACCACCGAGTCACTGCCAGATCATCGTCGAGCCACCGCCAATCACTCATTTTATTGACTTCGTTCATTTCTCGATTAATCACCCAATATGATTTAATCAAATGTAAGTGTGGGTTATTTTAGATTGTAAAATTTTTCTCTTGGTGATTTCTTATCATGACCGAATGGTATAGTGCCATAAGGACATCATAATATTTTATTTATTATTTATTTATTATAGTACTAATATGATTTCATATCGTCTTGAAGGACCAAATAATAATCATAGGGGAGACCCCTAACTTCGCATTAGAAGTCCTCTTTTTTATAGTCTTAGATCTATTAGTAATCGATCTTTTAAGTGATAAAATATTTTCAAAGGATCCTAACTAATATGCGTTACTTATGTGTTATACTGTCTTGCGAGATAGATCAAGTGAAATTGTTAATAAGAATTGAGGCAAATTGGATCTACAATACAAGGTGTGGGATCGTTACTATTTGTTTTGTGGAATATAGTTATTTTACTACATTAATAAATTAATTATAATAAATCATGAGTACATTAAATATGCATGAAGAGAGTTGAAAAACGTAACAAGATGAATACCAAGTAAGTGATTCTAACTGAGTGGTTCTATGAAATGCATGATAATTGATGCATGATAATTGATGTTATTATGATTATGATTGTGATTATAATGTATGTGTAGATCTCGTTCTCATGATATGTGATGTATGACTTATGTGATATATGTGATGATTTAAACATGTGAGACTTATATATGTGTATGATAAAAAATGTGACACATGATCTAATGTGAAAAGCATGTTTAACATGTTAAAAGTGATTATTATGTGATATATGATTATGAGAGCATGTTTACATGCTCAAGTGAAAAAAGTTATCTATATGTGTTAGAAAGTGAATTTTCCATATCACATGTCTAGGGTCAGATTTTGTGAAAGGTGGAAGAAATGGCAATATATATGCAAATTAGTGGTGGCATGTCCATAAAATTATATCAGTGGCAGTATATTTGCAATTCAGTGGTGGCTTGTCCACAAAAGTGTTATTAGTGACAGTTTATCTGCAAATCAGTGGTGGCTTGTCCACAAATGGTGTTTTGAATGGATGAGTTTTGGGGAACTCGATATTGGTGTGTAGCGAAGATAAGTAGGAATTTTTATAAAATGTGTATCGATTTAAAATGATAAAGAATAAGACAGAAGAATGCAGAAGCGGATCGTAAAGTTTGTCAAAGTCGAGAATTTGACTTATGGCTTTAGACGTTCAGAAAGAAACTTAGTTTTTGACACAACCTGAAACAAAATTGAATCCAAGTAAGATAAAACAATTAAAATAAATAACTAAAATAAAAAAAATAAATCAAAGATTAGAATAACATGGAAGGGAATAAAGAAGATAAATGGAAAGATAGAACGTGGCGTGTAGAAGTTCTAAGAAGCCTTGGAAACATGAAGAATCCACAACCCCCTTCAAAAGGCTCTAATTTCCCCTCCAAGATAGAAACCTTGGCAAGAAAAGTTTGAAGATGATCCCCACAATCTAAAAAGATTGTTAAAACTCTTCTAAAAGAAACTTAAGAGAAATTCTTAGAAAGAAAACTCAAAGAGAATTTATAAACTCAAAAGAAAAGTTGAATAATAATGAATTGTGTCAATTGTGTACAATGCAAAGGCCTATATGTAACACCCCTTACCCGTATCTTACGCCAGAATAGGGTACGAGGCATTACCGGACTTATTCAAAATCGAGACACAAATTTCCCATTCAAATATAAAACTTTTCGAAAATATTCATATCATTCCTAAAACGAGCTTACGAGGCCCAAAACACGTATCGAAAATAGTTCGGGACTAAACCAAAAAATTTGGAAACTTAGAAAAATTTTCATGTAAAATGGGTCACATGCCCGTGTGGATTCGAGATACGCCCGTGTGACTTTAAGACACCCCCGTGCTTCAGGCCGTGTTCGATTTAGGGGTGCTCTCTGTTTATAATGTTATCATCAAATTGAGGTCACACGGCCAAGTCACACGCCCGTGTGCTTAGGCTGTGTGATCGATTAAATTTTCATAATTTTTCATAAAATAGGTGCAGACTTCACACAGCCAGGGCACATGCCCGTGTTAGAGGCCGTACCATCCACACGGCTGAGACACATGCCCCGTGTCTTTGCCCGTGTGTCAAATTTCGAGCATTCTGTTTCAAATTTTCAAGGTGCAGGGGACGCACGGTTTCAATACACGCCTATGAGGTAGGCTGTGTGCGCCCGTGTGTCCGCCCATGTGGATGAAAATTGGCCATTTTAGACCATTTTTCTCACCCATACACCATTAACCTGCACTTAACACTTTCATATACCAATATAGTCCAGCCCAATCAAGCAAATCCAAACCAAAACATGTATCATTTACATATATTCTAACGTATTCATCACACTAGGTTATAATATATATTTTATCATTCAAGTCATGCCATTACTATTCAATATATATCATTTTTACTAAACTCCTATACATGCCATACAAATCAAAATATGATTAACAAAAGCTACAGGAAATAATCTGGATAGTGTGATCCTTTGTGCTGATCCGATCCTCCGTTTCTATGTTAATCTACAAGAATATTAAACACACGAATATAAGCTTATGAAAGCTTAGCAAGCTCATAGGCATAGAAAATAATTCTTATCGAACATCTTATAACAATCATACAATAAATAATTTCATTAATTCTTCCTGTCAATCACAAAATCAATGATAAAATTCACTTGATTGAGCTCAATATCAATAAATAATCAATTTCAATCTCTTGGGTCCATTTATCGTTTACTTTTCTTAATCAATAGGGAACGGTTACAGATTTGAGTACTTCGTTTTCACAATGCCATAGTATAACTATGGTCTTGCACATAATCACAAATCACACACCGAAGTCATAACCCAGCTATAGTAACAGTCCGAATTTGACCCTAATCGGAACAGTGGTTTCGGGACCACGAATCCGAGTCTGAAAAATGTTTAAATATTATTTTTTGTGTTTATTATATGTGAATTAAAGTGTGTGAAAGTTTCGTAGAGAAATTTGACTATTTGCATGCTTAATTAAATAAAAAGGACTAAATCGCATAAAGCGTAAAAGTGACCCATCATTTGATTAATGGCTAAATTGATGTGGCTTTTTAAGGTGGAGGCCTTATATTGTAAATTGGCCTTTTTGAAATGTAGTGGATGGCACATTGGTGTGATAAATGACTTATTTTATTTGGTAATGGTTTATTAAATAATATTATAATATATGTTATATTATATAAAACAAAAACATGAAAAAGAAAGCCATAATGCTTACCTTTGGCCGAATATCAAAAAGAAAAAGAAGAAAAGAAGTTAGCAAGGTTTCGGCTAGGTTTTGGGCTTAATTAAGGTAATTTTTTTACTTTGATTTTCGATAATTTCTACATTTTTGTAATCGTTGCTTCGAGAGCTTTAAAACCCATGTCTTAATTTCATGAATTGATGATGTTTGTGTAAAATGCCATTGATGTTATGATGAATATTGTGATGTTTTATGTGTTAAATGATAGATATGTAATTGATGAACATACTTTGTTCTTGAATTTTTGATGAATTTGGCTAAATAGGGCTAAATTGAGAAAATAAATTTTTGAGGGGTTAAAATGCAAAATAAATGAAATGTAGGGACTTGTATGACCATGGGGAAGATTCGGCCCTTAAGGATTAAATTCAAATTATGTGTATTTTGTGTTTTCTGCAATAGGAACTAAATTGTAAAAGTTGTAAATGTCAGGGGTAAAATGGTAATTTACCTATTTAAGTGTTTTAGGACTAAATTGAATATGTTTGAATGAGCTTAAATTGAATATGTTTAGATCAAGAACAAAGAAAAACGGACTTGGATCGGGGAAATGCGAAAGTTATCGAATAGCCGATTCTTGTCATCCGACGATATCCGAGGTAAGTCTTTAAGCAAGTTAATACTGTAAATGTTGTTCGTAACCTAGTTATATGCTGAATTTTTGAATTATTGGATTGAAATGTAGACATAGCCGAATGTGACACATCAAATTTAACAATGGAAGGTAGTAAATTAAATTGAATTCATTATGTGAAAGTGATATGAATTACGTGTTATATATGTGATTTTGGTAAAATGTAATGTGTACGAGATGGTTGAATAATATCAATTCGGGCTTATTACCTAGCAGGCCTTGTGCCGGTGAATTATATCGGGCTTATTGCCTAGCAGGCCTTGTGCCGGTGAATTATATCGGGCTTAATGCCTAGCAGGCTAAATGCCAGTGTTTAAATTTCAGACCTCGAGTCTAGCAGGCCTAGTGCCGGTGTGTGATTCAGGCTGACACCTAGCAGGTTCTAAACCGATGATGAAATTACTAATTGCAAGACATAAACTTTTCTAGCTAATAATCATCGAGGAAGTAAGTTGATATTACAAGTTATATATGTATGTTCGGCCATACAGGTAAGTGCCTACAAGTTATTAATTTGATCTTTTATATTAGATCAATAAGGTAAGTATTTATGTGTTAAACTATCGAACGAGAATGATACTAATTGATCCTGTATATTCGGCTTTATACTTATGTTTATGTGACCATGTTGGGATTACTTTGATGCCATGTATACAAATGAATGAAATGTCAAATAAATATATAGATATGTGATTATGTTTTCTTGTATATGAAATTACTAAGTGTAAGTATATACTTACTTGTGTATATATGATCCTATTGAATTAAATGTATCGAAAGTATTAGTAGTTGGAGAAGTGCTGTTAATTTATATTTGAATCATATGATGAGTTAATAAATTGAAGATTAAAGATAAAATAATTTCAATGATTGAGCTAAATGAGGTATTTGTATTCGGCATTAGTAGACCAATAAGTGTTAAGTTTTAAACTTTATGGTATGATGTATGTTATTGAAAATGATTGAATGAACATTTGATTTAATACATTTGCTTAAGACTTACTAAGCTAGTAAGCTTACTCTGTGTGTGTTCATTGTTCTGTATTATAGATTTTGACCAAGCTACGGGCTCAGGGGATTGTCGAAGAAGTCATCCACACTATCAACCTATTTTGGTACTTTTGAGTTTGGACTTTTGATCTAAAGGCATGTATAGGCTAGACTATGTTTTGAGCTATGAATTTGTTTTTGTATATATATAGCCATGCGAAAATGGCTTGAATATGATGCTAGTTTGGCATTATATATATATAATCGGTCATATTATAAGTTCATTTGGTAACTATGTTATATGGCATATGTGTATAATGCTTTGAATTTATGGCTTGATTGGGGAATGATGTGAATGACTTATAATTAGCTCGTTTTTTATAATCTTGATGCTTGGTATGATTTGGCTTTGAGTATGGTTATAAACTCACTTAGTAATAGGATATAAGGAATATATATATTTGAATTTGTGTTGGTCGTCTTAATTCATTTGTAAGGAAAATGTATGCACGTATATATGCTTAAATGAATTGCAAATTAGGTACGGTTGGTGAATGCACTAAATGAATAAGTTGTATAAGTATTTGTGGCTCAATTATGCGCATGCAAAGAATTAAAGTGTGCATTGGTACGATTGCGTGTTGGATCTATTTGAATTTGGTATGAGCAATGTACATGTGATCTCATAGATGTTTAATTAAATGCTATGATTATTACATAGTTAAGAACTAATTATGGGCATATGTATTTTCGGTTAAGGTGATTCAAATTACTAAATGAATAGAACCATTTTGTCAATTGTTGTAATGACCCATTTGTAGTATATCTGTGAACAAACTTACAATAGTTGGTCAATTGAATGAAGTATGTTTTACATCCTCTTTTACAGGTGTTGTTGGAATAGTTGTTTGAGTACGTAGTAAATAATTAAAGATACAATAATTGGGGCTTATGTTAATTACAATGTTGTGTGGTATGAATAAAAGTTCATTGCATGTTCGACTTATGTTCTTTGATTACTATGCCGTATATGACTTAAGTTTAGCATGGTAAGTATGTTTTAAGAAAATGTATTACACATTTACATGCATATGTGATCGTTTTAATTTAATTGTATTTTATATAAGTATGTTTATTTATGACTTGAGTGATTGATTGAAAGATGTGACATAACTGGTAATGCCCCGTAACCCAAATCCAGCGACGGATACGGGTTAGGGGTGTTACAGTTATGGTCTTACACTAAAGCACATATCACACCGATGCCATAGCTCAGCTATGATATTATACGGAAGCACATATCACACCAATGCCATAGCCTAGGTATGGTCTTATACGGAAGCACATATCACACTAATGCCATAACCCAACTATGGTCTTATACGGAAGCACATATCACATATTGCCATAGTCCAACCATGGTCTTTTCTGTCAATGCGTATGAGTCACTGAACGAAAGTACTCAATCTAATATTCCACTAAATTAGAACTTTTATTCAAACATTCATACTTTCACAATTATCTTAGTTTAATGACATTTTTATACAATAACATACCATAGCATTCATGAAATTTTTATAACAATTCATTAAATTTAACCATATGAACTTATCTGGACTAATTTGCAAAAGTAGTAAAAACTCAAGGACTATTCTGGTAATTTTTCCTTTCCACGATTTGCTTCGGGTTCTTGATCTATAATTGTAAAATCATGTATTCATTAGCATTTATTTAAATTTCATTCTACTTCATAATTTATGCCTTTAATTTTTAGAATTACACTTCTACCCCAAACTTCACAGTTTTTACAATTTAGTCCCTGGTCAATTAACCCCTCAATTGGGATAATTTTTCTCAATTAACACTTCACCTAAACATTATAAGCTATCTCAAAACTATTGAAATTCAGAATCTCCACACAAAACCCTAATTTCAAATTCTTTCACAATTAGGTCCTAAATATCAATTTCTATTCAATTCATTCAATATAATCATCATATAATAAATTAAAGCTTCAAATTCATGTTAATTCATCATAAACTTCTAGCACTCATCCATGGTAACTTTCAAAATTATCCACGAAATCAAAAGCTATTGAATTAATTAGTAGGGCCTAGTTTTAAAAGTCTCAAAAACACAAAAATTTCAAGAAATAGTTAAAAATTGAACTTAATTGCAGTAAAAATATGAAAACCAGCTCTAAGAACTCTTTAATGGCTGTTTTTGGCTAGAGAAGATGAAGAAAAATGAAGAATTCTCTAGAATTCTAATTTAGTCCATTTTTTTAACCTATTAATTTTACTCCTTTTCAATTTCACCCCTTGTTCACACTATTTCTTTGCTGATTTTCTACCCAAACGTCCAGCCCAAATAGATTTTAGGTCTATTTGCTCTTCACATCCCTCTTATTTATTATTTGAACTATTTAATCACATACTATAGTTTTGTACCTTATTCAATTTAATTATTTTTAATTAATTAACTATAATTATTTTTAATTAATTAACTATCGAAACATTAAAATTTCTTAACGAAACTTTAATACTAACTTATTAACACTCCCTAAATATTTGTAAAAATATTTATGGCTCGGTTTATAATCTCGAGGTCTCAATACCTCGTTTTTCGAAACTCGCCATTCTAATATTTATTTCTAAAACACAATTCACTATCTCATAATTTTCCTAACTTCGTATTTAATTTCTAACCATATTGTCGAATTTAGTGATCTCAAATTACTATTCCGAAACCACTGAAAATTGGGCCGTTACATTATATATAGGCTAGCTAAATAACTCTAAATAAAACTCTTAAATATACTAGAATTTTAATTTAATCTAAACAAGTAGTAGTTTTAAACTAAACTTTTTTATTAACATAAAACTCCTAAATAACTTAAAATACTTAATAATTATAAAAAAATCAGAATAAAATAATAATAAAATAATAAGAGCTGATAAATACAATATTTGACTCATATATAATATAAATTAAGCCTAAAACCCAAACTTAATATGATTTAAACTCGAATTAAAAGCCCGAAATTCGTAATTCCCGTCATAATCCCGTTCAGAAATTCTGCTTGTGTAGTCTTCTGATTTCCCAAGCCTAAAAATTGGCAACATTGGTGATTGGAATTTAATAAATTTCACCCCCTTCATGCATGTTTCATTCTCCCTTTCCTCAAAAAGATTCGTCCTCAAATCTTGTCTTTGATCGAATCTTGATTTGATTTGCTTAGCCTTTGACATTGTTGTTAGGCCTTGCGGTAGTATGGACCCATCACATTCATGGGTTTAAAATTGTGCCTTGAGACTCGCATCATAAAATATACATCGATATGTCCATGCATAAGTATCAATGTTATATTCCATGAATTTAATGATGTATGTTATGTCATGATTGATATATGTGTTTTGATATGTATGCGAATATATTTTGTATTAATCTCACACTGAGCCTTTTAAAGCTCACCCACATTATTCATGTGTTTCAGATAATCTTTGTGGTTAGGACTCGGATTTGATCATCAGAGAGGATATCGGAAAAATGGTTTTCATGGTTATAAACTTATATTTTAATTTGAGACTTTTATGGAGTTTATTATTTTTATTTGGGATTTTATTTTGTGGTAAACTTTTGAGCTGTGACATGGGATATTTCGTTTTGAAAACTTTGGTTATTGGATATTTTTCATGGGTTTTTAACATGAATTAAATGATTTAGTATTTACTTAATAAAATCCATTTTTTCTACAAACTCAATTGAATGGACTTAAATTTTAAAGATCATCACAATGTTTTACAAATAATAAATAAGATTTCTTTCAAAGTAATGGTTAAAAACATCATATTTAAGGGAAAAATTAGCACGCATTTATAAAGATTAAATCAATTTTTTTTTAACTCAAGTTTTTGTTATTTCTATGGCCCATGTAATTGTTTAGATTGAGCCGTAACATTTAAGTCCAGTTTAAGGTGTTACAAGAAACAATATAGTAATTTTAAAAAAAAAGTTAATGTAAAATTAAATGACTAATTTACATTTTTTTCTCAAAGAAGTAGAGGAAGAAATGGAAGGGACACTTACCATTCCAATCAAAAGTTTCATCCAACTAGTTTATAGTTTTAGATTAATTTATATAACAATGTTTTTGATATAAAAATCATAGATTAATCCATCTTTAAACAAGAAATTTTGAAATAATTTTCTTACAAATGTTTTGCTTATTATAAATTGTGAATTACTTTGTAATAAAGATAATAATAATAAAAGAGAAACTACTTACCTGCAAAAGTGTTTGAGCCTCGTTGATTTGTCAGTCTCTCATTTTGTTGCTTCCTGGAAAACATATCAGATGAAATCTGACATTTTTATTTTGAGGGTGAGGAAATATGACACTGAAACCGAAATCGAAAAGTAATACTGTAGAAGCCCATTTTTGGCCCGGGCCCGTTACAAACCAAACCCAACTAAACCCCAAAACCTAAAATTAACCCAACAGCAAACAAGCCCATTAAAAACCCAATAAAAACAAGGCCCAAATCAGACGACCCACTAAGACCTAAACAAACCCCATACCCAGCAGAAACCCAATAAAGGCCCATGACTAAAAACAACCCAATACAGGAGCCTAAAGAAGAAACCCTAATTTCTAACCCTAGCCCCTAGTGTTGCCGCCACTACCTGCTCCATCACCTTCCCACATGCTACTCTACTCCACTACCTCCCTCCACTTGCCCAAGTTGCATCTGCAAAAAAGAAAAAGGGGGAGACAAAGCACAAAGCATGGCAAAAAGTAGCAAGCAATAATAGCAATAGACAAATGACAACAAATAAGGGAATAAAAAAACAAATGATAATGTTTTGTTTTATTTTATTTTTTCTTTTCTCTTGGCTATAAAAAGAAAGCCAAAAACTTTGTAAGCAGGGGTTTTTTTATCAAGAGTGTAGAATGCAAAAAAAAAAAAATCTTCAATCCAAAGAGATTCAAACACTAAAAAGGGACAGAGATTGAGCGTAAAAAAGGGAAAGGTGATTTTATATTTTTTACTCTTTCGTCCATTGTTTTGAATTTCTTTTTTTATTTATTATTCAGTCCAAATTATATACATATACGTATAAACATATATTAAGAAAACAAAAAAAGGAGAAGTTTTTACCTTTCTGGCCACCGTGCGCGGTGGTCGGCCGCGGTGGCCGGCGGCGGTCTGGTGATGGATCTCTCGGCCGGAGACAGGGGGATGAGAGAATCCTAAAGCTCTCTCTCAGCTTTTTTTTTAGACTGAAGTTGAAAATGAAGGTTCAAAAAAAAATGGATATATAAAGGAGAAGCAAAACGGCACCGTTTTGTGCCTTACATCCGGATGCCAAAACGACACCGTTTTGGCTCCGACCCGTGCGACCCGACCCGCTTGCCAAAGGATCCGCGTGTTTCTTTGAAAAATGGGTTATTTGCTAGCGCAGTCCCTCCTCTTCTATGGCTCACCTCAATTTCACCCGTGTTTCTTTTTTAATTTTTTTATTGGTTTTATAATTTTACATTATTTCATTTTAGCCCATGATGAAACGCAGCGAATAGGTGATTCGGGATATTTTCCCATTCAGCCCCCTTATTTTCGCGCGCATTACATTGGGCCCTAACTCATTTCCCTTTTTAATTTGTTTCTTTAATTTTATTTTCCTTTTAATTTAGTCCCCTTTTTATTATTTTCACCATTTTGTTGTTTAACTAACTCTGTTATTACTACTATGATTATTATTATTATTATTATTATTATTATTATATTTATATTATCATATTGTACAAATTTTGTATCATTATTATTTTATTATTATTATTATTATTATTACTATATTTATTTATTACTATTGTTACATTGTTATTATATTATCATATTAGTATACTATATATATTTTCTTATTATTCTTATCATTATTACTACGTCACCATCTTTATTATTATATTATTATTAGATTATTATTATCACTACTATATTATGTTAGCATATTGTATATATTTTCTATTATTACTATTATTATTATTACTATGTTATTATTTTAGTATTTTACTATTGTTATTATCATATTATTATCGTGTGTATATTTTGCATTATTATTATCGTTTTACCGTTATTTGTATATACTAATTTCATTACTGCTATACATATCGCGTGTTACTACTAATACTATTTTAACACATCTATATTAATACGTATTATTATTATTATTATTATTATTATTATTATTATTATTATTATTATTATTGTTATCTTATTACTATTATTTTATTATTATTATATTATCATTATTGTGTTATTATTATTTCTATTATCGTGCTATGACCTGTATGTACACTCATCATTATTATTTTAGTTTTATTATTATTTCTGCAATATTCTTTTCCCATTCATTTTAGACTTATCTTATTTTATTTTTCGCTTCCTTTATTATTATTATTCATATTGATATACTTGTTTCCATGTTGCCGTATACGTCAGTATTTTTACATTCTATTATAAATTTTGTTACATCTTGATACATATCCCTTTAAACAAATACATTTTTAACAAGAAAGGCTTATTCTCGAGAACTCAAAATGTTGTGTCCTAAAGCATTGGATGCGATGATTTGTTATTCTGAAATAAGACTTTCTAAACGGAGGCAATGTTCTGTGTTTAGAAGTACGAGGGATTGTGCCCTAAAGTATTGAGTTGCAATTTTCTCATTTAATCTAAATATCCGAATATTCTTTCGAACAAGTATATTTCTTACCAAAAAGGATTTATTTTTGGAATTCAAAATGGCATCTCCTAAAGTATTGGACGTGGCGTTTGGTTATTTCGAAGTAAGTTCTTCTAAAAGCAAGGCAACATTCTATATTTAAAAGCTCGAGAAAATGTGCCCTAAAATATTGGGTTTGCTATTCTCTCGTCAATTTTTAAATAATAAAATGTCCCTTAAAATAAATTTATAAATAAAGAGGGGAAGTTTAGTCTCGATGGTCAAAAGGGGTGTCCTAAAGTATTGGATACGATATTTTGCCTCGAGACGGAATAGCCCCTTGGCATACATCTTCGATTTCTTTAAAAACTATCAGTTGACATCATCATAAAAGGGTATCATTTTAATTCTTTCAAATTTTCCAATTTTCGACATCAAGACATTAGATAATCAATTAGGTACCAATTTTGGGCGTATCGAGGGTGCTAACCCTTCCTCGTGCGTAACCGACTCCCGAACCCGTTTTCTGACTTTTCGTAGATTAAAATCGTTGTTTTAATAAATTAAATGGTTTATTCAAAACAACTACTTTTCAAGGTGACCCAATCACACCTCAACAAAAAGGATTGGTGGCGACTCCCACGTTTTATCATTTTCAAAACCCAAGTTCGATCCACGCCCTTCTCAAGAGCTGAGGGGAGGTTTCGACAAATACCCTTCAGCCTCAGGTCAACTGTTGGAGTTGGTCTGGTCAAACTGGGGACTAGGTCAAGTTTATTCACAGATAGACGAAGGAATGATGCTTTCTATATAAATAACTAAAAATATTAATTAATTACGAAAATAATATGAAAGAAAATAATGTATTTACTATAATACCAATCAGTGCTGCTTGACTAATGAGCAACATCACCCCTTTTAGTGGTGTTGCCTGACACAATGATGGTATTGAATTGAAGTCTTATTATATAAAATATTGAGGGATTTGATAAAGTATTTATTCTTTTTAGAGAAAAGGGTTTATATGTTAGGTTTTAAAAAATATAAAAATAACAAAAATAAATATTTCTCATTTTTATTTTTTCAAAAAATAAAATTAAAAAATTATATAAAATTCTTATTTAAATTACCCAAATATATCCCTTAAATTTTTTCAAATTCACCCCTAAAAAAAGTTTATTTCTTGGCGGTGTTGTTGCATTCTATCTGTTGAGTTTCTGCTGCCTTGGTTATGTCCAGGCACCAATAAACTATAATTTTAACTAAGATAGGCTGAATGGATTCAAAATTTTCGACTGCAACATACGTGTGAATATGGCCCGTTTTGGAAGTAGAATTTTTCTGGGGGAGGGAAAATCATAAACCTTTGGAGAATGAAATGATGGTGAATTTGAATGGAAATATTCAGAACTGCTGTGATAGTATTATTGGTTGCGAGTGCCATGCCATCACATTTTAATGATTTTATAGCAAAACTATTAAAGAGAAACTACTTAGCTGGAAAATCTTTGAGCGTGGTTGATTTGTTAGGCTCCCTATTTATTGCTTCCTGGAAAAATATAGCAGATGAAATCTGACTTTGAGGGTAATGAAATATGACACCGAAACCATTGTTTCTGGGAATTTTCTGTGCTATTTAATATAAATATATATTCCGTTTTAAAGTTCAATCTATATATGTGGTTTAAAAGTATTAGTCATCCAGAAATGAATCATATCTTAATTATATTTAAAAAATTTTCTTAGTCAACCAAAACTGAAAAGTAATATCCTTCAATCTCGGGTCAACAATTCGATTTGGTCTACTGATACAGGGGACGGTTCAAGTTTAATGTGCTCATCAACTTAGTCAATCTCATGTATTCTTTTCACCACAGAGATGAAGGAATGAAGCAAGACTACTACCTACCCACCGGAAAACTACGGTTTCAGAAAACCTTTTTTTGGCAACATGGATTTCACAAGAAAGGCGAAGTGGACATTTGTTTTAGTAACAATCCTGTTTAGTCTTGTACGATCATCGTCAGCCAATCATACAAGTATCAATGATACTTCCATAGAAATGATTCATGTAGGGTTGATTCTTGATGCGCAATCTTGGGTGGGAAAAATTGTTGATAGCTGCATTTCCTTGGCTATATCCGATTTTTACAGTCGGAATCGTCACTATCAAACAAAACTAATAGTGCATACCAGAGATTCTGAGGGTTATTCATTGCTTGTCCTATCCCAAGGTATGTTTCTCTGTATATGGCATTCTATTGTCTTTTTTATTATGACACAGTCCTCACGCATACACTTACGATGTGCAGTCTTGGTTCTCTTGGAAAATTTCAAATTGGATGCCATTATTGTAGCGGAAAATTCAGCTGCAGTGAAGATTTTAGCGGAGTTGGGATCTAGAGTCAAAATTCCAATTATTTCACTCTTCGCAGCTGGTCCATCTTTATCCTTCTCTGAGTATCCTTATTTAATTCAAATAGGTCAAGATGAGTCTTCTCAAGCCAAAGTCATTGCTGCCATTGCTGAAGCATTCAGTTGGAGAAGTGTTACCCTTATTTATGAAGATAATGATCCTGCAAGACCAATCCTTTCTAATGCGAACACTTGTTTTGATCAGCATGTTGCCCTTCTAGCATCATCTACTGATGAAGAAATTTTTGAGCAGCTCAGGAACCTCATGAGTTTGCAGACGACTGTACTTCTTGTGCACATGTCACCGACTCTAGCATCTCGACTTTTTTTAAATGCCAGACGGCTTGGAATGATGAGTCAAGGGTATGCTTGGATTACAACTGATATGATTACTAATTTCATGAATTCAATGGATCCTTCAGTCATTGAGTCAATGCAGGGAGTGGTCGGATTCAAACCTCACATTCCGGCATCGAAGGAGCTTCGCAAGTTGGCGATCAGGTGGAGGAGTAAAAACTTGAATGAAAACCAAAATTTAGAAGAAATGGAGATGAATGTGTATGGCATATGGAGCTATGATATGGTGTGGGCTGTGGCAACAGCTGCAGAAAGGGTAATGACTCGACATCCTCATATCCTACACCAAGTAACCAGAATGAATATGAACTTCACCACTATCCGGTCCTCACAAAGTGGTTTGGTATTTATGGATGAGATATTACAGAGTAGATTCAAGGGAATAAGTGGTGGCTTTCAACTTACTAATGGCAGGCTGATCCCAAAGGAATTCGAAATTGTAAACGTATTCAAGGGAGAAAGTATAATTGGTTACTGGAATCCAGGAAATGGAATCACCTCATTGATGAAGCAAGAAAACCATAATGAGACGAATTCGACATCATCTAGTAAGCTTGAAAGTGTTATTTGGCCTGGAGGAACTATGAACATTCCGAAAGGTTGGTCTCTACATGGCAAGAGGCTGAGGATTGGGGTTCCAGCAAATAATGGATTCAGAGAAATAATTAGCGTGACTCGTGATCCCCGAACAAATGAAACAACTGTAACTGGATATTGTGTTGATGTGTTTAAGGAAGCCGTTCAAAGTTTAGGTTATGAAGTACATTATGATTTTATCCCGTTTGAAGATGCCAACGGACGAATGGCAGGAACTTACGATGATCTTATCCTTCAGGTTTATTATAAGGTAAGAAATCTGAATTAATGGATTTATGCATGGCTTCCTCATCTTCTGAGAATTCAGATTATAATTGTACTTAAATGTGGTATTTACATTCTTTCTTGTGATCAATGCACTAGAATTACGATGCTGTTGTGGGGGATACAACGATCCTTGCCAGAAGATTCCCATATGTCGATTTCACGATGCCATTCACTGACAAAGGCATTGGAACCGTAGTGCCCAAAATCAACAAGAAAAGCCTCTGGATATTCCTGATGCCTCTTTCCGGAGATCTGTGGATAACAACCGCTGCTTTCTTTATTCTAACTGGACTTGTGGTTTGGTTTATTGAACGTCCCATCAATGAGGAGTTCCAAGGCTCACCATGTGAGCAAATAGGAATGATCTTTTGGTACTCTTTCTCAACTCTAGTATTTGCCCACAGTAAGTACTCTATGTTCAACTTAAATAACCTTTCTGCTTCATGCATACA
Organism: Gossypium australe; assembly: GCA_005393395.2. Lineage (NCBI taxonomy): Eukaryota > Viridiplantae > Streptophyta > Magnoliopsida > Malvales > Malvaceae > Gossypium > Gossypium australe. Next base: position 8,729,460 of record CM016620.1, read on the forward strand.
GACCCATATATTGAATTGAACTTAATAGGTAAACTAAATCTCTGAGTTGCGTCCGAGATATAAAAGTGAAACTAAATGTAGCTTTATCATGATATTCATGTTTGATGCACGCCTTGAGCTATGCTAACTGTATTTCTTTTTTTCTTTTTACTGTAATTCGAAACTGCAGAGGAGAAACTGTTGAGCAACTTGTCAAAGTTTGTAGTGATAATATGGGTGTTTGTTGTGCTTATAATAACCTCAAGCTATACTGCAACTTTGGCTTCCATGTTAACAGTTCAACAGATTGAATTGAACTCAAAACAGGACTATGTAGGTTATCATTATGGTTTTGTGCTTTCAAGAGCCGTTAGCAACTTAGATTTCAAAAATCCCAGGTTAAAGCCGTACAATTCTCCAGAAGAATATGCCGATGCTTTAGGAAGGGGAAGTAACAATGGTGGTGTGTCAGCCATTATTGATGAAATACCATACCTTAAAGTATTCCTTGCCAAGTACCCTTCTGATTACACCATTATTAAATCCATGACTACCTCAGGCGGTTTTGGCTTTGTAAGACTCCTATAGAAAAGCCATTCACATTCACGATTTTGATCTTTCTTTGATTTACAGCAACGGCTGCTGATTTGTCTTATGTATCTAATAGGTTTTCCCTAAAGGTTCCCCACTTGTCCAAGACATATCGAGTGCAATTATGAGGCTAAGAGAGGAAGAAAGGCTGCAATTGATGGAAAATAAATGGTTTAACAGTACTGAATCAATTTTCACAGACCAGGACACAAGAAGCAATCCCAGCAGGCTAAACCTTCATAGCTTTGGGGGTTTATTTCTTGTTACTGGAATTTCTTCAACTTCAGCTCTGCTCCTATGCCTATTTCAGAAAAGTCGAGCCATAATAATCCGTGAGTTCAAATTCTTCCTCAACTCCATGGACTCTCTAAAAGATTACTTGAAAGTTCAAAGATATTTTACGACGCCTACCATACTTTTTAACTAGTGGGCTACTGTGTACAAATTTTATATTCTGTTCCTTTATTGTGTTTGTATAATAACTGCAATTTTATGATACAAGAAAGATCAACGATGTAGTTTTTTTATTTTTGGTTCTTATTTTCAAAAATATTGTTAATTTTTATATCAAAATATGGGAACTGGCAAGTGGATTACAACAGGTATGTAGGAATGGCCTCTGTCCTTCAAGCCTCACTGTGGGCTGTTAAGGATGGTCTATCTATCGCATGGGATCGCGGATAGAAGAAAGTTGTAGTCGAAAGTGATAACATGAAAATGGTACAACAAATCTCTGATTCTTCGAAGCAAATACACTCCCTGGCGTGAGTTCGTAATGAGGTAAGGCTACTAAACATCTCAAAGGATGCAAACAGGGTAGCAGATACTATAGCAAAAGTTGAGGCTGTCAGTGATGCCACTCTACTCTGCTTCGAGCAACCATTGCCAGGGTCTTGCATGCTGCTTAGAATTGATGTTTTGAATGCAAATGTTGCTTTTAGCCAGGCTTCTATATTTTTTACTTTATTATTCTTCCTTTGTAATAATACAGATGGTGCCTAGGAATATGGATGACGTGTTTTTATTATTATTATATTATACATTGGTATTGGAGTCTTTTAACACCATGAATACAGTATGCAATTTTTCGAAAGTAAATTTTTGGTTTAGTCAGTTGATTGAATTGAGTGAAAAAATTTTAAGTTAATTAAGTTTATGAGTTCTATTTTTTCATCTCAACTCAATTTGATTTTTTTTAATCGAGTCGAGTAAAATGAAATTCGAATCGAATTGAATCGAGTGAAATTGTTTGAGTTAAATTGAAAAAATATAAACATGTCAAATAAGAATATTGTTACAGTGTGACTAATTCCATGTTAGAGTAAATAAATTAAAAACAATGTATATTTTTAAAAAATTCAAAGCAAAATAATAATAAAAAAATAAGATACTTGAGTATGATAAATTTAGATAATTAATTAGGCCCCAAAATTATTATTTTAGAAAAAAATTAAATATATATATATATATTAGAATATTATATATATATTTAAAAATATAAAATATGGTTTTTTTATAAATATTTTGAATTTTAAAAATTATTTTGAATTATTTTATTTTATTTTTATTTGTGATTTTTGTTGAGAGAGAGACCAATTTACTTATTTTCAAAGTTGACAATTGACCAAAATGGTATTTACACTAATCTATTATTCGAGTTGTGAAATCCAACTCGACTCGAACTCAAAACTCGAATAATTCAAATAATTCGAAATTTAAATTCTTTTTTAATTTTTTTTAAATCAAATCGAATTTTACTTACCCTTTATCATTAACATTTTTAATCTATTAAAAATAAGGCGTGAATTAAAAATTAACAGATGTAAACTGTTATCATATAATCCTGTTAGATTGTTGTGCTTTGAGTGTAATAATTTCATGGAGCTGCTGAAATTTTCAAATTAATTATTCATGGAAATATACATTTACATGTCACCAATTATCTTTATGCTAGCATGTTACATTATTTACAAAGTGTGATGAAAATTCCATTACAAATTTAGTGATGGGATTTGTCGACATATTAGTGAGGGGTATAATTAGCGGCAGAAAAAACTAGTTACTGAATTCCATTCAAAGCATAAACAGTAATACTTATTTCATCAACAATGGCTGACACACCACCATTGTTGCTTCCCCTACTTAAAGCATCGGCATATTCTTCTGGAGAATTGTAGGGCTTTAACATGTGATTTTTGAAATCTAAGTTGCTAACAGCTCTTGAAAGCATAAAACGATAACCTACATCATCCTCTTTTGAGTTCAATTCAATCTGTTGAACAGTTAACATGGAAGCCAAAGTTGCAGTGTAGCTTGAGGTTGTTATAAGCACAAAAAACATCCATAGTATCACTACAAACTTTGACAGGTTGCTCAACAGCTTCTCCCCTGCAGTTTCAAATTATAGTAGAAAAAAAAAAATTGCAGTTAGCTTAGCTCAAGTCGTGCATCAAACATGAATCTCATGAAAGTAAAATCTTGATTTGAGAGAAAGAAATTGTGGGTTTGAGAAGAAGAAACATTGTATTATAAATTTAAAATTTTCAAAATTGAAAATTACTAAAAACTCAATCAATCTAGTAATGAAGTTAAAAAAAAAAATTAGAAAAAAGGTATGATACTTTGTATTATAAATTAAGGCTCCGTTTTTTTACCTAAAAAAAATTTTCTGTAGAAACTTTTCATCCTTTTCCAATATTTGTTTGGCTAAAAATGATTTTCCACCGTAAAACACTTTGCAGAACACGGGAAAAGGGGTACTTTTTTGGGGAAAATATCTTACCTTTTTTTTATTTCGGTAAGACATTTTGTAAAGTTTTTCCTCTTCACATCCTAGCATCAGAACTTGCTAAACGCTTTCTCCTTCTCCTTCCCCTTCCATTCATTGCATCTCCGACCTAGGATTCATCTCTGTAACAAAAACAACCAGTAGTAGTTTCGTTGACAAAAAGAAAAAAGCCCTAGCAATTTCTAGTCTTTTCAGAAATGAAATTCTCAACAATTTGGTGATTTTTTCTCTTCAATTTTTTCGTCTATTTCCCTTCAGCGGTTTGTCACTTCAAGCGAAATTAGTTGATTCAAGTTTGAAACTCAATTGTCAAAATGGACAGTGATACAATTAACTATGGGAAATAATAAGAAATTGAGAACCGTTTTGGAATTATATGATTTGTTTGCTTGCTTCTTAGCAAAATGTAATAACATTTTTGTTTTCATATATTCGTTTTTCTCTCTGGTTGTTCGCCGATAATAATTAAAAAGAGACCTTTTTGAATCAATATGAGATTAAAGTAGGTAGTTTTAATTCATAAGTTTCAATATATCAATTGAATTTATTCTTCAAATTATCAGGGGATGATTCCTTTCTATAATCTTAATATTAAAAAGTAGAGAATAAATTATGTTAAGACAAATGATGCAAAATAAAATTAAAAGATATGAAGTAAAAATAAGAAAAAAATAAAATAGAAAAATAAGGGGGTAAATATCCCATATATACCAAAAAATTAGATTATTTACGGAAATGGGCCAGTTTGAAGAATATTTACGGAAAAGTACCGCTTCCCCTAAAAACGCGTCCACGTCAGCGCATTTTTGGGGGATGTAGGGCTAAAGCGCGTCCTTAGGGGCGCGCTTTGCTGCTGAATAACCAGAAAAACGTGCTGACGTGGACGCGTTTTTGCCGCCCCGTCCACTTACAGTATGAAAAATTAATTGATTTTTTTGGCAAAATACATTAGCATAAAAAATTAATTGAATTTTTTTGATAGTAGCCTCCGGCAAATAATTTTGAGAAGATTTTTCTGAACAAACAGTGGCCAAAAACGCTTCTAGCAGGGTGCACTGTCAGCAGGAGTACTGAAAAAAGCTCCTACGTGGACGCTCTTTTGCTACAGTGGTCTCCGGAAAAATTAATTTGAGGAGACATTTCTGAACAAACAGTGGCTAAAAACGCTTCCAGCAGGGTGCACTGTCAGTAGGAGTACCGAAAAGAGATCCCACGTGGACGTTCTTTTGCGACAGTGGTCTCCGGCAAAATTAATTTGAGGAGATGTTTCTGAACAAACAGTGGCCAAAAACGCTTCCAGCAGGGTGCACTATCAGCAGGAGTACCGAAAAGAGCTCCCACGTGGACGCTCTTTTGCTATAGTGGTCTCCGGCAAAATCAGGCTATAAATCAGCCAAATTTCATTCTCAGGTTGCAGAAGGTAAATTGAGGCAAAAGAAAAAAAAATTGAAAATGAGTGAACGTATTAATGCTGTTATTTACTACGATGGTGAAGTTCGTGACACCGAAAATAGTGTTGTTTTCTTATTGGAGAACACAGCGCGACTGAGTTTTAATCGGAACGTCGATTTGGTAGAACTTCGCAAAAGAATTAGGCGTAAAATATTCAGAACAACGCCAATGAAAGTTCAGTCTATTAAGTATAGATTTTGCGCTTCGGTTGATCCGATGAGATATGACTCATTCGACATCAAAGATCCTCGGAGCTTTGAGGCAATGGTGGAGACTCATCTTGCCAGTGGATCACCCTATATCGAGGTATATGTAGAATTTTCATCTCCAAGTGATCTTTCTGCAACCTCAACATCTACTGTCGTTTGAGGGGAATACACGACCCCAAGCCGACACTCTGTAAGTGGGAGGCAAAACACAGAAGTGCCCGTGTGCGGTGGTAGTATGGAAAACATAACCCCTGCACGACACTGGGTTGGTGGATGGGACATGCATATCCGTCATTCGACGTCCGATGACAGAAATACGTATTGGGGGACGTCATCAACTTCTAGTGGTTGCCAATCCACATATGATTGGGATCTTTACGAAAGATGTTTAAGGAGGGATGATGTACTCCCGACGACATCCACCAGCGAGGGGCCCTCGTTTGTTGCAGGTTATGGACGGTCGGACGATGAATCCGATGTGGATTCACCTCGGGAGCCAAGGTCCGGCAGTGTAGGAGTTGGATTATTTTCTGAACCGGAGCCCGTTCCAATTGTACCTAAAGACGTTGAAGGTGGTTCAGACGAAGAAGAAGAAGATCCGCTATTCAGGGCGTACTCGCCTCCAGCCCACATGCATAATATCGATCTATCTCAAGATGATGCATTGGAGTTTCCTGAACTACCACACTGGACGCGTGACCGTACAAATTCTTCGTTGGATTCGGACCAATTAGAAGTTGGTAACCAGTTTTCCAACAAGAATACTTTTCTTGCTGCATTGAAATAATACAGCATCAGGAACGGGGTTAACTACAATGTGGTTAAATCCAGGCTCGATAAGTACGAGGCGAAGTGTGCAGTGCAAGACGGCACATGTTCATGGAAAATCATGGCGTCGTTGAGTAAAAGGACAGGGTTGTGGGAGGTCAAAAAGTACAAAGGTCCACATACATGTCTTGCCGGTACAGTACCACTATGTGTTCAATGATTTCGAATAACACTAATATTATGTAATGTTGCATTATTTAACGTATTTCGTTGACAGGTGTAACACAAGATCATCCGAGGACGAATTCAGACATGTTGGCTGACTTAATAATCCCAAGGGTGAAGGCCGATCCCAAGACTACGGTGCCGGCTTTAATTGGCAATATTCGTAGCCAATTGGGGTACACGCCCTTTACAGAAAGGCTTGGATAGCCAAGCAGAAGGCGATAGAAAAGTTGCACAGTCGGTGGGAAGCTTCATATAATGAAGTGTGGCAGCGGTGTCAGGTGCTGGAGAGATATGTCCCAGGCAGCACAAAAGACCTTGAAACGGAATCGGCGTACTACAACGACCGTCTGCTCCGTGGATGCACAGTGTTCAAGCGTCTGTTCTGAACATTTAAGCAATGCCGAGATGCCTTTATATACTGCAAGCCATTGGTGCAAATTGACGGTACCTTTATGTATGGTAGATATACGCATCGACTATTGCTAGCTGTGGCACAAGACGACTGTGGGAGAATCCTTCTGATTGCGTTCACAATAACACCGGGGGAGTCAGCTGATGACTGGGACTTCTTCCTATCAGGTTAAGGAGGCATGTCTGCCCCCAACCTGACATATACATTATATCGGATCGGGGCCCTGGAATACTTGCGGCAATAGAACGCCAGGGAAGCATGTGGCATCGCACGCACCATCGATATTGCCTGAGGCATGTTTCATCCAACTACTATGGGCAACATCGATCTAAAAGACAGAAACAGAAAGTGACCGATATGGGTATGAAATATCTATTAATATAATTTCATTTGTAATATTCAATTTATTCTCAATTGAAGAGTGGTATGTAATATTCGCTATCAACGTATATTGGCAGGGTACGAGATCAATAAAGACCGTTTTCACGAGATGTTGGCCAGTTTGCGCGCAGATAACATCGAAGGCGCAAACTACCTGTGCAATATTCCTTTCGAACAGTGGACACAAGCATATGACGGCAGCTTACGATATGGTCATATGACCACAAACCTGGCCGAATGCATAAATTCTGTGCTAAAAGGAACCCGTCATCTACCGATTACATCGGTTGTGCGGGAGACATATTTTCGTTTAGCGGCACTATTTCCGAAGAGAACAGCGAGTTATAAAGGGCAAATGCAAGGAGGCCATGTATGGAGCCCGAAAGTCTTGCAAGAAATAAACCGTGGGAAGGCACGGGCGAACACCATGCACACAGTGTGTCACGACCGCGACAGCCTATGGTTTCGTGTCATAGAGTTTGACAGACTGAACCAAGGTATTGTTGGCGGGCATTATCGTGTACACTTGACAAATAGGACCTGCGACTGTGGGATATTTGATGCACTTCGTTACCCATGTGCTCATGTACTTGCGGCTTGTCAAAATCTCCGTCTTGATCCCATGAGCTATGTCGACGAAGTGTACAAATTAGAAAACATGTACAACGTGTGGAGACACGTATTCCCACCAGTCCCAGATGAACGTAAGTGGCCGTCGGTATCGCTTGCACCGTATAAGCTGTTGCCGGATAGACAATTGAGGCGCAAACTAAAAGGTCGACCATGCTCGACTAGAATACGCAATAATATGGATATCCGAAAAATGAGCAACCAAAGTCGGCTGTGCGGATGGTGTAGGAACCCGGGCCATACATCTCGCTCGTGTCCAAATCGGAATAGTTGACCGTGTTCTTAGCTTTTTTGTCTCCTGGTGGCTATGTAATTTCTATTTTTTTGGAGGAAAACGGTGAACTTTTGTACAAGAACTTTTATTTTATTCAAGTTATTAAAATTCAATTACAAAATTACAAAAAAAAAATTAAACCATTTCTATTTTATCAAAGATATTAAAATTAAATTAAAAAAATTAAATTACAATAACACTAATATTAAACTCAAATTTTATTAAATATAAAAAAATTAAATTACAAAAAAATAAACCATTTCTATTTTATCAAAGATATTAAAATTAAATTAAAAAATTAAATTACAAAAAAATAAAATTAAACTCAAAATTTTATTAAATATATTAAAACTAAATTACAAAAAAATTAAATCATTTCTATTTTATCAAAGAGATTAAAATTAAATTAAAAAAATTAAATTACAAAAAATAAAAAAATTAAACTCAAATTTTATTAAATATATTAAAACTAAATTACAAAAAAAATAAAATTACAAAACTAAATTAGGGTTTAGGGCTGATGCCGGTGGGAACCAGTGCCACACGGGGGCGGTCGACGGTTACGCTCTGGATTCCTCATTCTTCTAGCTTCCGGCGGGGGTCGTGGAACCTCGGACGGGGAATCGGGTTCCTCCGGCAGTGGGTCTGGTTCTGGGTGTTGCGATGATGACCCACCTTGATAAAATAATGACCTCGGAGGTGTTTGCATAAACCACGGCGGGGGTGACTGCATCCCGTACGGCGAAGGAGCTTGGTAGAAAGAAGTGCTCCCCGACGGCGCCTCCTCTAATCCCACACGCGACGTCGGCCTCACGATCGGCTGGCTAGCAGGAGTAGTCGGGAACGGACTCGAACTCGGCCATGCATTCCAACCTGGGGTGGGACTGGGAAAAGGAAACATATATGGGTTAGGAGGATACATATAAGGGGTAGGGTACGCACCTGGCATAAACAGTAGACGCTGTGATGTCGGTGTTGTCGGCTGAATTGATGGGCCCGGTGACTGTGTAGGCGCTGTTGATAGCCCCGTCTCATCACCCATTCTCCTTGGATTAAAAGGGGCCCGACGTTCCCTTCGCTCGCGAATTTGCTGTCGCCTCTCTTCTTCCGACAACAGATACGGCTTGCCATGGATCCTAAACCATGGCATGTACTCCGGCACGCACGCTAACTCAGGAATGATGATCGGTTCCCGGATAGGTAAAACGTCATACTGGTTCTCCCACGTCTCGACATGACCTGACCAAAATCTTGGCCAATCCGTGTGCGGCTGCCGTAAGTCCACTTTGTGCTCATCATCGAGCACCTCAGGTGGCACGGGAATCGGTTGTCGGAATCCAAATTGCCGCAGAACCCGATCTGACTGGTGCATCTCCACAGTCGCATAGGTGATCATTGGGACCTTAACGTGCCAACTGTTCAGATTTTGGAAGAACTCCTCCGGAATTACTGCTCGAATTTCCGGATCCTCGTACGGTGTCCATTGAAACTATATTAACATTACCAAAATATTAGTTATATACATAATAATAGACACTACATACAAAATACTAAATTATAATAACAAAATTTGAAACTTACTTGTGATTCCGACCGTTGGTCCAATAGGAGCCGTATATCCTCAAGCGAGTTAGGTATTCCAACATGACTCGTCGAATGGTTCCACCTAATTAAATAAACTTTTAGCATGCAATTATACTATAAATCTACGAAATAATTGTAAAATATAATATTAAATTTACCTCGTTATCAGTAGGAATGAATATGGCTGGTCGAGTCGAGGACATAAAAATGGAAATCGAAACCATGCCCATGACTGCAGTAGTGATAGGCAACCTCCGATTTTTGCTTTACTCGGCCGCGTCGCCTTGCACATCTCCCAGTACAACCTCGATAGCACGGCAGACCCCCAACTCAATTCATCGGCTGCTCTGAAATCAACAAGTTTCAGGAGCCATCTCAGGTGGACGAGGTTTCTAGAGAGGTCCGGCATCAGATAGCCTCCAATTGTCTGAAGAATGTATGCCCAAGCATACCGTATTCTTTCTACTTCGGTCGAACCCTCGATCGGCTCCGGGAATGTGTCTCATAACCAGGCCATATCGATCTGAGCTCCTTGAATTCTATCCGGAATGGCACCCAGAAGCTCGTAGCATACGGCCATCCAATCGGTAGATGTTGCGGACCCGGTAACTACCGACCCGTCCACCGGTAATCCCAACTGCAACTGCACATATTCTAGAGTGATGGTACACTCTCCGCATGGCAGATGGAAAGTGTGCGTCTCAGGTCTCCACCTCTCTATCAACACGCTGATCAAAGGCGGCTCCAACTTGAACCCCCGGCCTATCGTGGCCACGTGCCAAAAACCCGTTTCCCGCAGGTAATTCTCGATCAACGGCGATGGGGGACCATGCATGTTGCGAATATAACATTCCAACACCCGATCTACAGACTGTTTAAAAAATTATAAAATTAAAAATTAATTAAAATTGCATAATTGAAAAAAAAAATTAAATAATATTGAAAAATTAAAATTTAAACTTACCATTTTCATTTGCTCGACGGAAATATGCTTGTTGTCTAGGCGAAGTAATTCCCCGGCCATTGTAATCCGATAAAAAATTTTAAAATTTTCCAAAGAAAGATATATTAAAAAATTATAAAGGGCTTTTTCGTAAATAGTAAGGACTATTTTGAAATTTGAGCGTAAATTTCAAGGACTTTGAGAGAAAATTGAGAGAAAATTGAGAAAGGATTGAAGTGTGAAAAAAATAAAGGGTTGGGGGGTTTTTATACTTTTTTTTGACCGTTGGGCCCCCAACAGTAAAAAAAAATTGGTCGTTGGGATTTGACCGTTGCAGGGCTAAAGCGCGCCCCTAATGACGCGCTTTGTGCCACCTCAACAAAAGCGCGTCCTCAGGGGCGCGCTTTAGCCCTGCATCCCCCAAAAACGCGCTGACGTGGACGCGTTTTTGGGGGAAACGGTACTTTTCCGTAAATATTCTTCAAACTGGCCCATTTCCGTAAATAATCTAATTTTTTGGTATATATGGGATATTTACCCAAAATAAGGTTAAAAAATTTTAAACTGCAATGATTTGATTTATAACTCCTTATTGTATTTCATCATTTCTGTAAGAATACTATTTATAAGTCTTTATTCATGCATAAAATAAACGGATGAAAGGTGAACTTTTATTTTATATAAATTATTTCTTAATTGTTGTGATTTTATTTTCCATATTTTTTTACCTTAGTTGTTGTAATTAATATTAAGAAATTTTTGTTTACTATATATGACATTAAATTTTAATTTTTTTTATTTGTTGTATTTATTACTATATATGAAATTAACTTATGAATTTTTTAAGGCTTTCAAAGAAATACATAGTAAATAAGGTTTAATATGAAACGATTGACATTATAAGTAGCAAGTATATTAACTATCTATTAAAATATATAGTAATTAGTCAGCTTAGTTATAAATTGTGTTAGTAGTAAATTATGATTTAAAATGGAGTATTAGGGATTAATAATGCAAATATGAAAAAGAAAATGTATTGATGAGTTATTTAGAATGTTTAATAATTTATGATTTGTGATAATAAACACATCATTAACAGGAAGAAAATCATATTTAAAACTTAATCGATAGTTTAGAAGAGGACTTTGATCTCGAATTGGAGGATGTGTCTATTAGCAAAGATGGTCAATTTACTGAAATTTGTTTCTCAAATCGAATTCATGACTTGATTCATAAAAAGTATGAAAATTCAGTAGTTGTCAAGCTTTTCAGCAAGTCAATAGGGTACAAGACTCTTGTAGGAAGGAAATAAAGAATATGGAAACCCTAAGGTAATTTTCAACTCGTAGATTTGGAAAATTGGTGAAGCTTAGTGATAGATATGATTTCAATAGGGTGTTAATGGGCAATCCATGGCAAATATATGTATCTGAATTTTTAATGGGGGATATCCGCCATAATAACCTACTAGTTTAGAATATGGGTGTATTTGTAATATGAAATATATAAGTATTCGTCGATTTGAGTTCACCTATGTTAAATAGAGATGAAATCTGTGTCATTTGGTATTCGCTATACCTTAATAGCATCATGTCTCATTTTGGAATTTTATAGAATCTAAATTGTCATTTTGGGTTTTCTTATGTTTTGTAACAAAGGTGTTTGGAACTCTTTTTAATGATCTGGATAGTTTAGATCGGTTTGAGCATATGTTGGGCTGTAAACTAGGATAGAGTTGTTTGGTAGATTGATAGTATCAGACTCAGTATGGGAATCTGCCATAATGTGAGTTTAGATAGTAAATATCCGCTAGTGAGTAGTAAATGCAAACGACCATTCTGGAAAATGTCTGTATGAAGAATAAATCTGTATGAAGAGGACTCAATAGAATTATTCCTTTGAGAAGTATCTTTTTTTTTCTATGAGAAAGAAGATAACAATATATTGTCTAGTAAGATCTAAAAGCAGTCAAGTAGTAAAAAGGAAAGCTGATATGTTAAGTATGGTAGTTGGCGTAAACATGCAAGACCGATATTATGAAAGTGTTTGACCCAAAACATGTATGACAGGTTAAATATGGAAACCGAAGTGCAATCATACATATGAAATTATAAAAGTACCCGCTAAGGTATTCCGTATTAAAGCTCACTAAGATCTCTTGAACTTACATGTGTTTATTTTTGTTTCAGGTATTGATGAGCGCGCCAAGAGGGATAAGCCAGGAATGAGCCAAAAAAGCGGCGACTTGGGTTATCATGCATACAATGAACTATTTGGAAAAGAGACGTATAATAAGATTACGTCTTAAAGATCTGTCTTTAGCAAACTTTTGTATTGTAATAAGTTATGACAAGTCAGATGTATTATTTCATTTTTAAATACTTTTCTTTATTTCTTTGATATTGAGTCTTTTAATAAAATAATAAGAAATATGTTTTAAGTAAGGAGTACTCGTCAACTGTTTTGAAATTTTGTTGAGTGAAATGTGAAGTGATACCCAAAATCTGGATCCAGCAATTCGGGTCAAGTTGAGGGTGTTACATTTGCTCTATTGGGCAAAAAGGATTCGGTTAAGCCAACACAAGTGAGAGTAGAGTGCCATGAGTCGAGCCAAGGGGCATCAACAAGGATAAGACAGATGGGCGACATTCCATCAAACAAAACAGTGAGGGTGATCACGAGAAACAACAAAAGAAGTTGAATATATTCAGATAAAAGATAAACTTGTAGACCTATTCACAGAATGTGTAACGACCTGAAATTTACGGATATCCGAAAGCGTATTTTCGGGTCACCATTTTTGTAAAATGAATTCGTAAATATTTATTAAAAATATTTACGAAGATAGTTGTGTGGTCAATTAGGTTTTGGTTAGGTGAATTTGTCTAAATTAAGAGTAATTAGGTATAAGGACTAAACTGTAAATAGGGCAAAAGTTGAATTACAGAATAGGGAAAAGTGAAGGGACTAAATTAACAATTAAGCCATAAGTGACAAGTGTTTGGTAATAGTGAAATACATGTGGTAAAATAAAATACATATATTAAAATATATTTACTTATTATTTAAGTAATACTTATTATATTATATTATATTATATAATAAAACAGAAATAAAAGAAAAAGAAAAAAGAAAGAAATAGAGAAGGTTAAACGAAATAGAAAGAAAAAGAAAAAGGAGAAAGAAAGAAGCCACGACCAAGGGTTTCAAAAGTTCCAAGTTCAACCGGTTAGTCAATTTAGTCTAGTTTTCTTGTAATTTTTATGTTTTTAGAAATTATTGAATTTTAAGTGTTGTCTATGTTGAATAATTTGAGTATTAGGGATTAAATTGATAGATTTTTAAGTTAGAAATGAAAAAGGATTGAACTGTAGAATAAATTGTAAGTTTTAAGTAATAGGGACTAAATTGAGAGAATTTTGAAATTAGGGAATTATGGTGAAATTAGATAGTTAAATTTAGTTTTAAATGTTAATTGAATGAAAATAAAGAATTAAATTGTGAAGAAAATAAGGTTAGATTTGATTAAGGATTAATTTGGAATTTAGGAAAAAGTTATGTAAAAATTGAAATATTCAATGTAAAATTGTCTTGTATTGGTGATTTTTAATTATTTTAATTCCGTAGCTAATGTTGAGCCAGAGACCTCGGCTAGGAAAGGGAAAGACAAAGTCAATGAGGATTAGCTTGGAAACTACGGTTTGTATTTCTATAATCCGAATCTAGTAATTATTATTTGTTGTATTTTGATTAAATGTTATGGTAAGTAAATGAGGTGAGTAATTATCATTATGACATCGAATTGAAAGTATGTGATTTTGTGATATTTGAATATTGGATGATTGTGACTTTGAAAAGTGAAATTGAAACCCTATTAACTGTATCAGGCTGAGTCGGATATAGTTGGTATGTCATAGGATTGGAAATGTTTAGGGATACTTCGACCACGAGTCGATAAGACACTGGGTGTCAAACTATTGCTTCAGATAAATTCGATGAGGTACTGGGTACCAACTTACTTCGACATGGTCGATGAGACACTGGGTGTCAATTTATTACTTCGAATTATCCGATAAGGCACTGGGTGCCATACTGGTGTGTTTTGGTTGGATCCGTGTATCCGCCAAAGTCTGAGTCCTGTTAATAGGGATAAATAAATGAATTAGTATAAGATTGATATTGAATGTGAAATTGAAAAGGGACTTTGAATTGGATTGTACAATTGAAATGTATGAATAAAGGGTTTATGAAAAGAGTAATGTGATTGTCAAATGATATGTGAATCAAAGTGAGATAGTTATTGATGAGAAATGAAGGCAAAATGGATGAATTGAATTATTGATTAGATAATGTTTATATATATATATGGTTAAAAGTGCATATTATATAATATTATTTATTTAAAGTATTCAGATTATAGAAATATCACTGAGTTTATACTCAGCATACGGTTTGTTTCCGTGCACAGGTTAGGTTAAAGTTCAATCGTTAAATCAATATCTAAGGTCGATCCCAAACTTATTGTGGTGAAGTACATTTCTTTTTGGTAAATGGCATGTACCTAGGGTATTGTGTTGTTATTTTGAGAAATGTTTGTAGTGATGTTGTAAAATGATAATGGTTGGTGTGTATATATATATATATATATATATATATATATGAAATGTTAAAGTTATCAAATGATAAGTTTTTGTAGTAAATTTGTATGAAATTAGAATTAGTTTGAATGAGTTTTAATTGGATTGATTTAGTTAGTACATGTGAAATACCTATAAGAGTATATTGGTTAGGTACTTAGGATGATTAATTAGACATGTTTTAAATGAATTTGAACGTGTTTTGGATTGGTTGAACATTTGGTTATTGAATTGCTTGTGGTTTTAATTTGCAGGGTTGGTAAAACTTATAAGGCTCATTTTGAATCCACACGGTCTGACACACGGGCGCGTGACCAGACTGTGTGAGACACACGGCTTATACACGAGCATGTGGTTAGGCCGTGTGTCCCCTGCATCTTAAAAATTTAAAACAGAATGCTCAGGTATTACCACAAGGGCAAAGACACGGGCGTGTGTCCCAGCCGTGTGAGGAACACGGCCCAGCACATGGATGTGTGACTTGGCCGTGTGAGGTAAGTCAGGGAGTTACACGGGGTAGGACACGGGCATGTCCCAGGACCACACGGGTGTGTCCCTTGATCACACGGGCGTGTGATCCCTGCACTTAGGAAAAATTTTGAAATTTCACGAAAAATTTCCAAAGCACACGATTAAGTCCCGATTTTTTTCTGACACGTATTTTGAGCCTCGAAGGTTCATAAAGGGACTATATGATTGAATTATTATTTTTATGTGTGAGTAATTTATTAATTGTTCGTATTTGATCTATAATGTCTGGTAATGCTCCATAACTCTGTTCCGGGGACGGATAAGAGTTAGGGGGTGTTACAAAATGCTTGTACAACAACAAACTTGAAAGCTTCAGTCATCAATTAGGCATGGTGGAAGTTGATGTTAAAAGGGAGTGATGAATAACAGCACCAACTAATAATCAACACCTAGTATATTGGAAAATATATTTTATTAGGGTTTATTCTTGTACAAAATTTAAACATCTTTCTTTTAGTTTTTAGGAACACATGATAAATGGATAAAACCCATAAGACTCATGTTGTAAGCCTTATGTGCATCAAACCAATTATTGAGTTGGGTAAATTACATCAATAGTCACTCAACTTTGGGGTAGCTAACAAAACAGTCACCTAGGTTTCATTTCAATCACTCAACTTTTAAAAAATAACAAAACAGTCACTAACGTTATAAAAAAGTGACAAAACAGTCATTGATTAACAATTTTCGTTAGTGTCTTAACGGGACCGCTGATGTGGCAAGTTAACTTGCTAATGTGGCCAGTTAACTTACCACGTTGGATGTCCACAGTGAAAACCCATCAAATTTAAGAAGAAATTGAAAAAAAAACCTAAAAACCCCCTTAATAACAGAAAAGAAGAAGAATATTTTGCGAGTAAACAATATTCCTTTGCGAAAGCCATTCAAACAGTGATTCAACATCCTCCATCGCCTCACACTTGCAATACATTGTCAAAAGTGCATTACTCACAATTGTTTCTGATAAATACTGCATATTCACAGCTTGGGCATGAAGCTGTTTTCCTTCTTCGATAGCCAAAAGGATTCCAAAAATTGCTAGCATACTTGAGTATGTATAAGAATTAAGCTTGTTACCCTAGCTTTCATAATTCGTGAACAACTTAAAAGCTTCTTCAAATAATACACAATTAGCATAACCAGAAATCAAACAATTACATAAAGCAACATCTAGACGAGGCATCTGATTAAATACCATAATTGCACTATCTATGTCTCCACATTTAGCATACATATTAATAAGGCTGGTATTTACAAACTCATCCCCATCAAGTCCAGTCTTTGCAATCAAACCATGGTAAGTCCTTCCAAATTCTAAACATCCTTCACCACTAGTACCAGTTCTTTAAGGCATTTGAGCAAATACCTTGCATTCATTCTTTAACGGATCTTGTTCTCTTAAGACACATCAGTTAGTTAACTTGCCACATCAACAGTCTTGTTAAGACACTAACAGAAACTGTTAATCAGTGACTGTTTTGTCAATTTTTTATAATGTTAATGACTGTTTTGTTATTTTTCAAAAGTTGAGTGACTAAAATGAAACCTAGGTGATTGTTTTGTTAGCTACCCCAAAGTTGAGCGACTGTTGATATAATTTACCCTATTGAGTTTTATACTAAAGAAGCCAAATAGAAAATTCAATATTTGATTTGTTGCACTTAATGCTTATGGCCTGAGTTTTTATAGGTTCAATGTTTATTTATTCTTGTTTTTTTAAAACAATGTAAAGTATGGGTTTTTATATAAACTTATAACCTTTTTGTCATTTATTCCTAGTGGATTCATTACTTTCCTAACAAAAAATTTAAGGCTAAACTAAACTTTTAAAAACTAAAGACAAAGATTAAAATTTGTCGTACAATAAACACTAAGGGTATGTTTGGTTGACTGTAATGGTAATACATTACAGCCCAATTTGGTGGGCCCATCACCAAACCATTTTTTGGTTGGCTGTAATAGTTATTACAATTATATCGATTACGGGATTATTTAGCGTGAAAATGCATCAAACCATTCTATGCTCCCTCCACTGAATGGTGATTCAGGGAATGGGTGGAATAGCAAATTAGAGAAAGGTCTCAATTTTACCCTCACCATTCTCTTCTCTTTCTCACAATCTGAAATCCCTAGCTCATATATTCTCGTTCTCGCACTTGAAATCCTCAATCCCCAACTAATTTTTTTTTCATTCTTCTTCACCACTGTAAACTTCATTTCTTCTTCACTTAATTTAAAATTTTCTTTTTAATCTCATTTCTTCCTAACCCTAATAGTTCATCCATTGAAAAAAAGAAAGAAGTGAAGTGCTTTTCGAGTCGTCTCGCAAGATCCAAGATTTGGTAAGTTTTAATTCGAACTATCTGTTTTTCAATGTTTCTTTTTCGATTGTAAAAGCAAATGTAAAACTTACCCTTGTTCAAGTAATTTGGCTTTCTAGGAAGAGCACTGAGATTTCATTCTGTTTGTATTAGATTGAAAAAACTTACCCTTCTTTGATATTTGGGCTCTTCGTCTCTGTTTCCGGTAAAATTTTCTGATAAACCTTAATTTATACATATTTTTACCCCATGCTTGGCTTATTTTTGAATGAATTTTCATTAGATTTTATGAATTAGATGCTCCTAATCCTTTAATTTCATGTTTTACACTCAAGAGAGCCTAGGGAGTCTAAAAGAACGATAAACGGGCCAAAAAGGGGCAAAATGGGCCTACATTAGAAATCAACACGGCCTGGACTATCAAACACAGCCGTGTGTTACGAGCAGAATCGAACACGGCCTGGAATGTTGCACATGGGCAGACCACACGGCCGTGTATGACGAGCAGAATCAAGCACGGCATAAGGCTATCGAACACGGGCGTGTCCTTGCCATATCTAAGTTTAATTCTATTCGAAATAGGCTACTTGTGGGCCAAGAAAGGCGTCACAAAGCCTATATAAACACCCTAGGGCGTGACCTAAAGAGGGGACGCCGAGTAGAAGGCAGAAAATACTCGAAGACAGCCATCAGGAGTAGCTTGGAAGAAGGATCTCCATCAAGACTGAAGATCTCCTATCAATTTCTCTTGAAGTTTTTGGGTTTTCTTATGTTTTGTAGTTTTCCTTATTTTAAGATGTTTTCCTTTACCAGTATGAACTAAATCCCTTAAATACCTAAGGGGATGAAACCTAAGATGGATCATATTATTATTTGATTTATAAGATAAATACTTGTTCTTATTCTTAATTGTGAGTTCTTATTCTTGTTTTGATAATCCAGGTTATTGATTTAAGTCGAATGTGCTTATTCAGTGGAGCAAAAGTCCCTGTTTAAGAGTAGATTAACACAAGTAAGCGGAGTTTATTGCAACCCTAGAAATAGGGCGACGAAAATCTGCCGGATTAGAGTCAAATCTAATAAGGGAATCCATAGATCGAGTTAATGCGACAATAGGGGTTTTAATTAGAAAGAGATTTCAATTAATCAACCTAGAGTCAGTTGTTTTTAGTCTCGAAAGAGATATTAACATAAGTCAGGAATTTCTACGGATTAAGTCAAGTGAATAAATCATATGAATCAAAAGTAATAAGTGAAGTCTGGGTGGATTCTTCCTTAGGTATTACCTATCTCATAAAGTTGTCTGAAAGTATTTTCCCAATTCATTCTCTATCGTGCTATTAATTAGTTTTAGTTTAAATGAAATCACTCCAATTTTTAGGCTAGATAATAGAAAGATAGTAATTACTAGTACTCTTGGTCCTTGTGGATACGATATTACCAGTCTTACTGATACATTCTAGGAAAAGATCACTAACTCCGACAATAACAAATCATTTTAATTTTGAAACAAAAGGAAGAAACTTTATTTTTATAAGCCATGGAGTGACAATGTGTTATTGTTCTTGTGTGTGTGCCTAGTGTTTGTTTGTTTGTTTGTTTAAGGTAGATAAAGGGAGCTTCAAATACCCAGATTAAAAATTATGGGAAAAATTACCAAAAAATTATGGGGAAAAAAGTGTAATTTTGGGATCCCAATGTTTAAAGATTTTGATGATTCTTATAGGGAAAAATGGGAAAAAAAAATTAGTTAATGTGACAATTTGGTATTTAGCTTAAATTAATGGAATATGTTTGCTTCTTTGAATCTATTATCTAAGATTTTCTAGTTCTTTCTTCTAGAAGTGTATTAGATTTGTTGGTTTTTTATTCGATTTACCGTTTTATTTGCATTGAATTTGATATTCTTGCTTGATAGTCCAATGCTGATTATGGATCTTACTTGCATTGAATTCGATTTAATTGCATATCATTGTAGGCTATGTTTCGTTTTTGCTAGTGTTAAGGGAGTTTTTGGGGCTAACCATTCACGGGTATCACGAGATTGGAGATTAAAGGTGGTGTTGTTGAAATCCAGAAGGACAGAAACACTCCTCTTGTGCCAAAAGTTTTTCTTTTTTCCCTTCCATCTATAAATGCATACTATCTAACCTGCAAACTTGTTGTGTTGTTGTTTTTTCTCTGTTTATTTTTATCTTTGGTTCAATGTTGTGTTCTTTACTTAAATTAAAACATTCAATGCTTCTCTCATTGATAACTTAGATCCTGGCTTAGAGGGCGTGATTACAAACAAAAATACACGCACTCTCAAATATGATATAGGTTGAATTTTTTACCATCTTAATCACAAATGTTTGCAATTTGCTAAAATCAAGCCAACACACAAGACGTCTATTATGTTCGTCCAAACTTGGAATAAACTCTTGTTGTGATTATGATACAATTAACCTTCCAGAAACCTTTATGATTGCTCATAGCAGTGACAATAAAGAACTATCCTTATCTTTTTTTTATGGAAAAAAGAAATGAGTCTGGTTTTACTTGTATGCTTTTCATCTTGAAACCCTCACCCGTTTTCTATGTTTTTTTTTCTCCTAGTACTAATTGTATGTAATTCTGATATCCTCTGTGACAAAAACATTCAAGATGGTTGCAATCAAATAGTTGTACGTAATGTGAAACTCCCTTTTTTTCAGAGAGATGGGAAAAGAAATCTTTGACTGCACATATAATACAACTTACATAATGTATTAATAATTTTGCCTCTATTGGTTATCAGATGAAATTAACTTTGCATGTTGCATATTACCATGCCATTTGAAGTTAATATCTTTATCTTTTTCCAGGTCTTCACCATAAAGTATTCTCTAATATGCAAAATTTCAGATTACAAGAAGCTTTATAGAGCATTCTCTATATTGGGTATAGTTTTTAGTTATATTATGTATTTAGTATTTAAAGATAAAGATATTCCCTGATTCTATATGCAAAAGTAGGTTTCTCAACTTCCTAATGAAAAGAGATAGTTTATGGAGTATTGGACAAATGGGTAGCTTGGGAGACTGAGTTTCCATTGATTGCAATTGCAAAAGCTTTACAAATTTTCAAGAAGAGGAGCCAATGGTTGCATGTTATTCAAGTATATTCAGTCTATTGGTATTCTTGCTTTGTATTTTTCAGCTTCTAATACATTCATTGATGCAGGGAAGCTTTATATGTTCAATAATTTTCCATTAATATATATTATATTAAAATAGCCTTGTATTATCATATTTGGTTCTATAAAATACTCTCGGTCAGTATTTTAAAGGAACCTTAATGCTATTCTTTATGAATAGATACTTTCAATCAGTATTCTTTGTGAAGTTTGGCACATGTAAAAATGAAGTTGCATGAGAGTTTGTGATTACATATATTAAATCTATATTATTCATTTTTTATACATGAGATTCTTATATTATACACGTCTAGCAGCATAAATAAATTAATGAAAATATGTTAAATATATATATATAAATATATACAACGTAACAATTTCATTAGTTCTTTTGCTGTATTTCAACATCTGTCTGAGTAAAAATATTTGAGACAAGATATTCTTTAAATTACTCTCTTAAATTATTCTTTAAGTAACATATAGATTATGATATATATGCTAGATTATTTGTTTTGCTAATAATATTCTAACTAATTAAATATGCATTATATTTTAAAAATAATAAAGTAGGTTGTATATTATTTTTTGTAATATTATATATTATTTTTATTAATTCATGTTTTAATAATTGTTATATTAAGGATATTATTAAATTATATATTATTATTGTTAAATTATATTTAATAATAAATTTATTAAAATAGGATTAAATTATGTATTATTGTTTTTATTAAATTATATTCAATAATAATCCTATTAAAATTTAATAACAATAATCATCCTTTTAACAAAATTTCTGTTAAGGGTACTCTAGTCATTTCAGCTATTAAAATTCTATTCCGTTCAACCAAATACAAGAATACTATTACAGTTCTATTCCGTTCCATTCAACCAAATAATTGAATTGCTATTACAATTCTATTCCATTACAGCTCTATTCCATTATATTGAACCAAACGTGGTGTAACAAAATATATTGTCTAATTAGTAGGTGTTGTTATTCATTTCCCAAGCTCAAAACTATGAATCTGCTGCAATTTCTCTGAATGTGTATGTATATATGTATGATCTTAACAGAAATTTTGTTTCGCTCTTCAACTCGGGGATTTGCATCGTGACCCATATATAAATATAAATAGTAATACATTGCGGCTATAATAATTTATCCTTTAGACGAGCTCAACTTCGTTCTTTTTGTCTTCCTATTATTTTCACATTGAAGTACCCTTTTAAAGAGTCTACGCTACTGTTGAGGTGGATTTTGATGGATTGTCGTTTCTGAAATAGGCATACCACCAGAGCTGAAATTGAAGAGATTCCTGTGACAAGAAACAAACCCCCAAAGCTATGAATGTTTAGCCTGTTGGGATTGCTTTCTGGGTCCAGAGTTGTAAAGCTTGATTCACTGTTAAACCATTTATTTTCCATCATTTCCAGCCTTTTTTCCTCTCTTAACCTCATAATTGCACTTGATATGTCTTGGACAAGTGGGGAGCGTTTAGGGAAAACCTACCATTAATAACATACAAACAAATCAACACCCATTGCTGCAAATCGATGAAAGATCAAAGTTAATAGGGTTTTTGAAAGGAATCTTACAAAACCAAAACCGCCTGTTATAGCCTTCAATTTGATCATGGTGTAATCAGAAGGGTACTTGGCAAGGAATACTTTAAGGTATGGTATTTCATTAATAATAGCTGACACACCACCATTCTTACTTCCCCTTTTTAAAGCATCGGCATATTCTTCCGGAGAATGGTTTGCCCTTCGTCTGCGAGTTTCAAATGTAAAGTTGCTAATATCACTTGAAACCCATACATCGTTGTCTCTTGAGCTCAATTGAATCTGTTTAACTGTTAACATGGAAGCCAAAGTTGCGGTGTAGCTTGAGGTTATTATAAGCACAACAAACACCCATATTATCACTACAAACTTCGACAAGTTGCTCAACAGCTTCTCCTCTGCAGTTTCAAATTATGGTAAAACAAAAATTACAGTTAGCTTAGCTCAACGTATGCATCAAACACGAACTCAACTCGAGATTAGCATCGAGTTTACCTAATAAGCTCAGTTCAATATATGGTTCTGTATGAATGAAACAGAAAGGTTATTTAAGTTGAACATAGAGTACTTACTGTGGGCAAATACAAGAGTTGAGAAAGAGTACCAAAAGATCATTCCTATTTGCTTAGATGGTGAGCCTTGGAACTCCTCGTTGATGGGACGTTCAATAAACCAAATCACAACGCCAGTGAAAATAAAGAAAGCAGCGGCAGTTATCCACAGATCTCCACAAAGAGGCTTCAGGAAAACCCAGATGTCGTTGTTGATTTTTGGCACTACAACTCCGATGCCTAAGTCAGTGAATGGCTGCGTGAAATCGACATATGCAAATCTGCGAGAGATGATTGTTATATCCCCCACAACAGCATCATAATTCTAGGCCATTGATCACAAGAAAGAACATGTAAATACCACATTCAAGTGCAATATAATTTGAGTTCTCAGAAGCTGAGGAATGTATGCATAACCATGCCCATAAATGCAGGTTTCTGAATGTAGCAGTTCCAATTCAATCTGGGTTTATATTACACATTCTAAACTGTACACTTCTAAAGATTATTATTCCTGAACTCAAACTCAATTATGATCATAAGTAGGGTTTCAGAATATTGGAAAATATTATAAGTTGATATTTCTTACCTTATGATAAACCTGAAGGATAAGATCATCATAAGATCCTGCCATTAGTCCGTTGGCATCTTCAAACGGGATAAAATCATAATGTACTTCATAATCTAATCTCTGAACGGCTTCCTTAAACACATCAACACAGAATCCAGTTACAATTATATCATTCGTTTGGGGATCATGAACAACACTAATTAATTCTCTGAATTGATTAGTCACCGGAACCCCAATCCTCAACCTCTTCCCACGTAGAGACCACCCTTTGGGAATGCTCATAGTTCCTCCGGGCCAAATAACACCTTCAAGTTTACTAGATGATGTTGAGTTCGTTTCAGTGTGGTTTTCTTCCTTCATTATTGAGGCAATCCCATTTTCTGGATTCCAATAACCAATTATCCGTTCTCCCTTGAATACATTTACAATTTCGATTTCTTTTGGGATCAGCCTGCCATTAGTAAGTTGAAAGCCACCACTTATTCCCTTGAATCTACTCTGTAATAACTCATCCATAAATAGCAAACCACTTTCTGAGGACCGAATAGTGGTGAAGTTCATATTCAATCTGGTTTCTTGGTGTAGGATATGAGGATGTCGAGTCATTACCCTTTCTGCTGCTGTTGCCACAGCCCAAACCATATCATAGCTTGCGAACTTGCGAACTTGCCCAAACCATGTCGAGTCATTTAAGTTTTTACTCCTCCACCTGATTGCGAACTTGCGAAGCTGCTTTGATGCCGGAATGTGAGGTTTGAATCCTACCACCCCCTGCATTGACTCAAAGACTGATGGATCCATTGAATTCATGAAATTAGTAATCATATCAGTTGTAATCCAAGCATACCCTTGAGTCATCATTCCAAGCTGTTTAGCATTTAAGAAAAGTCGAGATGCTAGAATAGGTGACATATGCACCACATATACAGTCATCTGCAAACTCATGAGCTTCACGAGCTGCTCAACGATTTCTTCATCAGTAGATGATGTTAGAAGGGCAACATGCTGATCAAGATGAAAACCAGTCACATTAGAAAGGATTGGTCTTGCAGAATCATTATCTTCATAAATGAGGATAGCACTTCTCCAACTGAATGCTTCAACAATGGCAGCGATGGCTTTGGCTCGAGAAGACTCATCTTCACCAATTTGAATTAAATGAGGATACTCAAAGGAGGACAAAGATTGACCAGCGGCAAAGAGTAAAATAATTGGAATTTTGACTCTAGATCCGAAATCCGCTAAAATCTTCACTCCAGCTGAATTTTCCGCAACAAAAATGGCATCCAATTTGAAATTTTCCAAGAGAACCAAGGCTGCAAATCAGTAAGTGTATGAGTGAGGACTTTTTCATAACCAAAAAAATAGATGTCATATACAGAGAAACGTACCTTGGGATAGAAGAAGCAACGGATCACCCCCAGAATCTCTGGTATGCACAACTAGTTTTGTTTGATAGTGATGATTCCGACTGTAAAAATCAGATATAGCCATGGAAATGCAGCTATCAACAATTTTTCCCACCCAAGATTGCGCATCAAGAATCAACCCTACATGAATCATTTCTATGGCAGTATCATTGATACTTGTATGATTGGCTGACAATGGTTGTACAAGACTAAACAATGTTGTAACTACAAAGAAGGTCCACTTAGCCTTTCTTGCGAAATCCATGCAGCCAAAAAGCAGTTTTCCGGAACTCTAGTCCGCCGGTAAGGACTACTTTATTCCTTCATCTATGTTTCGAAGAATACATGAGATTGACTACACTATACTTGAGCGATTCCCAGTGTCACTCAGTCCAAGATGAACTGTTGACTTGACGCTGAGTGATATTATTTTTCTTTTAGTTGACCGATAAATTTGAACCACGTATTTATAGACTAAACTTCAGAACATTGTATTAATTACAACAGGGATCCTGGAAGCAATGGTTTCAGTGTCGTGGTTCATCTGATAAATTTCCCAGGAAAATGCTCAAAGACCAAATTAACAGCTAATAATTTTCCTTTGGGTTTTTAAACAATAAGTTGTCTTTAGCTATTTATTTACTGCTAATAGTTTGTGTTTCCCTGTCGCGGAATTACTGCTATCAGTAGCTGAGTAGTTCCATGTCAATAAGAATCACAAGCTCAACGATTAACCCCCAGTGTATTTAGTTATTTATACTTTCTTAAACAGTCACCCTGCTCTACTTAGAACTAACAGTTCGTATATTTGTCTTGCTTGTGTATTTAGTAATGCCATAAATCATGTTTAATATATTTCAGTTTTGACGTGTTTAATCACGTTTTATATTCATTTACATGGATTTTGGGAGATTCATACATTCATGTCATCTTTTTTGTGCATCATGTCTAATATTGTCCCGTCCCAAGTTAACCTCTGCTTAAGCTAATAGATGACAAGGAATATATATATGTATTATGCATATAATGTATGCTTTTCATCCTCCAGTATGGATATCATGTATTGGAAGAATTGAGTTCTCAAACTGACTGGAAGATGTAGCATTTCTTTTATATATTAAAAGATGAAGAAAAATAGAACAAACAATTGTAATATGGGATTCAATGGTGATAGAACCCAGGGTAAAATTTGACTATCAGCCCTAGTCTGAGATTTTAAAAGAGATTCTAAGACCAAACACTTGGCCAACAACTGAGAACCATGATAGAAGATATAGTTCCAGCACCACTTCAAATTTAGGGTTAGCATTGTCACTGAGAAAAAGCAACTTCATCCACTCAGCAGTCCCACATGGATGTAATTTGTACCATGGTCTTTTCAAGTATGGATGTTCCTATAATTGAAAATATTCACATATCATCTTCATATAAGCTTCTAAACGATTTACCAAAAAAGAAAGAAAAAAGGAAAGTTACTGTCATGTCATTGTGTTTGGCATGAAGGATCAAGAATGGAGAAAAAAAAAAAGTTAACATTGTGTTTGGTAGGAGAGAAAGAAGGAAAGAGGGAGGAAGGAAAATTATTTCTTTCCATCATTTCCTTCATTTAGTTATGAAACTGCAAGGAATTTAGAACACTTCTTAAAAAGAAGGAAGCTGCAAGGCAAAGAGCTAATAAAACAAGGTAGGAGAAACATACCTCTTGAGTTATGAATGTCCATTTTTTTTTTGACAATTCCTTTGAAGAGCATGCAGGGAGCTCCTTTTCTATTTCATCCAATGGCAAAGGTCTTCCATCTATAAATGGTATAATATATATCTCACTTATACTCTTCAAATAAATATGGAATCGAATAATTTAAAGCCAGAATTCATCTATATACACCCGCAAAAACTCATGCATTCACAGGAAGCAAGAATATAACAACCTGTTTCCTTGGTCTGCCATCAACATAAACCAGATACTAATATATATATATATATATATATAAGACAAAGACACTGACCAGAGAAGCATCACAAATGACCGGACATAATCCCTTAATTAAACAATTACTTGCTACTAACGGCTTTTGTTATCCAATAAGGTGCAATTATGCTATATGAAGGTACTCCTCAGCACAGGGTCTGGCCTGCTGCAACAAAACTTCATACTGTTAAGCTTACATGAACTTGACTTTATTTGTTTGGTGACCCGTTTGGTGACAACTGACAGATAATTCTGATAACTAAGCTTATCAGCACCTACTCTAAGTTGGTTCTAATAGCCTCAAGTTGCCAAATCACATCTTAGCAAAGCAAAACTTGTCTGAGGTTAATTTCGTTAACATATAGCCATCAATAATTGAATCACCTATCATCCTTCACAAGATTATTTGTTGAAGGTAATCCAAAAGTGGACAGATCAGAGACAATGAAAACATGTAAAGCATAAATTCATCTATGAATCAATGCTAGGACTTGTATTTCAGATACACTAAGCAAGATTTATGAGATCCACAATTACATTACACGACCACCACAATTTTTCAGGAACTGAGAGTTCCATAAGTTTAGAATATGATATAAATTCCCAGCTGTAAGACAAGCAACAGTATACTTTGAACAATTTCAATCCTTCAAATCAGATGACCCATTTTCATGATCAGTTAACAAAGCATGTAGCAAAGCATAGAGTATAACTGTTATCTCTTTGGTCTTTTAGCCCCATCCAAATTTGGAGAGAGAAGGGATATGAAACTAGCTCTTTGAGAAGAGGATACACGAACCTACTATAAACCCAAATGCTCAGGTGCATAGCAACAAAAAAAAAAAAGTAATTGATGGAAATGGTAATCTAAAAAATAAACAGAAATCATTAGTTTGAAAGAGCACATATCATCAGTTTATTCCAAGTTAGGTTTCTCAAATATAAGATATATCATGCATTTAAGTCATACAAACAAGCTAAACTATGTAAACCAGTATGTTCTGTCGCAAGTTGACATGGAAAATAATTGCTATCTTGAGGTAGGAAGTGACAGCATCAAGAGAACTTACCGCTGCAGTAAGCACGAAAATATAGCACCGGAACCCTAAATGTACTACTGTACACTATATGAAAGTCACAGTAATGTAATTCATGATGATTGCTTTGAACCTAGACACCCAACAAGAGCATGATAAAAGTCAGCCAACAGTAAACCAGGCAACAAAACTAGTAAATCTCATGTTTTACTCCCAAGTTACACATGAAATTTTACATTTAATGCAATCAAATTAACTGGAAAAACCAATCAAAATATATGTACCAATGTGGCATCATCAAGAACATCTTCGTTTCCTGAACAACAGGTCTCTTCTTCCCCGGTGTCAACTTGACTAATTTGATCAATATCTTCTTCCTGCACCCAAAAGAAAGAAGAAAAATAAGGGGAAAAAATCACCTTTTTGTTAAATAATCAAATATGATCCATTAAATGACTCGAGACTGGACCTCATTTGGCCTGGAAATGCATATCTTTTCCAGTGACAAGTAGCCTTCCTCCTGCAAAAGTTAAAAATAAGTAGATTCCTTTCAAAGCAGTAAATGATTTTGCAACAAGAATTGGTCAAAAAAGGGTGAGAAGAGTGGTAACCTTAGGAGGAGCAAGCCAAGGGTGTTTAGGACAAGGAAGCCACGACCATGGGGGAAAAGCTAAGTTACGACTTTCCCATTTCTGAGCAAACGCGAAAGCACCAATTCTGAAATCCTTTGCAGAAAGGGTTCCATCCCAATGTAAAACATCCATTATTACTGTCCAAAAACAGTTCCAATGTAAACAAATAAAACTAAAATTAAGAAATAGTAATTCAAATTAAATTTGTTGCCCGGGTCAAAGAAGTCGATATTGAAGACTCACCTCCACAAATCTGGTGAACGGAAGGTTCCCGGCTGGAACTGCTTGGGTCAAATTTGCTTTCACAGGGAATAAAGACTTGACTAAAAGCGTGATTTTTGTCCTGGGCTTAAACGTAAGATTAGCCCCACTGAAACTGGTAAGTAAACGTTCCATTACAATAATTAACTCAAGTTTAAATAATAAAAAGTAATAATTAACTCAAGTTTAAATATAGAGTTCAGCACGGACTGAGTCGAGTCAAGACAAAAGTTTAAGAACTTTTTAAATTGAGCTCAATCTAAAAAATAGATCTAAAATTCGGTACAAACCCAATCTGAATACGATATAAACTTCTTCCATGCGTGAATGAAATGAAAATATTACAAGGCCGCTTAAAAGCTCCAACTAGATAACTATGCAATAAAACAAATACACAAATAAGTTTTTGTAAAAAAAAAAAAGGGTAAATTACACCAACAGTCACTCTACTTTGGGGTAGCTGACAAAACAGTCATCTAGGTTTCATTTTAGTTACTCAATTTTCGAAAAGTTACAAAACAGTCCTTTTTGCCGTTTTACGTCACAGACGTCACGACAAAGTGACATGGCAAGTGAAGACGTCATTGGTGCCAAAAAACCGTCCAGCTGGTCGATTACTCTCACTTTAATAGCCCTATCAGCACCATTTTAGGGTTAAAGAAAAATAAAAAGAATAAGAGGAGGAGGAGAAGAAGAAGAAGAAGAGGAAAAATGGAGATGCCCTGTACGTAGACCCAATTTAGAAGCGAAATTAATCACCCAATTATCTGTGGTGGTCGTATCATTGTCTTCGGCGCTACTCATGTTCAACCCTTGTCTTCCAACATCTTCTATGATTTCTCGAGCTGTCAAGCCTTCCGAGTTCTTAGCTTTTACATCTAACCCATAAAAGGAATCCAACAACAGCTGTACTGTCTGCGTAGAATATTATAAACATTCATTAATAAGATTATCAAATGAATATACGCAACTTATCATTATAATGCATATATACCTGGTGTTGTTGCTTTGTAGCTGCAATGTGCAACACATTGTTGTCATCATCTCTCCAATTCACAACCTTTCTTTCCAAACCATTGCCTCCTCCACGACGGTTCTTTCGAAGCCATCCATGTAAGAGATTAAAAGCGTCGGTGTGGTCGTTTTTCAGAGCAAGATGTTATGCAGTCTCGTTACAAACCGTGACATCCTCAACGCATTCAGGGCAAGTTTCAAGGAACTGGAATAAAATATTAGAGTTCCCCACTGCAGCTGCACAATGGAAAGGGGTCATCCCTTCCCTTCCTTTGACGCGTTCCAGGTTTTTATCGGTCTCCAACAATCGAAGCACTATCCGTCTCTTATTTTCTATCCGGCGTTAAAAAAAATAGAATCTAAGAAAATATTTTCTCCAAAACAGTTGGGTTGGGTTGGGAAACTTTTGTATATGCTTAGTTGGGTTGGGAATCAAGATGCTATTGTTGCTTGTGTTGTTAGAATGCTAGGTGATCTCAAAGAGGCCAGAGCAGATTGAGGACTTGGCTCTCTTGATGTGGTTAGACAAACTGTGCAAGAAAAACACAAGTTGCTCAAGGAGAAGCATGGGAGTTTGTGGGTATGCTCTCTTTGCTGGAAAAACATAAGATGCAACTGATGTAGCAAATGGGTTCGACGATTGTAGAAAGGGACTGCACGAGCCATAAAGAGAATGGTTACCTGAAGTGAGATGATAAAATAGAGCAGCCATAGAAATGAAAAAGGTTGAAGATGAAGAGATGTGGAGGAGCTGTTTGTTTTTTTAAGAGAGTATATAGCGGCGTTGCTGGAGTTCAGAGGCATTAAGATATCTTTTGAGGGCGACGTTTTGTGGAAGTTCCCGGCCGAAAAAGACAGTGAGAGGAGATGAGGGAAAATTGCAGTTTCGTCCTTGAGATGGAAGGAAGGAAGTAGGAAACTTTACACCAACAGTCATCACCAACGTGGTAAGTTAACTTGCCACATCAGCATCCCGTTAAAACCTTAACGGAAATTGTTAATCAGTGATTATTTTGTCACTTTTTTATAACGTTAGTGACTGTTTTGTAACTTTTTGAAAGTTGAGTGACTGAAATGAAACCTAAGTGACTGTTTTGTTAGCTACCCCAAAGTTAGGTGACTGTTGGTGTAATTTACCCAAAAAAAATAGAAAGCAACTTCCTAAGAAATTAAAAGTTTATTATGGTGATGTTTTAGTTGATTCCTTGATCAAGATCTTTGCTTATCATGAACTTTTAGGAGTTTCCATTTTAGTCATCCAAGTATTAAATCTCTAACGACGGTTTATTGTATATGTCTCATCATATTTACACTTTCATTTTGGTCACCCAACTTTTAGGGTACTTTTATTTTGGACACCCAAAAAAAAAATCCTTACAATTTCATTACCCAACTTTTAGAATGCTTTCATTTTACTCACCCAAGCAATAAATCTCTACAGCAGTTGATTATACACGCCAAATCATGTTTACACGTTTATTTCAGTCACCCAACTTCTAGATTGCTTTCATTTTGGTCACTTAAAAGAAGTCTTTTTTAAGTTTAATCAAGGTAAATGACATTAAGGGTTAAAGTAGAAAAGCGGTAGAAACTGAAATAATGCATTAATTAAACTAATTAATTTTGCCGAAAACTTTAAATTTCTTTTTTTTTTCAATATTGACATCAAAATCAATTAAATAAATTGTTGATTTTTACTCAAATCAATACTTAAAAAAATCACCAAAATGAAATCGATCTAAAAGTTGAGTGACCAAAATAAAAGTATGAACATGTTGTGAAAATGATTCGGCGTATACAATCAGTCATTGTTCAAGATTTAATGCCTGGGTTACTAAAAGAAAACGCCATAAAAATTAGGTGATGAAAATAAAAGAATTTTTCTTAAGTGACCAAAATGAAAACACCCTAAAAGTTGGATAGCCAAGTGAGTATCCACTGTAATTTATAGCTTTTTTATATAACTATTCAGACTCCCACTAATTTTTTTTTCAAAATTATTATTATATCAATATATTGCTTCATTTTTAAAATTTATGATAAAATGATGTTTAGATTTTGTAATTATAGCAGTGAAACCGTAAGCATCAAAATCAACCCCAAATGATTTCTTAAATCCAAATGTCTCGAAAGAAAAGCTAAAAATGGCCTTCTCTACATAACCCTTCAATGTACACAAGCTATTTTGCAGTATTTTTGTATGCAATGGTATGCACTCATCCCGATATTTCACATGTTGTTAGTATTGTTAGTTGATACATGGTCAATCCTGATAAGTTAAACTGGCACGTAGTTAAGTGGATTTTCATATATTTGCGGGGTACTTCTAACATGTGCGTAAAGTTCGAAAAAAGCCCAAAGGGTTTAGTCGAATATGTTGATTCTGATTATGCAGGAGATTTAGGTCGAAGGTCTCTCACAGATTACCTATTTGCTTTTGAGAATTGTGCCATTAGTTGGAAAGCTACACTTCAAGCCACAATGGCTTTGTCAACTACTGAAGCAGAATACATGACAATTACTGAAGTAGTAAAAGAAGCAATTTGGTTAAGGGACCTATTTTATGAACTGGTAAGTGAAAAAGAAGCAGTTGTCATATATTGTGATAGCCAAAGTGCCATACATCTCACCAAAGATCAAATGCATCATGAGAGAACGAAACATATAGACATTCGTTACCATTTTGTTCGAGAGGTGATCATTTAAGGAGATGTTCAGATTCTTAAAATCGGCACGAAACACAATCCGACCGATATGTTAACAAAGAGCCTTCCTGTAACAGCCCGTTTTTAATCGAATAGGAATAGTGGTTTTGAGACCAAAAATTCGAGGTCAAAATATTTATTTTATTATTATTATTTTAATGTCTATAGCATGATAGTATGATTGTGGAAAAATATCGTTAAGAAATTTTATCGTTTGAATGCTCAATTTGATAAAAATGACTAAATTGCGTAAAATATAAAAGTTATGTTCAAATAGCTAAAAGGATTTAATAGCTATGAAATTAAATGATTGGAGGGTTTATGTTTTAATTAAACCATTTTAGTTAGTAGTGGACAAAGATGGACATGAGATTTATGTTTTAATTAATTTAAATGTAAGGTTAAATAAGTAATTTGGTAAATTAAATAAAGAAAATAATGAAAAGAATGTTGTCATCTTCTTTGTTTTATTTTCATCACCGAAAATTGAGAAGAAGAAGACATATTTGAAGCTTGAACATTCAGCTAGATATATTACCTTGCATGTGTGTAATTTTTCATCCCGTTTTTAATGATTTCTATGTTTTCAAAGTCGTTGTAGCTTAATCTAGCTAGCCCAGGGACTAATTTGCAAAATTTTTAAAGGTTTAGGGTTTTTCCATTGATGAATGTATATGTATTTTGATGTTTGAGGATAGAAAATGTATGGTTGTTGTTAGATAAACAACATTTGTAAAGTTATTTTTGGTAAAATTGCCAATTATGAATTAAATTGAGAAATGTGATAAATTTGTGGTAAATGTGTGAAATAATGAAAAATATGGGCTGCTATGATAATAAGGGAAATTTGGCTAGCATGGGTATAAGTTGAATTTCATGAATTTGCATTTTTATGAGCTAGGGACTAAATTGTAAAGAATTCAAAAGTTTAGGGGCAAAAGTGTAAAATTTCCATAATATGTATTTTGGGCTAAATTGAATAGAATGAATAATAAATGGATTGAATTTGACTATATAGATCAAGAAAAGCCTCGTACGAAACTTGATCAAGGGAAAGATAGAGTTTTGGACTAGTCGATCCTATTACGTCGTTTTTGTGATTAAGGTAAGTTCGTATGTTAATAAGCATTAATATAATTGTGTTTTAAATGCTTTATTATTGAATTCATTGTGAATATGACCTTACGGATATGTTCGACGAAGATTCGGCAATGTGAAATCCCGATTGAACTTTAGGAATAGATTAGGATACGAATGACATGTCGTTAGGGGTTATGTGATTTGAGTGCTGGTCTATACGTCCTACCGGTGGCTGAGTTATCCAGGATGTGTTGCAGGTTCTCGTTAGCTTGTGTGAGTAGTACCGTGTAGCTACGACATGACCGTCAGCTTGTGTGAGTAGACCCGTTGATAGCTCGAAAGTGAGCATTATATGAGATATGAGATTGAGATAGCTTCGGCTATGTATTGGCACTTAGGGTGCGAGATTTTCGAGTATCCGATATTATTCCAAATGGTTCAATAGGTATATCAAGGATATGGATGAGTGTGAGATTGATACGAGTTGTACAGGCATGTACATAAACTATACAAGCATTGAATCAAAGAAATTTGTGAATTTCATATCTAACATTGTGAATGAATATGTGATAGGTTTGTGGATCAATATGAGTTATGTTATGATATGTTAATTGCTTAAATTGTGTATAAATGGTAAGTTTTATTTTAAGCATACGAGCTTACTAAGCTTTATAGCTTACTTTGTTTATTTTTCCCTCTTTTATAGTGTTTATCGAAGCTAACTCGGATTGGGAGTCGTTGGAGATCTCATCACACTATCAAGCTGTTACTTTGGTACTTTTGAACTTATGTATTTGGTTATATGGCATGTATAGAAGTTATGGTCATTTTGGTATATGGTTTGGTAATAGATTTGGCCATTTGACTTGGCTTGTAAATGATGAATGCTTGGTTATGTGTTTAGCCATGTAATTTGGCTTATTTTGGTATACTTAGTGATGTATATATATGCGCAAATGGTCTTTTGTTATGTGGTTGAAATTTGAGATTGGTATGCTTGTGGCTTTAGGTAAAGTGATGCATAATTAAAAGAGACCATTTAGGTGATTTGAGAATGTGAAATTGGTATGAATTGAATGGCTTATTGTGATATTTATGTGTCTTGTGGTTGATGGTATGGAATTAACATGAATTAGGCTTGGTTGAGATTGGTTCGAATGCCTCTTTGTGCCATGTTATACACCATTTTTTTTGTGTAGGTGATGTGCCTCTAACTAACTACAATCACAATAAAGGCAAGCGCACCTATCGTTTAATAGTATAGTTATGGTAAGACCGAAAATATCGTATCCACAAAGACCAAGAGTACTAGTAATTACTATATTCTTATTATCTAGCCTAAGAATTGGAGTGATTTCTTTTTAAATTAAAACTAATTAAAAGAACGACAGAGAATGAATTGAGAAAATACTTTTAGACAACTTTATGAGAGAGGCAATACCCAAGGAAGAATCCACCCAAACTTCACTTATTACTTCTGATTCATACGATTTATTCACTTGACTTAATCCGTAGAAATCACGGATTTATGTTAATATCTCTTTCGAGACTAAGAACAACTGACTCTAGGTTGATTAATTGAAATCTCTTTCTAATTAAAACCCCTATTGTCGCATTAACTCGATCTATAGATCCCCTTATTAGATTTGACTCTAATCCGGCAGATTTATGTCGCCCTATTTCTAGGGTTGCAATCAACTCCGCTTAATTGTGTTGATCTAGTCTTAAACAGGGACTTTTGCTCCTTTTAATGAGCACATGTAACATCCGGGTTCTAGGGGTTATGCATTTAGTGCATATCTCAAGTAATGGTAGGCTTATGGTGATGTTGGATGAGTTTTAGGGGGTTTGGAGAACCCTAGAAGGTAAGAGATGCCTTAGGAAATTTTTGAATTTTTAGTGGTTAGAAGGGGAGCTTGGCTAGAGGTGTCTTAAGAGAAATGTTTGGGAGGTTTAGACTCAAGAACTGAGCTAGTATAGTGGCAAGGGAGGCGCCACTAAGAGCTTGGGGAAGTGACGCCTCAGGGAGCTGAAGGGAGGCCAGAGTTCGAGCTGCAAAGGCAGCATTTTGTTTTTTTTTTTTCGTCAGGAGAGGGGGAGTGTTGGAGCTGGCCATGGCACTTGGAAGGGGGAATTTGACTGAGTCAAATTGTTTTGAATGAGTGGCTAGGAGGAGAGATGAGTTGGCCTTAGTTTGAAATGGTTTGAAAGGTTGGTGTAGAGTGAATTTAGGAGGAAATCAAGGGAGTGGGTGAGAGGAGAAGGTGTTGGACGGCTAGGGGGGTTCTCTTAAGGTTATTTTCGGCCATGAAGGTTAGGGGGAGTGGCCGAATTCTTTATAAAGGGGTGGTGAGCTTCCTTTTGCCGAATTTTAGCCTTTACTCCTAAGCCTTCACTTTTTCTTCTCAAACATTACCGCACCAAAAACACCTCTTTTCTTAACAGCTTGGCCGAAACTTCAAGAGACTATTGGGGTCACTTTTGCTTCCATTTTTCCTCCTTCACTTCACCGAAATCCCTCTCCATCCCTTGTTTCCGTAGCACCTCTTTAAGCTATCAACATTTCTTTTCTTCTTCTATTTTCACCAAAGCCGAAAGTACTCTTAGCCGAAACCTTTCTCTTCTTGTGACATCTTGCTAAGCCGATTCTTGAGGCCGTCAAGCACTCTCTCTCAGTCTCTGCAAGCGTGTGGTAATAAGTAAGCTCTTCCCTAGTATCGGTTTTGTTTCTTTTTCTTGGGGGGTGCCGAAACCAAAGGGTGGTCTTGGTATTTGGAGTTGGCTAAATGCTCTTAAGGTCTTAATATGGTATTTCTTTCATGTGTAGCCAAAGGAAGGAAGCGCTGAGGATTTTTCAAGGCTTGATTGCATAAGGTAAGGGCTAGTTTCGGTCAAGGGGTTTTTCCCTTATGTGTTCTTGTGTTAAGTCGAATCTATCATGGACCATGCAGGGTTTTCGACAGACTCTTTTTAAGCAAGTAAGGGGCAAATCGACAGAAGCATTTAGTAGCCTCCGGGATTCAAGTTGGTTTGGGTAAGCAATTTTGGTAAGATTCGATATTTGGATTTATGGCTTGGGTGATTAACCGTTGTTCTGATTAAGCGTTTTGATGGAGGCGAATACCAGTCAAGGAGGGCAAGGGAAAGTCCCTATCCCGAAGTTTAAGAAAAGAGCTGTCTCGGCGGTTCGGGATTGGCCACGGGGTGTGGGCCAGCAGCAGGAGAAAGCTATAAGCAGATAGCTGTGGTCTCGCTTAGCGATAGTGTAGGGATCGAGAGTTTGGAACTTCAAGTAATTAGGTGCGTAATCATCGCACTGTTTCTTCAGTTATTTGCTTGCTAACGTTTATACATATGTATGATGTGTGGTAGCCGATCATAATGGCTTAAGTGGTGAATACCATATTTTGGGTAATCGGATATCAGGTGAGTAAGTTTGTGATATTAAGTTATTATGATGTATACATGTATATATTTATGTATATAAGATGTGGTAATGATGTAAGATGTATACTTATTTTATATGATGATTTGACATGAGGCATTCACATACATGCATAGGAATTGGAGTTGATCAAGGAAGGAAGGGTGTACACATTGATGTACGTGGTCTAATGTTAGCCTCGGGCTACATTAGCGCTTGATGAGTTGCTGTGTGCATCATCAAGGGAGATGTTGGCTTGGTGCCCATCTCGGCGGTTGATAGCTGAGTGCATCACCGTAGA
This sequence comes from Gossypium australe, assembly GCA_005393395.2. Classification (NCBI taxonomy): domain Eukaryota; kingdom Viridiplantae; phylum Streptophyta; class Magnoliopsida; order Malvales; family Malvaceae; genus Gossypium; species Gossypium australe. The sequence goes on from CM016620.1 coordinate 8,766,865, forward strand.
CAGATTACTGTTGGGATCACTTATGTGATCGGTGGCTCAGCCACGGCCTTGTGCAACAGGTCTGCCGAGGTATGAGATATGGATCACTCGGTTGTGATCGGTGGATTAGCTACGGCCTTGAGCAGGGAGTCTGCTAAGGTTGGCGTATTGGATGGACCTAGGTTGGGCTGTGATGCATGATTGCATGAATGGTTCGTGGATTGTATGGATATGGGCCAAGCCCATACGTGTGGAAATATGTGTTATGATTATGCACTGAGTCTGTGGACTCACCCCATTATTTTCTTAACCATGTCAGGTGATGCGTAAAGTTGGACCGGGTTAGGAGAGGATGCAAGGTGGCCCATGCCGAAGAAGAAGTTTAATTATTTTAAGCATTTTTAATATTAAGTATTTGTTTAAATATTGGGTTGTAATAAGGGCTTTATTATTTGGTTTTATTCAATTTATGGCTTGATTAAATTGAAGTACTACATAAAGATGATTCTATTTTTAGCAACTTATTTATTCAAGTTATATAGATATGTTTAATAAAGTTTTTTTTTTAATTCAGACATTTTATAACATTAAGGTTTTCATATTATTTTAAATAGGAATGATTTTCAAAAGTTAACAAATTTTCATGTTTGATTCTAAAGAAAAAAAAAGATTTTTTTCAACCGTCTTTCCGCAGTGGCATTCCAAATTCGGTCGTAGTGAATGGGCCGGGTTTGGGGATGTTACAGCACATTCGACTTGAATCAATAACCTGAATTATCAAAACAAGAATAAGAACTCACAATTAAGAATAAGAACAAGTATTTATCTTATAAATCAAATAGTAATAAGATCCGTCTTAGGTTTCATCCCCTCAGGTATTTAAGGGATTTAGTTCATACTGATAAAGGGAAACATCTTAAAATAAGGAAAACTACAAAACATAAGAAAACCCAAAAACTTCAAGAGAAATTGATAGGAGATCTTCAGTCTTGATGGAGATCCTTCTTCCGAGCTGCTCCCGATGGCTCTCATCGAGTATTTTCTACTTTCTACTCTGTGTGTCCTTTTAGGTCCTCCCCTAGGGTGATTATATAGGCTTTGGAGCGCCTTTCTTGGCCCACAAGTAGCTTTTTCTGAATAAAATTAGACTTGGATTCAGCAGGAACACGCCCGTGTTCGATAGCTCAGGCCGTGCTCAATTCTACTCGTTACACACGGCCGTGTTCAATCGCTTAGGTCATACTCGATTCTAAGGTAGCCCATTTTGTCCCTTTTTGGCCCGTTTCTCGTTCTTTTCGACTCCTTAAGCTCTCCTAAGTGTAAAACATGAAATTAAAGGATTAGGAGCATCGAATTCATCAAATCTAATGAAAATTCATCCAAAAATTAAGTCAAGCATGGGATCAAAATATGTATAAATTATGGTTTATTAGTAGGTGAATGCAAATTTGGGTGAGCAAGATGGTTTGATAAATAGCCTATTTTTGTCCATAAGGGCAGATACACGGGCATGTGCCGTGTGTGACACACGGTCAGGTGACACGGCCACGTGTCCTTTGGTGTGGGTGTATGACTTGGACGTATGGCATAAGTCAGTATACCTTACAGTTTTGGCATAGCCTAGCACACAGCCTGGCACACGGGTGTGTGTGGCCATTTCGAAGGGTACACGGTCTAATCACACGGGCATGTGTGTTGGCTGTGTAACCCAAGTCAGAGAGTTACACGGGTTGGGACACTACCATGTGATCCTATTTCGAATGTCCACACGGCCTGTAACACAAGTGTGCTTTGGCCGTGTGAGACACACAACCGGGACACATGGGCGTGTGTCCCCTATATTTTGAAAATTTTTCTAAGTTTCCAAAAATTTCCTGAGTTATCGGTTTAGTCCCGAACCACTTCTGATGTATGATTTGGGCCTCATAGGCTCGTATTAGGGACAATGTGATTGATTGTGAATAACATTTATTTGGAATTGGAAAATGTATGTTTAATTGTGTAATAAGTCCGGTAATGCTTCGTAACCCTATTCTAATGATGAATACGGGTTAAGGGTGTTACCCTTCTAGTTTTAAAGTTTGAGCATTGCTTAAACTTGGTAAGAATCCAATGAAGATCAAAGTAGGCCCATAACAATGTTTGGCAAGGGAGTTAAGTCAAATACGAGTCAATGTGGAGATTTGTGGAAGTTATGCCTCGCATTTTCGTGTTGACGTCACAACGAGCAAACATATATCGTCCCAATGACGCGACGACCATCGTTTCAACGATGCGAAGGCCACATCCCAACGTGGCAACGTGATCCACAAGTTTTTCAATTTTCTTCTCTCGGTTAAAATTTATTTTAGCTTCCCATTTAAACTCTGATTAGTCTAGAGATATTTTAGTCATATTGTACTACAAATTTTAGCCTATAAATAGGCCTTAATTACTGTAGGTTAGACACATAACAGAAATATTTAGATTGAGAGAATTTTGTTCTTTATTTCGAAGGGCTTTTCTTGTGGGGTTTTGGGTTTTCTTTTAATTCTCTTCATCTCTTGTATTCTCCTTTATTATAGTAAAATCTCATTTTGCTCGTGGTTTTTGTCCTCATTTGAGGAGTTTTTCCACGTTAAATTTTGCGTGTTTGATCTTCTCGATTTTATTTTATTCACTTATTCGCTGCATTCACGGGTTATTTCCTGAAGTAATAGATAAAGAAAAAACCCAATACTCATTTTAAATAATTGATGAATCAAAATTTTTGGGAACAAATAAGAAGCCAAAAGCTGTTGGAACCAAAGGAATACGTTTGGTTGACGTGAATAAAGACTTGATTCAAGGATTATTCAGTTTTGAATAGTGTTGAACTTGTTTGGTTTAATTTTTACTGCTGAATTCATCATTCCACACGTGCCTTTATTACATGTGAGGATTGCATACCCATTCAAAGGGTAGGGCTCTAAATTGGTTATTCTTTGTCGTTCGTAATAGCTTTCTATTTTTTAAGACCAAAATATCCTCTCATCTACACTCTTCATTTACTCCGGTCTTTTCAACAAATCAATTTTGGATGCTCCTATTACAATGAGTAACAAAGTTAGAGACAAAATATACTGCAACTATTGGGTAATTTGCTCTTCTTATACCTTTTTCATCTCTTCTTTCTAATTTGTATTTTTTTCTAATAATTTCCTATTAGATTTTTTCTTTGCCAGAAATTTCCTATTTAGTTGTAGTTGAATGGGAAATCAAAAATATGTTTATTTTGATTTTAGGCATTTTCAATATGAGCAATGTGTATTTTCATTTTGGGCATCGTGAGGCTTTAAAAATAGGTCCAGTAGTTTTGGGTAAGTTTACCAGCTTCAAAGTAAAAAATTAGGAGTTAATTGGGGTTATTAGTAATTTTTCTCTTAGTTTAGTTAGCTTAATTTCATTTAAGAAATCGGGAAATAATATTCAGGAAAATAAAAATATTTCTAGAAAAATTAATTTTATGGTTTTAAATATTTTTTGGGTTAAATTAGAATTGAAAAATAAATTAAAATAGGGGGTTTAATTGAGAGAATTTAAAATATTAATTACATAGGACCATTTTGCAAAACAAGGGAAATGTTTGAGTGGTTTTATGATAAATTACCCATATTTTTGAAATTTTGGAGGAAAAGGATTACTTTGTAAAACAAAGGAATTGTGGGAGTGGCCTGATGGTAATTTTCCCAATTTCTGAAAATCAGGTGGGGGTTCTTTAGCTCAAAAACATTGCAACGCCCTCACTTCACACACAATTTTCACTCGATTTCTATGCATTTTCTCTCATTTTTCTTTTTCATTTGTGAAGTCCGCATTCTTTCAGAATTCTCCAAAAAAGATTTTCAAAGTTAGGAAAGAACTCAGAGTTCTTCAAAGAACTTGATCTAATCTTCAGTATTGATGATTCTAGATTGATTGAAGGTAATTTCTCAACTCTAAATTCATTTTAAAGTTATTTTTAATCATTAATTTATATTTAAATCGATTAAAATGATTTTTCAAATCTTGATCTCTTCTCTCTTGAACATGAGATTATTTAATGGTGAATTCATGGTTTTGAGTTGAAATCCAAGTTTAAATGGATATCTAAACTCAAATCATGTTTATTAATAGGTTTTTTTTATCAAAAAAAAAAAAAAAGATTAAACCCGTTTGATTGATCAATTTTGACAAATCAATTTTTAACTAAAAACATGAGTTGATTTTCTGGGAAATTATGAAATGGTTTGTTTGATGAAATTGATGCTTAGGTTTAGTGTTTATAGATTAGAAATGACGTTTAGAAATGATTTTTGGTGCAGAGAAGGTCATTTAGGGGCTAAAATTTATGTTTCAGCTATACCATGAGTTTTTAATAAGGTAGATTGGAGAGGCATTTTAGATCCATGTAGTTCATGATTTTTTTTTTATTTTCTTATTGTTAATGATATCTTGTAACATGTATTTTACCTCTATTTAAGCTTCACATCGAGGAGAGGCCATTGTTGATTAGAATCGAGGTCCAAACACAGCTACTAGATACACTTTGGCTTGAGAAGCAAAGTGTGAAGGTGGGTGGTTTTTAAAGGCAATTGGTAAACATGTCTATTTATATTCTGAATTGAGGTTTTGAATTGTGTTTCTAATGATTCATTTGTATCTCAAATGGTTTAGATTATTAAAATTGAGTTTAATCTTATATAAGCATATTTATAAATGATTTATGGAAATTGTGAATTGTGTGTTTGGTATGATTGATTTGGATTGTATTGAATAATAATTGGAGCATGGATTACTGTATATGAGAGCACTTGATGATAGTTTTATGATTGGTTTTAGATCCATGGACAAAGACACTTATTGTGCTTATCTATGTTGGTACTAATGATTTAAATTGAATTTTTATATCATGAATGAAGTGGTTAAATATAAGTTTTTATGCCCTGTATGATTGGTTATTTTGGCAACATTGCATGATGGATCCATTGGATATAGATGGCATGCCATAAGATTAGTGAGTACTCACCACTATATGTGTTATTTGTGAGCATATGGCTCTAGGAGCATTGATTTTGTTGGAGTGGATAAGGAAGTGTTGAGCCTTTTTCTCCACTCAATTATTGATGGTTTCAAGGCGAAATAAGGGAGTGTGTGGCTACACCCCACTCAACCAGAGTATTGTATTTGATATTTAGGAGATTAGAGATCCGCTTATCCAATGCATGATCACATGTTTATATTTTTCCATGAATGTCATTTTCCAATATAAATGTTTGTTTGTTAATTAAATTATGTTTTCATATGCCATAATAAATGTGTTTTTTTACTCAAGGAATAACGTATGGAATTATGATGTTATGATGTTGCATTGTTGTTGGAAATTACAGTCAATTGATTGCTATAATTGAGAATGAAAATATAATTGAAACTATGATTCATATACTCAAAATTTGATACATGATTTTCCTTAGATTAAGTATGTTTTTGGTGTGATTTACTTACTGAATTTATGGCCAGACACTGAGCTTTTCCAACTCACACCCTCACAGCTTTGTGCAGAGTTTACTTTCTGGTTGTGGGGAGTTGAGGAGCAAGGGCAAGGCTGGTCCAAGTTTAAGGCTATTTGGTAGTATAGACTAAGGACTCTTTTTTAGAAACATTAGAGGGCATTGGGGCCCTCAATTGGGATAATTTGACATACTTGTAATGGACATTTGAGACTTTTATTTGAATTTTAATTTTGAGATGTTATACTTGTTTTTTTTAATGATTGATTTTATGATTAAATGTTATGTGGATTATGGTATGTTGTTAAGTGATAACATGGTGATTGAAGCATGAATTTTTCACTAATACATTTTAATTGTAGCTTGTCAAGGAGTGGATAGATTTGTGGCTAAGGTAAGTCCATTGTATGATTTAATTATTGTTTGTTAAGCATGATTTTGGATGTTTAAATTATGAATACATGTTTATTAGTTGTAAATAAATTAATTAAAATTGTATATATATGATTAAAGTAATAAAACTCCACTAATATAGCCTTAATTAGTAAATGAATTAAGGAAAAATGATTAATTAAAATGAATTTTAGGGGTTTCCCAAAATTGATTAAAAGGAAGTTGTTAATCATTTAGAATTAAAGTCGAGATCATTTAGTTTTAAGTAGCAAAATGACCAAAATACCTTTAGGGTTAAATCCTTAAAAATAGTTTTAAAATAGTTCACAAATCGCTTCCGCAATAAGATTAGACAACTATTAGTTAGAATTGAGGTGTTATAAGGTTGCGGTATGTTTTGGGGTGGTTTTGTGCTAGAGAGTCACTTCGGATTCGGGTCGATCTATTCTGGTTGAGTTTGGGGTGTCACATTTGGTGGTATTAGAGTTAGGTTTGTTAAACATTAAAAGTCACGGGTTTTGTAACTCCGAAGCCTAGCCTACCTGATAATATTGATTGAAATTATCTATTTTGCCCCTGTATGTTATTTGTTTTATAAACTGTCTTCTAGGGTAGAAAACGGGAACACAATGCCCTATAGGAAATTATACTTTGTTAGGCCTTGGATCACTTGTCGCTACTCACTCCTGGTACGTTTTCCCTACTTTTTGCTTTAGTATTCTATCTACGTTATGCCTTTGCGACTAGGATGAGGTAGTCACGATGCATTTTCGGCACCACCGCAGCCACATGAGGATGTACCATTGTCGCCGCATGGAGATGCACCACCGTGGCCACGTAAAGATGCTCATTTGGATTAAGTTGAGCACTTAATGTATGAGATGATCAGGGAGTTGTAGCGTATCACTGGTGCCAATGCTACACCTGTTTGCCAAGGATTACCACTAGAGTGCCTGCAAGCTCTAGGCGGTAAGGAGTTAAGGGTGGAGACCCTACTTGTGCTGAGTATGTAACACCCCTAACCCGTATCTGTCACCGGATTAGGGTTATGAGGCATTACCGAACAAAACACAGTTCAAAACAGACATTCTTTACAATTCATGCACCCAATAATGTATTCTCCTTTATAAAATTTTTCTGAAATAAATTAATAAACCAACCTCTTATTCATAAAATCAAATTCGTATATTTGAATCACATAGCCAACCACACAAATCATGCTTTATCGAACATTCTCTTATATGAACTATGTTTCAATATTTAACCATTTCAATTTCGTTTACCTATTCAAAAATTTCGAACTAAGCTATCAAATATCAAAACCAAATTGTACATGTTTCATAATTACAAAATTCGAAACATATGGCCATCATTTCCATAACATTCGAATACCCAAGTCATAATCAAACATATTTCATTTCATATACCGAGCATATATCAAAGCATTCGTTTGTATACATCTATTTCATAACAAATTAATGATCATACCATTTTATAAACCTAAGTACAAACGCATACTAAGCCGTTTCAACCCATATCATTAGCTAAATAGAAAACATAACATTTAATAAACATTATACATGCGCATGTTAAACCAATTTGGCCATATCTCACGGCTTAATTTTCATTTGCACATAAAACATTAGGTAACTTTATAACATGACCAGCTATACTTTTAACATTATCATACCATGCGCATAATACCCACAAACCAAAAGCCATTTCTAAATACAATTACCAAATCATAGCATTTTAAACATTATAACTTTATGCGCATTTTACCAAATCAAATTTAACCATTTTTGAACACAAATGTCAAGTCATACCATACCTAATTCGCAAGCTAAATAACATATTTAACCATGTTATATTCAACCACACACATGAACCACATACCAAAGTAGAATTTACTACCACATATATATCACATTTTATAAGCACTCATTGAACCAACAATTTGACCTTTTTAAATTGAACTACAAGCAAACATGTCATAGGCATATGTATTCATATCTTATATGTCCAACAATTCAAATAGACAACCATTCGGTTATCAAATTTAACCTCAATAAGTCATAACATTTCCATCACTCAAATTTTAAGCTAAACATGATATCTCATGTCTTAACATTAAAACAATATGTCACTTATAGTTATTCAAATGACCATCAAACATACCCAAAATATAATCATCATTTTACCATATTACCAAGCCAAATTATACCACTTTTCATGCTTCCAAAATGAGCTAACTAATAAGCCGAATATACATCCTACTTACCATTCCTCATTGCCGAATCATATAACCAACATCACAACATATTTACCATGAAACATACCTCCCAAGTTAAGCTTATAACATGACCGAATATACATACCAACATTAGTATCATGATTAAGCCATTTTCGCATGGCTATATACATATACAAATTTCAAAACCAAATATATCAAAACTAGCCTATACATGCCACATAACCAAATCTCAAAGCATTTATTTACCGAAGCGAAAATTGGATAGTGTGATGAGGTCTCCTACGACTTCCAACCCAAGCAAGTCTCTGAAACTCTATAAACATAGGAAAAACACACAGAGTAAGCTTTGAAAGCTTAGTAAGCCATAAGCAAATAATTCATCTCAATAATATTTATAATTCAATTTAACTAAGTCGAATTTAAAAAAAAAATCTCAACCACATATACATTCATCATACTCATAATTTCACATGATCACATTAAGTAACTTCATTATCTTATTTATCAATGAACATATAAACCATGCTTTCAAATTCGAATAGAAACCGTTAGCTCAATCATATAAATCAAATTTGCACATATTAATTACATAACCAACCAAAACAAGTCATGCTTCACTAGCCATTTCACACATATGCGAATCATGCATCTTAACACCACCATCTCGATATCAATTATCTAATCCAAATTTCAAACCAAACTAGCATACCTCAAAACCATTTTCATGTTCCATAATTCCCATGTTCGAAACATAGAACCACAATTTCATATAACGAGCATATGTAACACAACGTTCATTTGTATACATTTATTTCATTCATTGTCATATATTTCACATATCGTCATTTGAAACATACTCACCTTTTATTCTTGAATAACATATACACTTCGTACATACCTGAATCGGATATACTTTCACATAGTCATTCATTTCTCGATATTGCCCGTTGAACCGTTCGGAATCAATAAGGATACTCAGAAATGTCATAAAGATCATACAATGCCATATCCCAGATATGGTCTTACATGTTATCAAATATCGATGCCACTATCCTAGACAGGGTCTTATATGAAATCATATACGATGCTGATGTCCCAAACATGGTCTTACACGTAAATCTCAAATCGATACCGATGTCCCAGACGTGGTCTTACACGATATCACATCTCGGAATCCTATGTCATGACATATGTATCCTATACTATTCCTATGGTTCGTAAGGGGCTTTCGGACATCGTAATTCAATCAATTCAAGCTTGACATAAGTCATCCCATGCTCAATTCAATTCGGCAAGATGTAAATGGATACAATTCAGTTTGGCAATATATAAAACATATACATTTGAATTCAAGAACATTTATTTACTTATAAACTTACCTCATTCGCTGAAATGACGAATTAGGTTGATTAGTCGATAACTTTAGTTTTTCCCCGATCTAGATCTGAATTCCGCTTTTCTTGATCTAGATATATTCAAAATTAACTTATTTAATGACATATTCATTCAATTTAATCCAAAAACACATAAATGGGCATTTTTCACTTTAGCCCCTGACATTTCACATTTTCACAATTTAGTCTCTATTTTAAAACAACTCAAAATACTAGAAATTTCAACAAACCCAAGCATGGCTGAATCTTCCCTTGGTCCCTAGCAGCCCATTAATTCAATTTATTTCACATTTAGACCCCTAAATTTTCAAACTTCACAAATAAATCCCTAATTTGGATTTTTATCAAAAATCACTTAATTAAACATAATAATCTAACCTCAAATTCTCATAATCTATCATCAAACAACAGAAAACTTCATTACTCATCAATGGCATTTCATGAATACATCAACAAATTCGAAAAATCAAGCTTGGGCTAGCTAGTATACGAAACAACGATCTCAAAAACGTAAAAATTATCAAAAACTGAGCAAACCACATACCTAAATCAAAGCTTCAAAGTGCCGAACCTAGGTGAGCTTCCATGGATTCTTTTTTTCTTTGAGTTTCGGCCAAAAATATGATGAACATGCATGATTTTTACTTTATGTTTTATTTATTTCATATTAATATGACATTTACCATTTTAACCTTTGTAATTTAATATGAAAACCTTATAATGGTTGTCCATTACCATCCACTTACCTATATAGTGGCTAAATTTTATTTTAAGGACTTATCAATTAATAAACCATAGCAAATTAGTACTTTAACAAATAGAAAGCCACTTTTACATTTTACGTGATTAAGTCCTTTTACCAAATTAAACAACCAATCGGTAAAATTAAATCACGAAATTTTCACACATATCAATTAACATGTTGTAAATGCCAAAATAATATTAAAGAAAATTTTACAACCTCGGATTTGTGGTTCCGAAACCACTGTTCCGACTAGGGTCTAAACCGGGCTGTTACAGAGTATTGGTTGGAGGTAGTTACCCGTATCCTTGGTTGGATGGGCTGTTCTGACCAGGATAAGCTTGGGTGTGCTGTGTCGTTGCTAAATGGTGAAGCTCATTGCTGGTGGGTGACAGCCGAGCGTGGTACTGCACTCGAGAGAGTGGATTGGGACTTTTTCTTGGAGTTTTTCTGGAGGAAGTTCATGGGAGAGTAATACCTGGAGGCAAAAAGATGCGATTTCATGGATTTGGTCCAAGGTACTCTGTCTGTAGACGAGTACAATGCGGAGTTCGTGCGTCTGAACCAATATGCGCTTGAGTTGGTGGCTCATGAGGCTAGTCATTGTAAGAGGTTTAGGTTTGGACTGAACCGGGATATTAAGTTGTATCTGGTAGCACAATCTGCTGAAGTCTTTGACGAGTTGGTTGAGAAGGCCCGAGCTTTAGAAGAGACTTTGAGTGAGGAGACCAAGCTGTTATTGTTGGGACCGTTAAGAGGTCTTCTGAACCTGCTAGTGGATCTGGCCAGAAGGCCAAGAGAGGTTGTTTTGGGAGTTCTGGACGACATGTTGTTGTAGGCCAGGGTTCGGTAAGACAGATCGCAAGAGTTGTGACTGACGCAGGTGATCAGGGACGTGCTATGATGTCGTTATGTGAGCATTGTAACAGTAGGCATCCTGGTGAGTGTTAGACGGTGACTGGTGCCTGTATTGCTTGTGGATCGATGGAGCACACTATATTAGAGATTGTCCTAGGAGTGTAGTTATGGCTAGAGACCAACCTGCTGCTATTGCTGTCGTTGCTGTTGCACACGTTTCGACTCGAGGGAGAGGTCATAGCAGAGGTGATAGTGGTAGAGGGTTTGGACAGAAAGGAGCTGCTCGAGTTGAGACTAGAGGTCAAGCTAGAGTATATGCGGTTAGAGAGCCCCAGACTATATAGGCCACGGACGTCATCGTAGGTACATTCACACTACAATCCTTTTTTCTTCTAGCTTTAGTAGATTCTAGTGCTACGAGATTGTTTATTCTGAGAAATGTAGCTAGAGAGTTAGGGATTTCTATAGAGATATCTAGGTTGGGTGTTACTGTGAAGAGTTTGCTGGGTGATAGTGTAGTAATTCTAGCTTGTTTTCCTAAGTCCACCCCTTCTATGCGATTAGCATGAGTGAGAAAATTTATTTCTACCCATTAAAGATATGGCTGTGGTGGTGAATGAATGTAACTTTTTGTATGCCATAAAGGGTTGTCACTTTTTTTTATGTGTAAATACATGTGGTGGTGAGCTAATACAACTTTTTATATGTAATTGTAGGTTGACACTTTTTCTATGTGTAAATGGGTGTGGTGATGGACTAATATCACTTTTTATATGTAATTATAGGTTCTCATTTTTTGTATGTGTAATTGGGTGTGGTGGTGGAGTAATATAACTTTTTGTATGTAAGTGTAGGATGATATAATGACATGGAAATATGTCATACTAATATTCTCACTTTTTGTACATGTGTAAATGAGTTTTGTACTATATTTGGTTGAAAGTCGACCATAGTTTGTTATGTTATTTAGATGCTGATATAATGGTTGAATTATGTTAGTGCTACTTCTTTAACATTATTTTTATTTTGATAGTAGCACTCTTTAACAATACTAGTGATGTTACTAAAATGAAAATATAATATTATTATAATGGAATATAATGTTGGATATTTGATAAACGCATTTAAGTAGTATAATTGAATTTTTGATTTATAAAATATAAGGTTATGCACAAATACAAAAAATAATAGTATACAATAAAGTATATTGATTCCACTCTTTTTTTCATTTTAAAAAAATTATTAAACGGTATATTATTCATTTGACCTTTTTTTTATTTATAATTTTTACATTTTTACAAAATAATTAAAGGTATATTTATCATTCCAACATTTAACGCTTTTGTTTTTTTAATATTTTTACAAAAATAAAAATATAATATAATTTATTAAAGGACATACTCGTCATTCGAATATTTTTTTTTCTTATTACATATCTATTTCTCTCAACTAAAAGCATAAATATTGTTACAATAATCATTCTATTTCATCCAATCAAACCATTTGTCCCAGAAAAAAAACATTGAAGTAGCATTTTTTTTTAACTTTAATTAACTACTAAATAAAATTTGTGTAAAGTTATACGATGAAATAAATAATTTTTTTTAAATTAAGCAAACTAATTCTCTTTCATGATCATGAAGAAAGTTGAATATATATCTCAAAAGAAATGAATTGCTATTTTTATCTAGACTCGTAAGTATCATGATTCGTAAAAGGTCAACTTGAATAGGACAAATCATTTTATTTTATTAGTTAATTTGATTTGTTGTTAAATGGCGCTGGCTGGGGCCGACAATGCCTACTATAATTGACTTGAGGTCAATTAGCAATTTCCGCCATGATTTGAGTGTAATCCACCATTGAACTGAAATTGTTTATCTTCTCTCAGGTCTCAAGCTCATGTTCATCAAAACCCAATCTTCCATCAGTTAGCCCATAACTAATATTTGATAAAAATAATGAACACGCCATTGCGTACTTTACTTCGAAGACTTCATATTGTGTTACCAAACACAGCCTTGAGTAGAATTGAAACAACCCCTTACCAAAATAGAAACAAGGTACAAATGAACGAGACAGGAGATATACATACAAACACACAGAGTGCATATATTAGAGGATCAAAATATCTTCTTGTACAACATATTAAAATTAACAAGGCATTTTTTTCTTTTTTCTTTTTTTGTTGGTTTTTTAATACTAAATTCATTCATACACTGCAACATGGAAGGTTAAGGCTAATAGTTAATGTGAGAGAATCACAGTCACCTTTTTGCCATTTTTTGGGAAATTAGTGAAGATAGGGAACCTGATACTGGTAGCCGAAGTAGTTACCATGACTTGGAGAGAAGTTGTAGGTGGCAGAACCAAGAAGAGAGGGGCCGTGGTTGTCAGCAGGTCCGGAGTAAACATAGGGTCTGTCATAAACGTACTGCGGGTACCTATCAGTGGTTCTAGAATAGAATGGTTTGTCTGCAGCTACATTAGTGACTCGTGGACCATATCCTGCACCATTGGCACGAGCTCTCTTTGTTTGAGGCTTTGCAGCTTCAGTTGATCCCTTCTTGTCTGCTTTAACCTTCTCCAATAGGAGAACCCGCTTCTGAAGTGGATCAACAGGGTATTGCTCCTCAATATTATGCTCCTCAATGCACTTGATCACAGCCTTCAGAGCTGCCAACTCTCGCTCACTAAACTCAATCTGAAAATACAGAAGAAAGTTTTCAGCCATTTTCCAATATGCAGCAAAAAATTAAAAAAAGCCTCACTAGCATGAAGTAGAACAAAAATATTCTTCTGCATTCAAATGGCAAGAACAAATTGTCCTAAGGGCCACATCCAAATAATTACTAAAAAAATTAACTACCAAAAGGTCTCAGGTTTATGAAAGGTACTGTAAGTAAGAACTAACTAGCCAAATCATCCTAAATGATCCAACAAGATCCAAGCATGTTAAATGCCTAACGGGACAGAAAGCTCATCCAATCTGCTTCAGACATGACCTTGTGGACAAAAACAGCAATAAGGACTTGTCCCTCAAACATTTGGTTAAGATATTGTCAACCAAACTATATTCAACCAATATTAGGCAAACCAATCACCTTGAAGTAGAGGAGTAAAGAACACACCTGAGCAGTAGAAGAGGAATTTCCAGGCTTAACAGGTGAAGAAGCTTTTCTTGCCTCCTTCAAGTAGGCCTTCAGTAAAGGTACAGGCAAGAACTGCACTGTAAGATCAAATGCAAAAGCCAGATTAACTGCATCAATCTGCCTTCCATTATTCACCAGAACTTCAATTACACCTGAAATATAGAAAGATAAATAAAAGTAAAGTACGAATTAACCAGAGCCAGTATAAATGAAAGAAATGATTGACTTTCTACAACAGTATTCCATGTGCAATTCACAGTTCTTGTTCTAAGACTTAGAAGTACTATTCAGGGAGGAAAAATAATAGATTAACATTGCTTGTGTTCATCCCACACAATTGGATAAATATCTGAAAGTGCCAGACAACGGTCATCCAAAATGAAGGATGGTCCACTGAACTCCAAAATAGCATTTTAACAACAATATTGTTTAAAAAATATGTAAAATAAAAAGCATTTAGGAACTTGAAGATGCTTATCAGTTTAAGAGCAAAGATTAGTTTCCCAAGTTCTGATGGCTTGAAGTTGCCTAAGTTAGGGGGAATAGAAAAAGTCAGTTAATTTACAAGGTCTCACCGGACCTTTTTTATTTAATAATTCTGAAAGCCTAGTTGAAATAGTTAGTCATATCAGTTTTACAAAAATGGAACGGAAGAAATATAATGGATGTATAAGGTAAACCCAAGGTGAATGGAGAAAGATTCAAGCTCATTGCTCGGAATCACTCGTTTTTTTTTTCAAATAAACAAGTAGTCTATGCAATGTTACTATGTAAGTTCATACTACACAGACCTGGCATTTTTTCAGACAAACCAAGGGACCGGCAGAGATCAGCTGTTTGACGACGACGAGAGACCATTGGTATCAGCCTTGAGAGTTCTTCCTCATTGAAGTCAGAAGCAATACCAAAAGTGGCAAGAAGTTGCAGGAATGCATGAGCTTCCAATGAATTACCATTACTAGCATCCATGTCAAGAGCATCCAACTTTGGTTTCCATTCCTCAGCAATTAACTTTGCTTGTCCCCTAACATCTTCTGAGATTAAAGCAGAAACAGAAACCATATCCATATTCCTTAACAAAAAGCTAAGACATTCCATCAACATAATACAGGTTCGCCTAAGACCCAGTAGATTTGAATCTTTCTTTCGATCCACATTTGGTGCTTCTAAAAGGTAAAATCCTTTCAAAGATTCCAGGACCAAATAAGCTGGGCTTGCCGCAGCCTTCAACGCCCAAGGAATTTCCTCCTTTAAGGCAGCAAGGTTCTTGCGATTATCTGATATAAACTTGTGTAGTCCTTCAGAGTCCATCTCTTCACAAATTTTTACCAATTGGGGATAAGATTTCACCCTGAAATTTCCATTTTCAGAAGAAAATTTTATATCCTCTGAGTTACTTTCGGAAGCTACAGAATCAGGTGGTTTCTCCTCAACTGACAGTTCACCGCTGTCTCCATCACAGCTATCAGCAGGCTCCTCAGGTGATTCTTTCCTTTGCTTTTCTAGAGCATTACTAATGGCAAAAACAGCAGCATCTCTCTTTTCTTGTAACCTCACTAGTGAAGCTTGTTCTTTAGCAACAACAGCAGCTTCACGCTTCTTCAACATTTCTCGAGATTTCCTAGTTTTTGTCTCAAACTCCTTTTCTTGGTCTTCCAATTCATGGAAGCGTCTCTTCAAGGACTTCTCAAGCCCATGGAAATGTTCCTCAAGTTCTTTCCATTTCAGATTAAGTGTTACAGCACGATGACTTTCAAGTTCAGCAAATGCTTTCTGAAGCTGCTGTATCTTAGTAGTTGTTGAGTCTATGAGTGTTGCAACCAACTGCTTATCTTCCATGACAAAAAACCTGAAAGAGAAAGACATCAGCCAGGATTGGAACCCCCCACTGCAGCAGTAGAGAGAGAATATAGAACCAAACAGACTCTCTAGAGTACAAGATCCTTTCCTAATCTTGTTGTCAGAAAAGGGAAAGGTAAACGGAAAACAAAAATATTAATTAAATATCAGGGAAGATAAAGTTCAATATACGTAAACACATTTTTCATTTCAAAGAATTCAACATTGTCTGCGAAAATAGTAATAAGTTAATAACCAAATAAAGCAATAGAAATTCAAAAGCAACAAATTTACTTTGAATCAGAACAAAATTTCATCCCCAAACAATAAATGTTAATCCACAAAAAGAGTTCTAGTAATCCTCTCACTGTAATAAATACTTTCCATGAACAGATCACAATGATCTAAGCTCCCCTTTGGAAGATAATAAGTTTCAGCAAAGCAAAGCTTTTCCTACCTTTATCTATTTCCCAATTCTAAAATACCCTAACTTAATAAGGACCACTTAAAAGAAGTTCAGTTCCATCAATAATAATAAAACATATTAACATATTTCAAAATATAATTACCATAGCTATCACTCAAAACTTCAGCATCATTAAGTTCAAAGTAAACATTCCTTTATTCCTTGAATAGAAAACCCACAAGTTAAACTTTAGAACAAATATTATAACTAAGCGATCAAGAAATAAACAAAAATGAGAGCTCCAACTTAACCCTAGAAAGCCTAATCAGAAAGGTGCAGTTTTCCAGTAAAACGTAGCTGCTCTCACCAGTGATTTTACGAGCTCCGAAATCACAGAAAGATACCAACGACCCAAAGATCGTAAACCCAAAACAAACACAGATCACCTAACCTTGAAATAAAGGACATGATCAGAACAGCGAATTTTTCGCTGCAGACGGAAGCGAACAAAAGTAGACGAATTTTGGCAGTTCAAAAACGCATTTCCCAAAGTGAAGAAAATTAAACAGATTTGAAGAGAAAAAGGAGGGATTTTTAAATTTTATATGAGGGGTTAAAAAAAAAAAGGAAGAAAGTGCCGATCCGGAGAAGAGAGTGAAAACGACGGGAAAAGAAAGAAATAACGAAGGAGAGAGAAAATTACCTGATTGATTCAAACGGAAATGGGGTAACAAAGTGTCCTAATTCGATAAAGATTCGAATTAATCAATCCATTTTTTGTTTCCTTTTTTTTCAAAGAAGGTTTGGTGTTTTGGGATAGTGGATATTTGTGGCTGCTACCTATCCTTTAATCACTAGAAAGAGAAAGAAAGAGTGACGAAATGAAACGAAAGCTAAAAGATAGTGTGTGTTTTTTTTTTTTCCCCTTTTTCTTTATCCTTATTTTATTCAGCATTTATTGAGAATGGGATTATTCACTTTATTCAATTTCAGACAATTATTAGGGCAAAACACCCAATAATACCAAAAAAAAATTTTAATAACGGAAAAGGGCCGGATTTAAAATTATTTACGGGAAAGGGTCATTTCTCCCCAAAACGTGTCCACGTCAGCGCATTTTGAGGGGAAACAACAGCAAAGCGCTTCCCTGGGGACGCGCTTTGTGTCCACGTCAGCAAAGCGCGCCTACGCCCCAAAACGCGTCCACGTCAGCGCATTTTGGGGGGAAACAATAGCAAAGCGCGTCCCCAGGGAAGCGCTTTGCTGCCAACGGTTAAATTTTTTTGACCGTTGTGCCACGTCAGCAAAGCGCTCCTACATGGACGCGCTTTGCTGACGTGGCACAACGGCCAAAAAAATTTGACCGTTGGGCCTCCAACGGTCAAAATTTTTTCTCTATAAAAACCCCCCCTTTTATTTTTTTTACACTTTAATCTTTCTCTCAATTTTCTCTCAATTCTCTCTCGATTCTCTTTAAATTTTCTCTCAATTTTCTCTCAATTCTCGCTTAAAGTCCTTGAAATTTACTCTCAAATTTCAAAATAGTCCTTGACTATTTACAAAAAAGCCCTTTTTAATTTTTTAATATATTTTTTAAAAAAAAATTTAAAATTTTCGATCGTATTACAATGGCTGGGGAATTACGTCATCTAGACAGCAAGCACATCTTCGTCGAGCAATTGAAAATGGTAAGTTTTTAATTTTAATTTTTCAATATTTATATAATATTTTTTAGGTCTATGTAATTTTAATTAATTTTGATTTTATAATTTTTTAAACAGTCTGTAGATCGGGTGTTGGAATGTTACATTCGCAACATGCATGGTCCCCCATCGCCGTTGATCGAGAATTACCTGCGGGAAGCGGGTTTTTGGCACGTGGCGACGATAGGCCGGGGGTTCAAGTTGGAGCCGCCTTTGATCAGTGCGTTGATAGAGAGGTGGAGACTCGAGACGCACACTTTCCATCTTCCATGCGGAGAGTGTACCATCACTCTGGAAGATGTGCAGTTGCAGTTGGGATTGCCGGTTGACGGGTCGGTAGTCACCGGGTCCGCAACTTCTGGTGATTGGGAAGCCATATGCTACGAGCTTTTGGGTGCCATTCCGGATAAAATTCAAGGAGCTCGGATCGACATGGCCTGGTTACGAGACACATTCCAGGAGCCGCAGGAGGGTTTGACCGAAATAGAGAGGATACGGTATGCTCGGGCATACATTTTTCAGATAATTGGAGGCTATCTGATGTCGGACCTTTCTAGAAACCTTGTACACCTGAGATGGCTGCTGAAACTTGTTGATTTCAGAGCAGTCGGTGAATTGAGTTGGGGGTCAGTCGTGCTATCGAGGTTGTATCGGGAGATGTGCGGGGCGACGTGGCCGAGTAAAGTGAAAATCGGAGGTTGCCTATCACTATTGCAGTCGTGGGCATGGTATCGATTTCTATTTTTACGTCCTCGACTCGATCACCCATATTCATTCCCACTGATAACGAGGTAAATTTAATGTTATATTTTACAATTATTTCATAGATTTATAGTATAATTGTATGCTAAAAATTTATTTAATTAGATGGAACCATTCGGCTAGTCATGTTGGAATACCTACCTCGCTTGAAGATATATGGCTTCTATTGGACCAACGGTCGGAATCACAAGTAAGTTTCGAATTTCGTATTTATAATTTAGTATTTCATATTTACTGTCTACTATTATGTATATAACTAATATTTTGGTAATGTTAATATAGTTTCAATGGACACCGTATGAGGATCCAGAAATTCGGGCAGTAATTCCGGAGGAGTTCCAAAATCCGAACAGTTGGCACGTGAAGGTCCCATTGATCACCTATGCGACCGCGGAGATGCACCAGTCAGATCGGGTTCTGCGACAATTTGGATTCCGGCAACCGATTCCCGTGCCACCTGAGGTGCTCGATGATGAGCACAAAATGGACTTACGGCAGCTGCACACGGATTGGCCAAGATTTTGGTCAGCATATATCGAGACATGGGAGAACCGGTATGACTATTTACCTATCCGGGATCCGATCATAGTTCCTGAGTTAGCGTGCATGCTGGAATACATGCCATGGTTTAGGATCCATGGTAAGCCGTATCTGTTGTCGGAAGAAGAGAGGCGACAACTTCGTGAACGAAGGGAACGTCGGGGCCCTTTAAATCCAAGGAGAAGGGGTGATGAGACAGGGCCATCAACAGCGCCGACATAGTCACCGGGCCCAGCAACAGCGCCCACACAGTCATCGGACCCATCAGTTCAGCCGACGACACCGACATCACAACCTTCACCCTTTATGCCAGGTGCGTACCATACCCCTTATATGTATCCTAACCCATATATGTTTCCTTTTCCCAGTCCCAGCCTAGGTTGGAATGCATGGCCAGGTTCGAGTCCGTTCCTAACTACTCCGGCTGGCCAGCCGATCTTGAGGTCGTCGTCGCGTGAGGGATCACAGGAGGCGCCGTCGGGGAGCACTTCTTTCTACCAGTCTCCTTCGCCATACGGGATTCAGACACCCCCGCCGTGGTTTATGCAAATACCTCCGGGGTCGTTATTTTATCAATGTGGGTCATCCTCGCAACACCCACAACCAGACCCACTGCCGGAGGAACCCGAATCCCCACCCGAGGTTCCACGACCCCCGCCGGAATCTAGAAGACGAAGGAATCCAGCGCGTAACTGCCGACCACCCCCGTGTGGCACTGATTCCGACCGGCATCAACACTGATTCGGACCAGCTTTTTTATTTTTAATTGTAATATAATTTTTTTAATAAAATAAAAGTTGTTTTTTATTTGTATTTGTAATTTGATTTTAATATCTTCTATTTTATTGAAGTTGTTTATTTTAATGTAATTTAATTTTAATTTTTTAATAAAAGAAAAATTATTTTTTATTTATTTTAATGTAATTTAATATTAATATATTAAATAGAAGTTGTTTATTTTTACATGTAATTTAATTTTAATTTTTTAACAAAAGAAAAAGTTATTTTTTATTTATTTTAATGTAATTTAATTTTAACATCTTCAATAAAATAGAAGTTGTTTATTTTTACATGCAATTTAATTTTAATTTTTTTAACAAAAGAATTTTTTTTATTTTAATGTAATTTAATTTTAATATCTTCAATAAAATAGAAATGGTTTAATTTTTATTGTAATTTAGTTTTAATATATTTAATAAAATAACAGTTTCTTATTTTTTTATAGTAAATTAATTTTTATTTTTTTAATAAATTAAAACTTTATTTTTTATTTTTTGTGATTTAAATTTAATAACTTGAATAAAATACGGGATTCTTGTACAAAAGTTCACCGTTTTCATCAAAAAAAATAGAAATTACAGAGCCACCAAGAGACAAAAAAGCTAAGAACACGGTTAACTATTCCGATTTGGACGCGAGCGAGATGTATGCCCCGGGGTCCTACACGATCCGTACAGCTTACTTTGGTTGCTCGTTTCTCGGATATCCATATTGTTGCGTATTCTAGTCGAGTAAGGTCGACCTTTTGGTTTGCGCCTCAATTGTCTATCCGGCAACAGCTTATACGGTGCAAGCGAAACTGACAGCCACTTACGTTCACCTGGGACTGGTGGGAATACGTGTCTCCACACGTTGTATATGTTTTCTAATTTATACACTTCGTCGACATAGCTCATGGGATCAAGACGGAGATTCTGACAAGCCGCAAGTACATGGGCGCATGGGTAACGAAGTGCATCAAATTTCCCACAGTCGCAGGTCTTATTTGTCAAGTGTACATGATATTGCCCGCCAACAATACCTTGGTTCGGTCTGTCAGACTCCATGACACGAAACCATAAGTTGTCACGATTGTGACACACTGTGTGCATGGTGTTGGCCCGTGCCTTCCCCCTGTTTATTTCTTGCAAGACCTTCAGGCTCCATACATGGCCTCCTTGCATCTGCCCTCTATAACTCGCTGCTCGCTTCGGAAATAGTGCCGCTAAACGAAAATATGTCTCTCACACAACCGATGTAATCGACAGATGACGGGTTCCTTTTAGAACAGAATTTATGCCTTCAGCCAGGTTTGTGGTCATATGACCATATCGTAGGCCGCCGTCGTATGCTTGTATCCACTGTTCCAAAGGAATATTGCACAGGTAGTTTGCGCCTTCATCGTTATCTGAGCGCAAACTCGCCAACATCTCCTGAAAACGATTCTTATTGATCTCGTACCCTACCAATATACGTTGATAGCGAATATTACATACCACTCTTCAATTGAGAATAAATTGAATATTACAATCGAAATTATATTAATAGATATTTCATACCCATATTGGTCACTTGTCGTCACTGACTTTTAGATCGATGTTGCCCATAGTAGTTTGATGCAACATGCCTTAGGCAATATCGATGGTGTGTGCAATGCCACATGCTTCCCTGGTGTTCTATTGCGGCTAGTATTCTAGGGCCCCGATCCGATATAACGCATATATCAGGTTGGGGGCAGACATGCCTCCTTAACCTAGATAGGAAGAAGTCCCAGTCATCAGCTGACTCCCCCGGTGTTATTGCAAATGCAATCGAAAGGATTCTCCCACAGCCGTCTTGTGCCATAGCTAGCAATAGTCGATGCGTATATCTACCATACATAAAGGTACCATCAATTTGTACCAATGGCTTGCAGTATATGAAGGCATCTCGGCATTGCTTAAATATCCAGAACAGACGCTTGAACACTGCGCATCCACGGAGCAAACGGTCGTTGTAGTACGTCGGTTCCGTTTTAAGGTCTGTTATGCTACCTAGGACATATCTCTCCAGCACCTGACACCACTGCCACACTTTATTATATGAAGCGTCCCACCGACCATGCAACTTTTGTAACGCCTTCTGCTTGGCTATCCAAGCCTTTCTGTAAGAGGGCGTGTACCCCAATTGGCTACGAATATTGCCAATTAAGGCCGGCATTGTAGTCCTGGGATCGACCTTCACCGTTGAGATTATTAAGTCAGCCAACATGTCTGAATCCATCTTCGGATGATCTTGTGTAACACCTGTCAACGAAGTATGTTAAGTAATGCAACATTACATAATATTAGTATTATTCAAAAACACTGAACATATAGTGGTACTGTACCGGCAAGACATGTATGTCGACCTTTGTACTTTTTGATCTCCCACAAGCCTGTCCTTTTCCTCAACGACGCCATGATTTTCCATGAACATGTATCATCTTGCACTACACACTTCGCCTCGTACTTATCGAGCTTGGATTTAACCATGTTGTAGTTAACCCCATTCCTAATGCTGTATTGTTTCAATGCAGCAAGAAAAGCATTCTTGTTGGAAAACTCGTTACCAACTTCTAATTCGCCCGAATCCAATGACGAAGTTGTACGGTCATGCGTCTGGTGTGGTAGTTCAGGAAATTCCAATGCATCATATTGAGATAGATCGACATTATGCATGTGCGCTGGAGGCGAGTACGCCCTAAATAGCGGATCTTCTTCTTCTTCGTCTGAACTGCCCTCAACATCTTCAGGTACAATTGGAACAGGCTCCGGTTCAGAAAATAATCCAACTTCTGCACCATCGGGCCCGAGCTCTCGAGGTGGATCCACATCAGATTCATCCTTCCTTAAACATCTTTCGTAACGTTCCCAATCATATGTGGATTGCCAACCACTAGAAGTTGATGACGTCCCCCAATACGTATTTCTATCATCGGACGTCGAAGGACGGATATGTATGTCTTATCCACCAATCGAGTGTTGTGCAGGGGTTATGTTTTCTATACTACCACCGAACACGGGCACTTCCGTGTTTTGCCTCCCACTAACAGAGTGTCGGCTTGGGGTCGTGTATTCCCCTCGAACAGCAGTAGATGTTGAGGTCGTAGAAAGATCACTTGGAGATGAAAATTGTACATATACCTCGAGATAGGATGATCCACTGGCAAGATGAGTCTCCACCATTGCCTCAAAGCTCCGAGGACCTTTGATGTCGAATGAGTCATATCTCACCGGATCAACCGAAGCGCAAAATCTATACGTAATAGACTGAACTTTCATTGGCGTTGTTCCGAATATTTTACGCCTAATTCTTTTGCGAAGTTCTACCACATCGACGTTTCGATTAAAACTCAGTCGCGTTGTGTTCTCCGATAAGAAAACAACACCATTTTCGGTGTCACAAACCTCACCATCATAGTAAATAACAGCATTAATATGTTCAGTCATTTCCATTTTTTTTTTCTTTTGCCTCAATTTCTCTTATGCAACCTGAGAATGAAATTTGGCTGATTTATAGTCTAATTTTGCCGGAGACTACTGTAGCAAAAGAGCGTCCACGTGGGAGCTCTTTTCAGTACTCCTGCTGACAGTGCACCCTATTGGGAGTGTTTTGGCCACTGTTTGTTCAGAAACTTCTTCTCAAAATAATTTTACTGGAGACTAATGTAGCAAAAGAGCGTCCACGTGGGAGCTCTTTTCAGTACTCCTGCTGACAGTGCACCATGCTGAAAACGTTTTGGCCACTGTTTGTTCAGAAACGTCTTCTCAAAATAATTTTACCGGAGACTACTGTAGCAAAAGAGCGTCCACGTGGGAGCTCTTTTCAGTACTCCTGCTGACAGTGCATCATTCTTGAAGCATTTTTAGCCACTGTTTGTTCGGAAAAGTCTTTTCAAAATTATTTTGCCAGATACAACTGTCACAAAATTCAATTAATTTTTTTGGGCTAATATATTTTGCCCAAAAACCCTAAATATATATTAACCATAGCCCAGAAACCTTAGAATATCATCCGGGGGGGGGGGAGGGCAAAAACTCGTCCATGTCAGCGCGTTTTCCTGGTAATTCAGCAGCAAAGCGCTTCCCTGGGGACGCGCTTTGCTGTTGTTTCCCCCCAAAACGCGCTGACGTGGACGCGTTTTGGGGGGAAATGGCCCTTTCTCGTAAATAATTTTAAACCCGACCCTTTTCCGTTATTAAAGTTTTTTTTTTGGTATTATTGGGTGTTTTGGCCCAATTATTACGTCTGAATATTTTAAATTAATCAAATTAAAACTTACTTAATTCAATTTTTTTTATTCTGGATCGAATATTAGTTCAATTGATATGATATTATTGTCAATACATGAGATATAAATTTAAGTACGCTGAAGTGTATTATCTTCTTATTTTATTTATGAGTTGACAAGAGACTTTAACTAATTTTAAACATTGTGTTAAAAAAATATATAATCAAAATCTATATGAGATCGTTAAAATAAAATTTATCTAAACTTTTCATTTAAATATGGTTGAATTAAACAAATGAGGTGTGATTTCAACTTTGAATATAATTGATATTAGTCAAGTTAAATTTTGGGGGAAATAAAGCTTAATATACCCTTAAATATTTGAGTTTCATTTTTTTAATGGGAAATTTGTGTTTTTTAAGGGTAAGGTCACTTTTATTTTAGTCATTTAACCAGTAAATCTCTAACAACGGTTAATTTGTACACGTCACATCATGTTTACACTTTCATTTTGGTCACCCAACAAAATATCTTTTTTTTAAATATTAATAAGGGTAAAAAAAAACATTAAAGATTACAGTGAAAAAGCGGTAAAAACTAAAATAATGCTTTAAAATTTGTCAATTTGTATTTGTTTACCTCATTGCCAGAAGTTTTAATTCTTTTCAATACTGAAATTTTAAATTTCAAAACATCGAAATCAGTTAAATAAGTTATTGAAAATTTTGTATCTCTTGACAATGCAAAAGAATTTGTTACTATAATACTATAATTAATTAATTTAGTGTCCTTTTAAATCTTAAAATCTTATTTTATGTTTCTAAATTAAAATCAACTCAAATAATTCATCTTTAATAATTGTACATAAACTCAAATTTCTTTTGATTATATAGTCTCAAGTTTTTCATACTAAGCTAAAAGTAAAGAAAAATCCTTACAGTTAATTAAATTAATTAATTATATATTTCATTCCAAGCAAAACTCATAAATTTTTCATCACTTTTTTACCCAAACGAAGAACAAACAATTAATTTAATTAATTACAATGATTTTTCTTTTCTTTTATTGAAAAATTCGAGATTATATAATTAAAAGAAATTTATGTTTCGTAGACAATTATTAAGAATGAGTTTTCGAGTTGATTTAATTAAGAATAATATGGAAATATAAAATAAAATTTTAAAATTTAGGAGAAGATTAATTTAATTGATTTCAATATTAAAGTAACAAATTAGTTAACTTGAGTTTTATGTTTTGAAATTTAAATTTAAATTTTCAATATTGAAAAAAAAATTAGAACTTTCAGAAATGTGATAAACAAGTACAATTTGACAATGTTTTAATGCATTATTTTAGTTTCTATCTTTTTTTCACTTTAATCCTTAATTCGTTTTACCTCAATCAATACTTAAAAAAAAGATGTTTTTTTTGTGTGACCAAAATGAAAGTGTGAACATGATATGGCGTTAAAGATTCAACGATTGGGTGACTAAAATGAAAGCACCTTAAAAGTTGAGTGATGAAATTGTAAAAATTTTATTTTAGATGATCAAAATGAAAGTGTCCTAAAAATTAGGTGACCAACTAGGTAATTTATTTATTTTTTAATGTAAGTATTCTTATTTAGCAAAAGAAACATATGGTGTTAACTTTTTATTATTACCGTTTGTTTGCCAGTAAAATGTTTTCCGGAAAATGATTTCTGGAAAATGATTTACTTTTTTGGAAAATGATTTCCTGAAAATATTTTCTGGTGTTTGGATGAATCTGTGTAGAATATTTTCTGGTGTTTGGCAGATTTCCTGAAAATATTTTTCGGAAAAATTATTTTTACATATATTAATAAATTTATTTACATATTAATAAAATTTTATATTTTAAATTATTTTTACATATATTGCAATGATTTATAATAAATTTGAAATAAAAATAAAATCAAAAGTAACACGATATACTAAATTGAAAAAAGAAAACAATTATATGAAAATAAAGAAAAGATAAAATAATAATGTTATGGTCGTACAATTTATATTTCTAGGCTAATTCCAATTTCTATTTATTTTATCAAATTTTGAAATGTGAAGAATGACAGGCTCACCTACATCTAAACAGGCTATATTTGATGATTTAAATATACAACATTTCGATCTTTGAAATTAACAATAACTACTTCAATTGCACATGAGAAAATACTCTCCAAATCAGAGGATTTCTTTACTAGACAACAGTTCTATTACAATTGAAAACTATACTCTATGTAATATAGAGCAAAATGTATGCTTCTGGAAAAAGCATTTCTTCAACACTAGTAACCTACAAAAGATAGAACATGACAATTAGGTCCAAGAAAATATGTTTTATTGTCTTTATAAGGCTAAAAAAACATGCCAATAATATTATATACATAAAAGGCTCAAAATATTATGATGAACCAACATAGAAACAGAAATTGCACAACCATAATATTTGACTAAAAGATAATCTAGCTTTTAGTGGAATTTTAGGGGCAGCAGGTTGCTTGTGTATCTTATACATTACATATAGCAGCATTAAAGTTTTCTTTACTCCACCTCAACCACAAAAGAATTCTTATTAGTCCTACATTTACTAGTTAAGAACTCTCCTTTATCCCATACAATTAGCATTCCTGCATCTTTCCTCTTATGATTGTTTCACTATTTGTTTTTCATTTTAATATCTCTATAGCAGTGCATCAAAGTGATATCAGAGTGAACTTATACTAATGTTGAAATAGTTATTCTAATTATAAACATTAATTGCTGGCAGTAGAGGGAGAGGACACCAATCTAGCAAACAAAATTAACTGAGTCTAGGAATATAAGCAAAGCAAACTTTCCAGTGATAGGAATCAATGAGACTGGAAAAAATCCAAAATTCAGCACCTCCCACTTTTCTTTTTATACTTTTCATTCGTTTGAGAAAGAAAATGATAATCACAGGAACTTAGCCACCACTTGAAAAAGGTTCAAGCATCTAAAGATGGACAAAGAATTCAAATATATACAAGGAAGAAAAACCCGAAAGTGGAACTCAAAGAGGGCAAACTGAAAACCTACAGCAGATCAGAGATCAAAGAAGATAAAATCACTGGATAATAAAAAAATCAAAACAGAGATAGAGCAGATCGAAATGGAAGTATTCAAACCATTTCTCGATGCAAAGCAAAATGCACTAATTTTATCTCAAGCTAGTAACAGAAATATATATATGGAAGAACAATAAGTAATAATAAAACAAAACAACAAACGTAAAGGAAAAAAAGAACCAATTTCAAGCTTGGGAATTTCAAGCATAAAATCAGGAATTTCAGGCATAAAAGGGAGCCATAGATGACCCAACAGTGATGAATGAGAAGTTTTTGACTATTAATGGAAACTAACAAGTGTTTATATGAATTTCACGCAAAATGCCCTCAAATCTCATACCTCAAAAAATACTAACAGTTGAGTCGATCAAGCAATCATGAAAGTACCTTGAGGAGATCAAAGATGAATTTTTCCAAGAATACCCAAGGCCCAGCGAAACAAAGAGGAACAAGAAAATTTCTGAGAAAGGGAGAAAGGGATTTGCCTGAAAAAAAATGGAGGAAAGAAAAGAAATGAAGGAAGAAAAAAGGGGAAAGACTTACCTGGATGTATGGGGGAGCCCTTGAAAATGACTTACGGAAATGAAAACTGTAAGACAATTTCCCTAAAATGGAAGAGATTTTACCCGTGAATTGGAAAATATTTTCCAAATGGAAAATGTTTTCAGCCAACCAAACACTGGAAAATCTGGAAAACATTTTCCGAAAAATGAATTCCTGCAAACAAACACAGCCTAATTAGAGTTTTATGGTTGATTTAATAAAAAATTATAATTAATAATTAATTTAATTTAATTTTAAATTTTAAAAAATAAAATGTTCTCCGTTACCAGACTATATCTAATAAATTAAACACAAATTTTAAACAAATTCACGATTAAAATTAAATTTATACTATAAATAAAAATTCAAACTCAATATTATTAATAATAAACTTTTATCAAATCTACTGTAAAATTCGAATTAAATACTAAAAAATTAACATGATTATCTTTTAAGTACTAAAATATATAAATTTTTGTTAAATATAAATACTACATAATTTTGATTGGATTTAAATATATTTTAAAAACAATATAATTTATTTAATAAACTAACGGTTTGTTCAACCTACAATGATTGGCCTAAATTTTGAGAGATTTATGTGGCCAGGAATATTCTGCTGCTGAAAAATGTTTATTTAAAGACTTAATGAATATTTTAGAAAATATTAAAATAATTTAATGTTTTAGTACATAATTTCAGTATAAATCCGACGCAGTTCAACAAGAATCTGATGGACACACTGTAAAGCCATCTCTCTTGCTTTTTATTCCTGGAGCACTCTGTTCTTTTTTCTGTTGGAAATTTAAAAAATGGAATACACGCTTCGTTGTAAAGTTAAGTGTAAATGGTGGGGTGTTAGTGAGGTTGAGGAGTGCTCTTAAAGTTGAGTCAACATTCGACTCAGACAAAGATTTGAAACATGTTTGGATTTAGAATCTTGCACCGACGATTAAAAGGTCTTGTCTGAATATTTTCAGCGACCTGAGCTTGGCCCAATAATATTCTTTTATTAAAAGATCTAATTCGACTTTTGGTGTAATTTCAGTCTTTTATTTCTAGACCCAACTTCAACAACTTTTATGTTTGAATTCATTACTGTCTTTTTTTAAATAATATTGTAGTGTTCTGTCGTTGAGAGTGCAGTGTATTTTATTATTATATCTAATACTTATTCATAGTATTAAAGTAATTTGGAGAATTGATACAGGCTTTCATTAAGAGATGTTGATTGGCAGTGTTTCTTTAGATTAATGGTGTGATGTACTTGGAAGGATCAGAACCTCTTCATTTTTCAAGGAAGTCAGTGGAGCGTTGATGAGATAATTAAAAATTTCTACAGTTAGGCCATATAGTGTAATTATTCACAAAAATCTTTGTGTTTTGTGAGACCGAGCATAGGGATATCAGATAATGAGGAAGGTAATTGGTTTGTCTGAATACGAATGACGCTATGAAGTTCTGACTCTGGGTTAATTTCTGTAGGAGGGGCATTGAGAGATTGATATGGGGGTTGGATAATTGGGTACAACAGGAATTTAGGTCGGTGCTCCGTATTAAATGCGAAATTATGGAGTATCCTGGATGGCTTGAAGATAGCAAAAGATAAAAAAATTATGATGGAGTGTCTATAAAAACAGTCAGCAAGGAAGCTATTCAAGCTATTCATGAATCCTTCTCACAGACATCTCCCTCATTACTTCTTCGGTGTATTAAACAAAACTTGATGGATATTGGTAAATGGAAACTTGAATATATCTCTCAAGAAATGAACCTAGAAGTTGATTTTATTGCAAAGCGGACCTTTGAGAGAAATAAGGATCTTCAATTAGTTGATGAGATTCCTTTAGATTTGAGTAGACCTTTGTAATTAATTTTTTTTCACCAAAAAAATGTTAAAATAAATTTGAAAGAATTTACTAGAAAACTTCAAATTTATTTATTGTTGGCCAAAATTTTGTATTTTTATTTGTAGTGTTTTCTTTTTCCAATTTGGAGGTTAATAGCATTTTCATCTAGTTTTTGAAAAAAAAAATAAAAGAAAGATCTTAATATTTAGGAGGTGTTTGGTTCACTGAATCATAGATTACGTTTCATAATAGGATTATAAGAATATAAGATTACGAGTGGAATGTGAGATTACCTTATTTGGTTCATTTGACTAGAATGTAAGACTCAAGTGTTTAGTAGACAAAAGATAAGATTACCTAAAAATAAATTTTACTATTGTCCTTATTATAAAATATAGATCAATTAACCAAATAATTAATTCAACTACTAAGCAGATGCTAAAAAGCAAGTTAGTCCATCAAATTGATATAATCGTGATAGTTGGAAGAAAAAAAAACCTAAAATCCTATAGAGAGAAAAAGAACTTGAGTGAAAGTTATGACTTTAGTGAAATTTTCTATCGAAACAATAATTTAAATTACAAAAATTAAAGCAAATAAGCTCCGGACTTTAATCTATAACAATAATATTAAATTAATCGGATAAGTATTAGCAATTGCTCTTGATAAAAGAAATTAAACTCATAGCAAAAAGAAATTTAAGAAAGTTAATTGAACTTACAAACAATAAAACACAAAGAAAGAGATGGCAATGGTGGTCATTGTACAAGGTCTCCTATTGCTGCCTATCTCTCTATATACTCTCCTTAATTAATTAAATAAGGATTCATAGCCATAGAGAGAACGTTTCTAAAATAAAAAAGAAAACCCATAACAATAAAATAAAAACACAATAATTCAACAAACATGAAACCTACAACAAAAATTGAAAAAATTTATAATAATCAACAAACATGAAGCCTACAATAGATATTGAAAATAAATTAAAAAATAAAAAAAAAATCTCTCAATGCAATACACCACAAAGCAATATGAAGACACAATTAGAAATTGAAAATATTAAACTTACCTAACTGGAGACGAGGGTGAATGTCTAAGAGGGTATGGAATTAAAATTTGGAGGAGAATGTTAGGGATTTTGGTTTTTAAACTCATGAGAGAAAAAGAGAAGAAAAAAAAATGTTTTTGTCTTAAAGTATAATAAAAAAGATTATATTGATAAATATAATAAAAACAGAGGGTAATTTGGTTTTAAAATTCAGATTCCACCTATAATCTTAGATTACCTAATAAAGAGGCCGTAATGATATTACACACTATATTACGATATGACCGTAATGTGAGATTATGGGGTGAGCGAAATGTAAAAATCTAAACACCGTAATCTTATTCCAAAATGTAAGGGATTTTCGAAATATTTTTTTATAGTAAATGTTAATCCAATTACAAGTTGAACTTATTTAATTCTTTTTTATAGTATGAGGATTAAATTGATCTATTTAATAATAGGAGGACTAATTTGGTCTTCCCCTGTAATATACTTAACGAGAAGTTGAAACAACCAAGTATAACTAGTAAACTAAAGCACAACAAAAAAGAAGAGAGGCTAAAACCCTTAAAGCTCCAAATCACCATGAAACCAGCCTGATTTGCGAACTACATCTCAAATCCGAAGCAAAAGCAACCCTAGTCCAGATTCCATGCCCTTCTTGTTCACTTTCGACGCTTGGAAGTCACGTTGTTGCATCTTGGAATCAAGATGCATGAAGCAGAATTTGAGGTTTGGAAGTCACTTAAAGTTCTATCGTTTCTTCGTATGTCACCCAAGTTCTATTGTTCAGCTCGAAACAAAAGGCAATAAAGTTGTTAGGGTCTTTGGATTGTTACTGTGTTGTCCAAAGACGTTAACCAAATTCCTTAAACCATAACACTAGACAACCGAGTGACTTCTATTGGTTCTACAAAATTAATGTAAATAAATTAGTTATATTATAAATTAATTAAATAATAATTTTATTTGAGTTCTAAAATAAATAATTTGTATATTGTAAGTGCCAAGTAATATTGTTAGTTTAGTAGAGGCATTTTTTTTTAACAATCTCATTATAATTCTTTCATTCTCAACCTATAAATAAGAGGACAATACGTTTTAGCGCCCCAAACCCATGTCCTCCTGTGTTGACAATAATATCCATACCAATCTAATTAAAACTCAATTGACTATCTAAAGTAATTTTGTATATACTGTTAATCAATATTATTAATAAAATATTATTAGTTAATTTTTAGTTAAATATTATATTAATAATATTTTATCATATTTAATTGAAAAGAAACATAAAAATAGGCGACTATATGCACGACTAGACTATAGGCTTTATACTACTAATATCCATAATAATAAAAATATTGATAGATTTATAAAATATTAAATGAGTAAACATGTTAAATTATGTATTTAAGATAACAAAAAACTTAATTCTCATTTAATCACTTATAGCTTTTGATAAAAATTAATTACTATATTATATTAAAATAATATTAAAAATAAAATTATAGATTTTAACCATTCAATACATTCTAATACATAATAAACTTTTTTATATTTAATGTCAAAATATTATCATTTAATTAATTTTAATAAATTATTGATAAAAAACTATAATTAAGTTTAAAAATAAAAAAATGTAACAAATTAAATATAAATTTAAAAACTCAAGTCCTTAAAAACAATTAAATAAAATTATATTAAAACAAATTAAAACATTCAACGCTTAAAGCAATAAAAAAAATTTAATTCAAAAATAAAAAAAGTAAAAATATTACAAAAACATTATAATATCTCAACTTAATAATCTTCTTCCTCTAAAAAAAATGTGAATTTGGAAAAAATAAGGAAAGTGAATCGACAAAATGTCAATGGAAAACTTTCTCGAACATGGCGATAATACTTCTTTACCGGAAGCTGATGTCAGAGGTGGTTCTCAGGCGGCGGCGGATCCTAGCACTAAGAAAGTCCGCTTTAAAGGAGCAGGTGAGGAAGGCATGGACATGTTGGTTGAATTTGAATCGAGCCCAAAGATATCCTGAAAAGATAAACTTCTGGGATTTAGAACAGGTTCATCTGGTGAAGAAAAAATGGACCATTTTAGAGATGAAAGTGTTGAAGATCTTGATTTTCTGGAGGGTGATATTCGCAGATCTGTGGTTAACGGTACTCCTGCCATTGACTTCTCGGAGAGGATTCAACAAATCCTGTTCAAAGAAATGGAGTTAACAGTTGTTATTAAATTGCTCGGAAGAAGTATTGGTTATGGGGCTCTTTCGAACCGAATTAGCAGTTTATGGAATCCTTCCAAACCTTTTCACCTCATGGACATCGAAAATGGATATTATTTGGCTAAATTTTATTCCATTCACGACTATACGAAAGTGTTGTCTCAGGGACCGTGGTTGGTTTATGGCCAATATCTGACAGTACAACCTTGGACGAAAGATTTCAGTCCATCTCAACCCTTTCCAAGCATTGTACTGGCTTGGATACGTTTACCAGGTCTCTCGGGATATTTGTATAAAAAGAAAATTCTTAAGGAAATCGGAGGACTTATTGGGAAAGTAGTTCGGCTCGACCTTAATACCAACAGTAGGTCCAGAGGTCGATTTGCTAGGATGGCCTTATATATAAATTTGGATAAGCCACTGGCGGCTCAAGTTCTTGTTAATGGCATGAAACAAGGGGTGGAGTACGAAGCGCTACCGGCGATATGTTTTCATTGTGGGAAATATGGACATACGAAAGAACTGTGCCCTCTGTTACAAATGGAGAATACACCGGAAAATGACCAGGCAAACAACATTCCGACGGAAGCGGTGAAAGATGGAAAGAAGGAGTCATATGGGCCTTGGATGGTGGTTGACAGAAAATCAAGGAGTCATTTACGGAAAAATAATCTTCCTAAAAAAGACATTAATGAAAAAGGAATTTCAGGCTCCAGATTTCAAGGTCTGGCTCATTCGAGAAGGAAAGAAGAAATAGAGTCTAATCGCAATCAAAGGAAAAATAAACAGGTTGTGATTCTTCAGAATTTAGAAGGCGCTGGTATTAATGAAGAGCAGCAGAATCAATCGTCTTGGGAAACGTCCAAAATTATTGATGGAACATAGCTGGAGAGGAATAAACAGCTTAGTGGACCGTCGGTCTTTCAAAAATCTCCCCTCATTAATGATGTAGCAGAACGGTCACAAGGCATTAATGGAAACAATTCAGTTTTCGAAGGCCCCTCATTAATGAATTCAAAGGTTGTATTGGATGACTTGCAGGTTATTAAGAAGGTGGGCCCAGCTCATAAGAATATTGATGTTCTTATCACCGAAGCAAGGAACCCACACTCCATCGACATAGTGGGCCGGAACATAACCGCTAAAGTCTCCTCTACAATAACAGACGGTCCAATACTTTTTAAGCCCGTGGAAGACTCACCCAAGGTTGACTCGGTGCAGTCCATTAATGAGTCAGTTTCCTTTTGCGAAAATAAATCTACTCTCAACACCGAAACAGGGAGTTCATCTTCGCATCCTTCTTTTAATGTTTTTAATAATAAGTTAATTATAGATTCTTTTGTATTGCATGTTAATAATAATACTGCACAACTTTTAAACACATCTTGCCTTAATCCAATTTTTGATGTCCAGGACACAAGTGGTGTCGAGGGATTTTTAGCGTCTTCCGAACTCGTCTCAACAAAGGAAAGTATGGCTGAAGTAAAGATGTTGGATGCTCTTGGAGGTCCTAATAATAACAGGCACACGACTGTTTCTTTCAAAGAGAAAGGTTCTACTGACGGTATAAATAAGAATCGCGCCTCTGGGAAATTAATGGGAGGTAAAGAAGGTGGTTTTCGGGCACCTAGGAAAATAAATAAAATCACGCATGGAAAAGGGGGTAATTTTAAAGCTAAAAATTCCTCTAAAATCCTTCTGAGTGATACTATATCTAGGTTGTCTAAGGCTATCTCCTCGAATCAAAATGAAGCTTCAGATGTACTTATCCTGGACACGGGTAAAAGTGCTTAGGTTTGTCTTGTTGGCATGATTATCTTATATGTATTGACAGTGTTGCGTTTATTTTTTTCTTTTCTTACTTTATTTTTTCACATGAATTTTAATCTCTCAATTTTTTCCTGGAACTGTCAAGGGTGTGCTAGTAGTAAATTTCTTCGTGCCTTTCGAGAATATAATCTTGAATATAAACCAGATATTGTGTGTCTTTTGGAGCCAAGGGTCAGTGGTCATAAAGCTTTTTCTATTATTAAAAAGTTGGGATTTGATCGTTCTCACCGCATTGAGTCTGTTGGTTTTTCAGGAGGCACTTGGGTTGGTTGGAAGGAATATTTATCCATCAGTATAATTCATAACCATCCTCAGTTCATGCTCCTTCGTATTCAGAGCACTAATCTTAACGATGTTTTTTTTTTGTTGTCTATGGAAGCCCTGATTGAACCAGAAGGAAAACTCTATGGGTTGATTTAATGAATGTCCTTCCTCAGGCCTCCTTTCTATGGTTGATTTTAGGTGATTTTAATGTTATTTTATCCCCCCAGGATAAGAAAAGTGATCGATCGATAAGTAAGAGACGTAATTTATTCAGTAATTTTGTTGATACTTGTAACTTGCAGGATCTTGGCTACATAGGTCCCTCCTATACCTGGCAAAGAGGAAATACGTCCGAAAGGTTGGATAGAGCTTTGGCTAATGATGCTTGGATCTCCGCTTTTCCACATGCTCTGGTGTATCATCTCCCGCGCATTAAATCGGATCATAGGCCCATTTTTCTTAAAACTAAGCCTATGATCAACGCCTCAAGAGGGAGACCGTTTCGCTTTCTTGCTGGATGGACACAACATGCAAATTTTAAGGACTTGGTCTCTAGCAAATGAGATATTCAGGTAACATGGCCGTTTCATCAGCTGAATTTACCTCACATGTTAAAGATTGGAACAGGTCCACTTATGGCTACATAGGCACTCGCAAAAGACAATTGTTGAAATCAATTGGGACTATTCAGAAGGCCATGGATCAATCGTGCTCTAGTAGATTAGCTAACTTGGAGATGTAGGTTCGAGATGAGCTGGAAAATGTTCTTAATCACGAGGAGCTTTTATGGAGACAGAAAGCTAGATGTGACTGGCTTCAGTTTGGAGACAGGAACACTAATTTTTTTTCACAGTCGTACGATGCAAAGAAGGAAATTCAATCGCATTTTGGCCTTACGGATCAGTAGTGGGGAGTGGTGTTCTGAGCAGGATATTCTCAGTGATGAAGCAGTCAAGTTCTTTGAGGATTTATATGGTGAAAACCCAAGTCCCATGCCTGATATACCTTCTGATACCTTTACCAGTCTTAAGGAGAATGACATTGATTTTCTCAATAAACCGGTGTTGAATGAAGAGATTAAGAAAGCCCTGTTTGATATGGCTCCTCTGAAAGCTCCGGGAAGTGATGGATTTCACGCTCATTTTTTCCAAAGTCAGTGGGACCTTGTTGGAGGAGCAGTTTGTGAGTGGGTTCAAGGAATTTTTGATGGCAAAAAGATTAAGGAGGAACTTAACAACACCCTAATTGTCCTTATTCCGAAGAAAAAGAATCCGGAAGACGTCAGCCATTTCCGCACAATCAGCCTTTGCTCGGTCTTGTACAAAATAGTAATGAAGGTGATCACTAACAGATTTAAAGTGGTGTTTCCGAACTACATCTCCGCAAAGCAAGCAGGGTTTATTGCGGAGAGGAACATTTCGGATAATATTATAATTGCACAGGAGGTTATCCATTCAATGCGCAGTAAGAAAGGAGGCAAAAACTGGATGGCTATCAAGTTAGACTTGGAAAAAGAATATGACAGGGTCAGCTGGAATTTCATCGAAGTGTCCCTGGTCGCTGCTGGGATTCCCGAGAAACTTCGCAAGGTCATTATGAATGCTATTTCTTCCTCCACTATGCAGATCCTTTGGAATGGAGTTCCGTCTAGATCCTTTAAGCCTGTTAGAGGGATTAGATAGGGCTGCCCGTTATCTCATTACCTGTTCGTCCTTTGTATGGAATGGTTTGGATATCTTATAAAGTTTGAGATGAAAACTGGCAAGTGGCAACCTATTAGACTTTCTCGATCGGGACCGGCTTTATGTCATCTTTTTTTTGCAGATGATCTGGTTATTTTCAGCAAGGCGGAAATGAGTCAAGCTCTCTTGTTCAAGGAGACCCTTAGATGGTTTTGTGATCTTTCCGGACATAAAATAAGCACAAGAAAGAGCAACATGTTTTTTTCAAAAGGTGTGGATATTAACTTAAGCGATCAGATTAGTCATCTTTTTGGTTATCAGAAGGTGTTTAATCTAAGAAGTTATTTGGGGGTACCTCTCCTCCATGATCGTATCACCAAGAGTACCTTAAATTTTGTGATTGAAAAAGTAAGAAGTAAACTCCAAAATTGGGATGCTCGGAAACTCTCTTTTGAAGGGCGTATTACTCTTGCTCAATCGGTTCTCTTGGCCATTCCTAGCTACTTTATGCAGTCTTTAGCTATTTCGAAAGGGGTGTGTGAAGAAATAGAAAAGATAGCCAGACAGTTCATTTGGGGAGGTTCAGCTGGAAATCTGAAATTAGCTCTGATTGGATGGGAGTCCATTTGTCAGCCTAGGACTTGTGGAGGGCTTGGCTTTAGGCATCTTCAAGACCATAACAACTCTTTCCTTATGAAGATTGGCTTCAATCTCGTCTCTAGAAAGGACACATTATGGGTTCAAGTTCTTCGGTCGAAGTATGGTTGGAGGGATCAGCTTTCTGAATCTATTCATAAAAGTCAGTGCTCACATCTCTGGAAATCCTTATCTAAAGTGTGGCCTCTTCTTCGTGAGAATCTCATGTGGTCTATTAGGAATGGTTCTACAATTCGTGGATGGAAAGACAATTGGATACCTGATGTTGGACCTTTATTATCTTATGTTTCTGCTCATGATAGGCTCAATATGGATAGCAATTTGAAGGATTGAGTTCTGCAGGATGGATCTTGGAATGTGGATATGCTTAGTATTTGGCTATCTGAAGACATGCTAAAGCGCATTGTCAGTATCCCTCCACCCCATATAGATGGTGGCGAAAATAGAATTATATGGGCTTGTTCGGGATCCGGTTCTTTTTCTATCCGTAGCGCTTATTGGACACTCAAAGGGAACTCGTGGAATTCTAAGGATGATTTTTGGAAAATCATCTGGAAATATCAAGGACCTCAGAAAATCCGAATGTTTCTTTGGCTTGTGGCTAAACAGAGGCTTTTAACTAACTCAGAAAGATTCAGAAGAGGAATTACACAAAGTAGTGCCTGTCCAAGATGTGGACATAACCTTGAAGACATCATGCATGCACTTCGCGATTGTTCGACGGCCAAGGATGCTTGGAAACTTGTGGTCCCTCCGAAGAAGCAATCCAGGTTTTTTTCTGATCCCTTACACATTTGGTTAAATGCTAATCTTTGTTGTCATACTAAAATGCAGGATAAATGAATTACTTGGTCTTGCCTCTTTGTGATCATAGCGTGGAGAATCTGGAAGAACAGGAATTTTTCATTTTCCAAAACATTGATTGGACGTCTTTCCAGCTCGTCAGATCTTCAATCAGTTGGGCTCAAAATTTTGAGTCCATTATCATCAAGGCCAAGGACGTTGCAAAACTTTCCAGGAATCAACAACATTACTCTGACAATTGGGTTCACCTTTCCTCCGATGGAGCAGTGGCTAGAACCTCCGGAGATGCCTCATCGGGTGGCGTGGTGCGGGACCATGATGGAAATTGGATTTTAGGATACACGCATTATCTGGGTAGATGCTCATCATTGGAAGCAGAACTTTGGGGCATTTTTGATGGAGTGTTTATCCTAAAGAATAATGGTTACAAAAAGATCAAGATCCAGTCTGATAATCTTGAAGTGGTTAGGGCTCTGTCCACGAAAGATATGATTGAATCTGGAAATACACTTATCAGAAGAATTAAAAGACTTTTGCACACTGAAGTTCAATAGGTCATTAAACATGTTCCTAGGGTGTGCAATTTAGCTGCAGATCAAATGGCGAAGTTTGGACTTTCATGGCAGACTTCTCTTCGGATTTATGAAGTACCACCTGATATAGTGGTAGCGGCTTTTCTTCAGGAAAAAGCTTCTAATGTATCTTAGGAGTTTCTAAACTGTCAGTTTTTGTTTTTCACCAAAAAAAATAATCTTCTTCCTCTTTAATGTACCATTCTCCTTATCATCTTCAATCAACAATTATTCTTTACTTGTCAACCTCTTTAATTTTTAATGCAATTATTAAACTTCACAAGGAAAACATATTGCTAATATCAAATAATAATAAAATTATTAAATATTTAATAAAAAATAGAGTAAAAAAAATCGAACATGTCAAATAATAATAAAAATATTTTTTTAATGAAAACAAAACTTAAAAAATAGGCATGATGTAGTAAATTTAGCCATTAACGCTTATTATTTTTATTAGTTTGGCCTATATTCTTTTTTCTTTTTAGTTAAATTTGACCGTTAATCTTACAAAAAGAGTCAAATCACTTTTTTGACATAAAAGCTAACTAAAACATTATTAACGATGTTGGTGTGACAACCCACATGGCAGCCCATGTTCATATTGACATAACACTATTTGTCTTATATGTCATGTCAATAAATAATTTAAAATTATAAAAATATTTAAAAAATAAAAAAAAATTCAAAAACAAAGTTCATAAAATTCAAATAAAAAAAAGCATGAAGTGCACATGGATTGGCATCTAGACTACTATGTTTAAAAATTCAATGTTTTAGTTGGTATTTCCATTAAAAAAAATAATTCTGCTCTTTTTGAAATGTTGATGGTCTAATTTGACTCTTTTTTACAAAGTTGAGGGCCAAGTTCAACTCAAAAAATGAGTAAATGACCAAATTGACAAAAGATGTAAACATTAAGGGCTAAATTTATCATTGTGTCTAAATAATACTAAAAAGTTAAATTTTTGGATAAAATATGCTCCAAGCCAATGTACTCTTTGTACATTTGAAATTTAGCCCCCTGATTTTATTACCAGTAGTTTAGTCTATCTACTTTTAGAATTAAAAATGGCTAAACTACAATAGAGTGATACCCAACTATGATTTTTTTTTTTGTCACCCAACTATGAAAAGTTACAAAATGGTCACCCAATTATTCAATTTTGCCTTTTTTGGTCACCCAACTATCTTGGATTTTTTGGTGTTTTCATTTTTACATTAGCTAGCTGTCGATAAAAATAAAAGAGACAAAATTGAATAGTTAAGTAACTATTTTGTAACTTTTCATAGTTGGATAACCGAAAAAAAAAAACCCCATCGTTGAGTGTCTACTAATGAAGTTTACCCTTTAAAATATTTGGTCCAATGTTAACACCGTTAAGATCCCTTTATTAAATTTGTTGATGTGATATTTCAAAATTAAAAAAAATACTTACTTGGACCTAAATTTAACAGAAGAATACTAGTAGTGTTAACAATTTGACTTACATTTTTAAATCTGAAAAGTAGAAGGATTAAATTTCTGAAAATAAAAGTAAGGAGATATAGGGACTTTGAACTTAATTTAACATTTCTTCGATGATTTCTCTAAATGCTACTTGAATGAAAATACCTTGCTAATGCATCTATTTATATTGTTAATACAAGATCTTATGATAATCAATTTAAAATCTAATTAAGGGTTAATAATTATAATACTAATAATGAAATTTTTTAATAAAATAAATATAATTAAAATTATACAATTTTTTATATAAAAACTCTATTAATAAACTAATTATAATTATTTTTATTTATAATCTTTTTATCATATTTATTTAAAAAGAAAAATGAAATAAAAAACTATATGTAAGATTAGATTACTTTTGTTATTATCATATACTAATTATTTAAAGGTTTTTATTATTTGAAATTTATCCAATTACATTTAATGATTTAATAAAATGTTAATAAATTATTTTAATGTCAATTTAGTAATATATGAACAATAAAAGGTATTTTCATTAATTTAAAAGTTTCTTTAAATTTGTATTATCTATATTAATTACAATAATTTAAAAGTTCTTTTATATCCATGTTGATACAGTGATACAGCAGAGAGGTGGTATAGAGGAGAGAGTGGTGGTTGCTATGGAGGTCAGTTCACCCAATCGAGACAGAGAACTGAAAGTTATGGAAAGTGGAGGTTAAGAGAGTATTCAGGCTGAGAGTTATAGCTAGGTTGACAAAACGTAGGCTTGGTATTCTTGGAGAGTCGATCTTTTCTTCATTGTTCCTAGAAGTATTTATAAGCAAAAGTCACGTGTAAGATGATTTTAATGTGTCGAACTTGCCATTTAGTCATAATTACGGAATGTGTGGGGATGTTTATGACGAGACAAGGATGTCTATGACAGGACAAATCCTACCATTCATCTTGACTTGATAGAATAGGGTAGTTGAGCCCACGTGATGTTTGGTGACCAATGACTTCACGTTCGTAATGAAGACTCTAAGACTTGAACAACGGCTGCTCTGCATTTGTCTGAATGGTCACCCCGAAAGGGAAAACTCACAAGTGACCTCTCGGTTCGCTGGTGTCAGGCTTATTATTTGGGCACCTTTCTTGCTTGCCATGTGTCTTTACGTAGATGATGGCATAACAAGATCCCCTATTCAAGTCGAGAGGGGGAGGGTTATAAAGTGACCTTCTTCAAGACGTTTTGATTTGTTAGTTGGGTTCTTCTACAAATTGATTCAGATAATGGTTGTTTATTGGTGAAGTATTACATTAAAACCTTTAAGATTTTGTCATAAATTCACTTTGAGGACTGCGTTTCTAGGGAGTCGTGATAATGATGAGCAACAAGTTTTTGGAATAGGTGGTGAGGTGCTATTGAATGATGCTTGTCCTTTGAAATAATGTGTTTTAGGAAATATGTCTATATATTTTGGGGTTTTTTCGAAGTTGTTTTGCTTTCTTTTCTTTTTGAAATTTCTGCAACTGTTGCTAGCAGTTTTATTGTCTTTGTTGGTTTTCTGCAATAGTTTTGGCATTTCAAGTGTTTGTTTGCTTCGATTCACCTTGTAGTGCTTGTTCTTTTCCGTTGTCAAATTTATTTTTGACATTTTTTTTCTAGAAAATGGCTAAGGGAGATGAACAGTTTGGTAAAGCTCAGGGCAAGGGTGGTGGCCGCACTGGCCATGCTTCACTAAGAAAGGTGGTGAATAGTCAAAAACAACTTCGAAAAAGTTTGAAAGGGCTACTGTGACGAGGTCCGAAAGAGGTAGTGATAAGCCTGCTATTATTCTTATCTATCTGTGCTTTACAACCCATTGAGAGATGAAAATTTTTCTACTGTGTCGTGGCTTACTTATGAAACATCATAAGTATGAATTCAACATCCTAGAAGGGTTACATCACCTCAGCGAAGTGTCTGGCGCAGATTCTATTGATGGGAGGCTTGAATTCTTCCTTTCATTGTTTCTTCTAGAAGCGAGTTTCACTCTTCCCCTCTGGATTTCATTTGAGACGTCTTGTATGACTTTAATGTAGCACCAAGGTAGTTAATAGGTTTCTCTTGGTTGTTACTTGTTGAAGTTTTTATCACATTCTGTAAGAAGGAAGTATATCATTTCAATCAGTTGTTCTGATATATGTATTTCTTGTTGGAATTGAATGAGGATAAATTTCCTCGATTGTTTGAGTTCACCCCTAAAAAAACTTCTCCCCAAACGGAGAACTTATTTACAGAAAGGAAGTGCCGATCAATGTTGACTTTAGTAAGTGCATCCTTGTGGGGTTAAAGTTTGGTAGGAGATTTGGCTTTCCCAATGAGTAGACACGTCCTTCCATTGGGAAGTGCTATTACCATCTATGCCTTAAGATATCCTTAGAGGCTCTTGCCATTTCAAAATGATAAATCAAAAGGGGATATTGGTGGTTTCCTTTTATATTAATTTGAGAAGTGTCTTCAAATATTATCTTGGGGAGAAAGGTGTTAGCGGGTACACTGCCCAGGATATATCGAATGGTTTCCAAAACGATGGAACCATACCCCTAACATCATATGCTTTCCTCTTTCATGTTAAATCTAGGATAGCCAGGTGTCTTCGGGGGTGACTTTGAAACCTATTTGCTATATTAGCAAGTTTTGTCACCTACCCGATCGTGAATATGAGGTACCTCCAGGTACTAGCCAGATTATTCCTCAACTTCTCAATGATAATCATTTGATTGCTTCAGAACCTTTTGATTTTGTCAAGTAATTATTCTTTTGTCATTTCGTTTTGGGGCTAACCTTTTGTTGGTTGTATTGTGTAGGTAATATTCCTTTATCAGGCTCCAAGAGGTCTAGGAAGAGTACTAAGGCTTCTGAAAGAAAGCGTCCTAGGGAAAATCATCCCGAAAGGGATTTTTGCGGTAGGACTGATCATTCAAGATCTCACAGGTCTCGATCCTTCCTCCCAACATCTTGCTTTTGCGAGTCGACAGCTTCGACCCTCTTCTGCGATTCTGCCTAAGGTTGTTCTTGCTAGATCTTTGGCGTAGGTTCTAGCTCAAACTTCAGGAGTTGTTACTACTTAGCTGAGAGGTCACACAAATTCTTCCTCGAGTGGGAGGTGTATTTCAAAGCGAGAGGGAGAAGTGGCAAAAAAGGAGTACATTGCACGAATACATGAGTGGGATAGAAAGATTTGTCACTTGGAGATCAATCTAAATACTACCATTAGGAGGTTAGATAGGCGGGCTCAACCTTTGAGGGAATAAATGGCTCGTTGGAGGGAGGAGATAGAGAAGTGAGTTGAAACTTAGAAGGTTATAGATACAATGGAAGCGATTGTCCTTATTATTGTTGTGCAGAGGGTACTTGTTGCCATGCAAGTAGCTTTTGGGCCATTAAACCTTGTTGGACTAAACTTTCAACCCTTTTTTGACATGCTCCAAAAGGGTCATTATCTCGGTTTTAATGTTTACTGCCCCTTATGGGTTTGAATGAGAGAAGTTCTAGAATTATTT
This sequence comes from Gossypium australe, assembly GCA_005393395.2. Lineage (NCBI taxonomy): Eukaryota > Viridiplantae > Streptophyta > Magnoliopsida > Malvales > Malvaceae > Gossypium > Gossypium australe. Next base: position 8,810,994 of record CM016620.1, read on the forward strand.
TAGGAGGCTACTGTATTATGGGTGCTTTAATAGGAATCCATTTCTTCATCCTGAGGGTGCCATTACTCAAGCAGGACCAACCAGGAAAAAAACTACTGATAGTGCTGCTAGTGAGGATACTTCTAACTCTTCTGGTGATGATGATAACATTGATCCCAAGGTAACGTAAGAGACATTTTGAGTCGAGGAGATGCGAATGCAAGTAAATTACATCCACATCTTGGCCATCGGAAACATAATGGCTTGATTAAACTTAGCACGTATATTAAAACTGGCTTGGCGAGGGTTAGATATTGTAAAATAGCATCCCTATCGATACCTCGATAAAAGTTTAAGTTAACGGAATCTAAAAATTCATAGGTATAATATGGTATGTCGTAATAGGCACAAATTTCCTAGGGTGTTACTAGTGCGTCCTTACCTCAGATTGTTACATGGCTACAATTATTTCCTGGGCGTTTGTGGATTTTTTTCTCTTTAAAGGATGCGTAAAATTCATAAATGATAGCATTGACTGCTAGCTCAATTGGGGTCAAGTAGAAATTACGCCAATGGTGGAAGTCCACCAAATACCAAATTGTATCACAACCGGTTAATGATGGATCAAACCCTCATTCCTGAATGAACGTACGATCATTCATTTGCAAGTAATAACGTTCCACTTCTGGGTTATGGAACCAAGTAGCGTCAAATTGACTGACACTTCTTGAGTACGACATGTTTTACATGGTGCAATTAGATTTAACAATAATAACAAAATAACACAAAATCACGTAATAGAAGACAAGAATGGAACGCCTAACCTTAATTCGTGATTTTGTAGCTTTTCAGTTGTTTTTGAATTCGTTGTTCTTGCAAACAAAAATAGAAAATACCAGCAAACAAATTCACAAAGGAAGATAAAAAAGAAGTTTATTGACGAAAATGTAACTTGGATGCACAAAACCGAAGTAGGTGTGATGGAAGAGGCATGTGGCGGCTACCAGGGCTAAGAATAAAGTTTAGAATGTTTGGAATATGGTGTTTTAGGTTTGAAACTGTATGGCTTATATAGGAAATCTAATGGGCTATGAGTGGAAATGGGTCAAAAATTACAGAAAAATGATGTCGTGTCACGACAAAGGGGTATATGTGTTGCAACACGCCGCCCTAATTTCCCAAGATTTTGGTTCGAAGTGGTGTGTCGCGTTATGGGCCTATGCATATTGCAACACAAGCTGGAAATTTTCAACAATTTTGATTCGAAGTAGTGTGACCTGTGTTGCAACACGACTTGGGGTTTTCCATGTCTTTTGCTTCGAATTAGTGTGTCGCAACACAAGGGGTGTTGTGTCACAATACGCACTGGGTTTTTCAACATTTTTAGGTTTGAAGTAGCGTGGTGCAACACATGGCGTACTGTGTCACAACACGCACTGGGTTTTGTAAAATCAATGTTTTTAGACATGTTAGACTATTCGTGTCATGTCTAATTACTTCGAAACACATCTAAACTCACTCCAACGCTAACTATCCTAATCCCTAACCTAGTAAAATTAAAGATCCATAATAAAAAATCTTTAGAAATCCAAAGTTACAATATTTACAGAAATTATCAAATGTGATGTTGAAATCAATTATGGCTACTAGACACGTTTGGTAACCTGATATTATCCGACGTCGACTTTTTGTTCCTTTGTCAATCATCGCACTCTGTCCATGGGAGTTCTATTATGTCTGGATCCTTCCACTTGTCTTGTTCCCTCGTACCATTTTTTCTACACACGGAACACTCGAAACATACCTTTGGTCAAGGCAATAGGGGTTACATAGAACAATGCAAAACATTCATTCCCTAATTATTTTTCTAATCATTCATCTTGGGATTATTTCTTGCATTTAAACACTTCTAGTTCACCATCGATTTTTATTGTTAATTTGTTTTTCTCGAGATTAATGGCTGATCTAAAAGTTTCCAAAAACGGCCTACTTAACAGTATGGGGATCTCTTGATCTTCCTCGAAGTCAAGGACTACAAAATCGATCAGGACGATAAAATTCCTCACTTTAACCAATATGTCATCAAGTACACCTTTTGGGCATACTAAAAACCTATCGACTAATTTTAGTGTTATTAAAGTGTTCTTTAACTCCCTAATCCGAGTTTTCTATAAATTGATAGGGACATTAAACTAATACTGGCCCCTAAATCGCAAAAGGCCTTACTAAAATAAATGTCCCTTATTTCTATGGGAATTGTAAAATTGCCTGAATTTTTCAATTTAGAGGGTATCTTTTTGGCATTAATAGCACTAGATGAGGCATCAATGTCAATTTGTTCTCCCTGCTTAATCTTTTTATGCCTATACATAGTTTCTTTTAAGTACTAGAAATATTTTAGTATTTTATCGATTAATTCTATCATGGGCAAATTAACATTAAGGGATTTAAATAAGTTTAGAAAACTTACAAAATCTATTTCATTCCTCTTCTGTTTGTCCTCAATCTTCGATGAGAATGGTATTTGTAACAACTCAATTTATGTGGTATCGAAAACAATAGTTCCGGGACTATAATTCTGACCTGTGAGTCTATAAATATTATTTATTTAATATTTACGAGGTTATTAGATTGTCGTATGAAAGTTTGGTCCAATATTTTTTATGTTTGAATAGTTAATTAAGGAAAAAAAGATTAAATTGTAAAAATGCAAAAGTTAAACGCTATTAATTTATATGTGCTAAATGATTATAAAATCATGATTGAAGGGTTTTATGAGGTAATTAGGCCATATTTGTTATAGCAGACAATCATGGTATGTTGATTAAAGAAATTTAAGTTAAATTAAAAGGTAATTAAGTAATTTAGTAAATATTAACATAAACAAAAGAAAAACAAATCGCCATCTTCTTCATTTTTCTTTTGGAATCGAAAACAACATTGTTAGGGGGTAGGAATGAATCGACCAAGCTTTATCCTTTTTGCATGGTATGTGAACTAAGCTCATTTTTAGTAAATTTTATGTTTTTGAGATCATTGTAGCTTAATCTAGCTAGCCCAGGGACTATTTTGAAATTCTATCAAAGTTTTGAAAAGTTACCATTGTTGTTTTTAAAGCTTTTTGGGTGTTAATGGTTGAATTTGAAGCTCGATGTTGAAATAAGACTATTTTGTACAGTGAATTAGGATAGTTTTGAGTTTAGGGAGTAAAATGTTAATATGTTGAAATTGGCATGAAATTTTTATAAATTTAGTTGCTTGGGAGCTATTAAGGGACTAAATTTAATTCGACTCTATGGTCTTTGGTTTAATTGTGAAAAAAATGTAAGTTTCGATTTTAGGGACTAAATTAAATAAAATGTAAAAGTTTAGGGAAATATTGTAAAATGTTATTAAAGAGTCATATATATATATATATATATATGTTTAGACATTATAGGGTATTTGGAGTTGTTAATTAAGTTAAATTGTTATATAGATCAAGAAACGGATCAACCGATCGATAAACGTAGAAAGGGAAAATTACTTATTAGTCCTTGGTATGGTGTTTATTGTTGTCTCGTTTAGGTAAGTTCGTATTAGATTCATTTTGATTCGTACTAATTTACATTGTATTATGTATATAGTATGTGTTGGCATGATTTGATTTAAAAACATTGAAATTGAGATTGAAGGACTGAATTGTAAAGTATGGTAATTATATATGTTTGGATTGAATTGAAAGGTGATATGGAATGTAAATTTCCATGTTGATTGTAAGTTCATGTTATAAATATGGAACAAATAAGAGAATGGAATAAAAGGCTCATGTAAACCTAATGAATGATTAGGATAAAAATGACATGTCATTAGAGATTATCAAACACTATGTGTCGATGTTTATATTATTAGGTACTATGTATCAGTGACTATATTATCAGGTACTTAGTATTGGTGTTCCTATGTGCTGGTGTTTACATTTATCAGGTACTATGTACCAGTGGTGGATACTATACCGATGGCTGAGATCGAATATTTGTTGCAGATTCTCCACAGCTCGTGTGAACAACATCTAGTAATGATTAATGTCCCGCTTTACGGCTCGAGTGAGCAAATTTATCTCGAGTATCTGAAGTTAATTTACTATAGTTCTCAAGGCAATACAAGATATGGAAATGAATTGAAATGAAAGCCAATGATATAAGTTGTTAATCATGAGGTAAATATGAATGTTATATGCATTATGTTACCTATATGTGTTGATGTTCCTTAAATGATCACAACTAACCATTTTGGCATGATAGGAAATGTGTAAGATGTCAAGAGATACTATGTTACTATGTAAATTTCAATTAGTAAGTTTTTGAAATGATAGGTATGTTGTGTTTAAGTTTATATGAACTTACTAAGCTTTAAGTAAGTTTACCATGTTTCATTTTTCTTCCTTGTAGATTGTCAAAAATCGTGTCGTCGATTGGGTCATCTTTGGAGCTCACACTACCCACCAACTCTTTTGGTAAACTTTTGTTCATTTTGGCCCAGTTATAAGTGGCATGTAAATATGTGTTATGACATTGTAAATATATGTGGTTGAACCTTTTTAAGTTGATAATTTTGATGTGATTATAAGGTTTGGTATAAATGTGATGTTGTTGTGTTGGTTGGCATCAAGAAAATGCACATTTTTATTTGTTAGTTTTATGCTTTACTTTTTGAATTTGACACTTTGGATTGATGTTTTTCTTGGTGAATAAATAGGTATGAAACTTTGGTATGTTTACACATGAATGATAAATGATTAATTGTTGAACTGAGGTGCCAATTGTGGCATATTGGTTAGGCACTTAGGATGAATGACTTAAGTTGTCTTTTGGCATGTTTTTGGTGTATTTGAATAGGTTAAGGAATGGTATGTTGCATGGTCATAATGTATTTGAGTGGTTGGAGTTGTAACTTGACTTGTAGGGTATCTTTTTTGTACACATGGTCTGACACACGATTGTGTGACACACATGGCCATGTGGCACAACCATGTGACACATATTGCCATGTGGCACAAACGTCTAGTCTTTATGTTTTGGGAGGTTATTGATGTACACAGCTTCAATGAGTTACACGATCAAGATACACGGTCGTGTGACTCCAGCTTACACTGCCTTAGCCTGTTACACGATCTAGGACACGTTTGTGTCACTTTTGTTAGTAATTTTGCATTTAGGTCCACACAGTTTCAGTCTATTACATGGCCTGGTGACACAGCCGTGTGACCCTTTTATACATGGCTTCAGTTTGTTGCACAGTTTAGGTACATAACCATGTTATCTAGCTCTGCATAGCATCAGCCTATCACACGGCCTGGCCACACGACTGTGTGGCCCATGTTTTTCCTTTTTACCTATCTATTTGTAAAAGTTTCAAACTAGTCCTAAATTGATTCTGAGTTGCTTTAAGAGCTTCGTAATCTCAATTGAGACTTAGTTTTGGTTGTAAAACATATTATACTTATATTATTGAATGCTTGTTTGATTGAATAACTAAGTTGAACTCATAGGTCATTATTGTCAACAAGTGAAGTAACATCTTATAGCTCGGGTCTGGAGACCGGACTGGGTGTAGGGTGTTACAGTACATTTGTGGTTGCGGAGTTCTTGATTACCAACTCAACCACCAGTTCAGTCACTTGTTCGATCGACTCATCACGCATATTTTTGTTCATGGGTTCATCAATGAATTCTTGCAAATCCTCGCCTATTTGAATAGGAGCTTTAATATATTTAACAGTCTTACCAAACCGTAAGGCGGTAGCATTTACATGCTCCTTTCCATCCTTCCGAGGATTGTTTTCCGTATTGCTCGGGATTCCAGTACCAATTTTCCTTTGCATGTTGCTGATCATCTCCATCATTTGGTTCATTTGTGAGATGTCCATTTTCATTAATTGAATCTTTCCCTCTATTCGATCGAATCATTGACCACATACAATAGAGTCATTCCTCATGGATCTGCCTTGAGATCTTTGTATGCGTGGAGGTTGGTAAGGAGGATTTGCTCAGGTTTGCAGTTGATTTTCGCCTCTTTGATTTCCTCCCCACTTTAGGTTTGAGTGATCCTGTCAACTGGGGTTGTATGTATTCGAATAGCGATTTCCATCCCTATTACCCATGTAGTTAACATCATTTGGTTGATGATTCAAATTTTTCCCGTTGTGTTGGCCCAACTTCATAATCGTCGGTTTAGCTGCCACTTCCAACCGGTTCAACTTCTCCAAAATTATTTGATAAACATCCACTTTTTGGGTGGCTTTCGTTGCTTGTGGTTTTAGGTTGTAAGTGAACCTCTCATTGGGCCACATATACGAGTTCATATCCATGTCATCAATAATTTGATAGCCTTGCTCGTATCTATGGTTCATTAAAGCTCCTCCAAATGCACCAGCAAAGCAGCTGTCAGATTGTTGTCTAAACTGTTATAGAATATTTGCATTTGGAGCCACTTTTGCATTCCATGATGGTGCCACTTCTTCAACAGTGACTTGAATCGATCTCGAGCTTCATATAAATTTCTCCTTCTAATTGCTTTAAGTTGACGATCTCTTGGCGAAGCTAAATTAATCTACTAGTTGGGAAAAAAATTATGTAAAAATTTTCCTGCTAATTCATCCCATGTAATGATGAAACCTGGTTCCAATGAGTTTAACCAATCAACAACATGGTCACATAAAGAAAAGGGAGATGCAAAGGCATACCACTTTATCGATTATCCCGTTGTATTTGAAAGTGTCACATAACTAAAGGAATCGCTTTAGGTGCTTGTTTGGATCTTCCATCATATTCCCGCGAAACTGCAAGGTGTTTTGGATTGTTTGGATCATTGTCATCTTATTCTCAAAATTATTGGCGTTGATAACTAGTCGTTCAATCCTTCCTCATACAACATCGAGTGTTGGTAGTTCATACTCACGCAATGTTCTTTGAGCCATCAGTGGCTCTCTACAGATCTAGACTTGTGGTACGAGCGGATCATCAAATAAAGGATTTTCCTGAGGTAAATCAGTTACCATAGGTGGATCGTTTTGCACGGATTGACAGTTGCGTCTCAATAGTCTCTCCGAATTAGGGTATGGCTCGATTGGAGTGCTTCCACAACTTTGGGTCATAAATTGAAATCAGAGAAAAATATTTTTTGTAGTTTTAGTAATTTAAAATTAATAAACAAAACAAAAATTGTATCTATAGTTTTTAATGTTCCTATTTATCCTACTAACTGTAGAAAAATAATTTAGATTCAATGCCGAAACCTCCCCAGCAACGGTGCCAACAACTTGACCACCTCCAAACGTGCGAATGTTTAGAGTTAAAATCGTTCAAATAAAAATATATCAAATTAGTACAATATCTATAAGTGAACAGGTCAAATTGAAATATAGTTAGTGTTACAACAAAACATAGGGAAGTATTTCAAAGATCGTACCCAAAGGAGGTTGAATTAAATCTAAAAATATTATTATCTACAGCAGCAAGTCTAAACAGTATTTAGTAAAAATCATATTACGACAATCAATATTAAAAATTTAAGGTGAGAAAACAAAATTAAAAATCAAAACTACGGAAACAAAATTAAGAAACGAAAATCTCTCGAATAACAAGCAGAAGATTAACTTATTTTCATGTTTATAATTAACTTCAGAACTTGGGTTTTTATTAGAGAATTAGTTATTACCTAGACAATATTACCTCCCAGCCTTTACTGCCTAACTAATCAACCATTACACGCTTTCCTCTCGGCCTCACTTTCTTAATTGGGATAAATACATGATTTACTCGGTAATCTCGTCTCTCGATATGTTTAACTATATTACTTCCTAAGGTCGTCAATCATAGGGCCTAAAAACACATGCATTCACACCATCTAAGCCTATTGGAAAAATCCTTACTCTTCCATTAATCACTCCCTCATCCGCTCGTTAATCTCCCTAAAGATCTAGCCACTCATTGTCTTAAAAACCATCTTTCTACAATTAAATCAATCATGCAAATAACAAAAAATAATATAAAAGAGAAAAGATAGAAATTGTCTGTAGGATATCTTGGAGTGCTCATAATAGCCAAATACTTTGACAATGCTCAAGATCTTGTTGTTACAAAAAAAGAATAAAAGAAAAACAAAATAAAACCTAAACTAACCTAAATCTAGTAAAATAAACCCTCAAACTACTTTGGCAAAAAGCTCTTAAAGCTTTCCACAACTTAGGTATTTATAAAGGAGTTTAGCGGCTTTAATTAGGGTAAACACCAACCTTAATTATACAAAAAGATGTATTGTGCAGACGGAAACACCCTAGCATATTTTTAACCCCATGTCACACTTGTGTCGTGACATAGCCTTTTGCTTATCGCGACACAACTTCGAATGTGAATTTCTTGATCAGCTCGATTGTGTTGCAACTCCGAAAGCTTGTGTTACGGCCAAACCATAATTCTTGATGCTTTTGGGCCTTCAAAGGGATATCATGCACATTCAATTAGCTCATCAAAACCACCTTAAAGCTGGTATTGGCTCGGTTAGGTCAACTAACTTGAAATAATGTGTAAAAACGCTTATTTTGTAACATTTTAATCCTAGACTAAGAAATGCAAAAATGCAATAAAATATATTAAAATTACCAGAAAACAAGCTCACTATGTGCCAAAAATACTTAATCTACCACTACGATTTGTGGCAGGTTAGCATATTGTCACATGAAGTGCATACTGGCACGTAAGTGAATAAACTCGTACACAATATAATCCTTTGGCATGCCAACTATATCAAACTCAGCTTGAGTAGTTAATATGGTATTAACGTTCAATTCATATTCCATATTCGCAACTCATCATCAAGCTATCATGCAACATAGCAGATTTCAACTCAATTTTATACCAATTATCACATATAAATTAATTGCACTACTTTCTATAATATTCAATTTAGTCTCTATTTTGATATACAATCTCAAACATAACAATTCAATCAAAACATTTCATATTACAGCAATGGACTCATCCCAATAACTCATCGGTCAATAAACATACATACAAAATCAAATAATACTATCCTGAATCATTAAAGTACAAACTAAAGTCTCGTACGTCACTCATCTACGATTTTTGCTTTTCCTTTCCCTTTTGACTATTCAGTGTTGTTGATAGCTATGAATAATCATAAAACATATCACATTATCAAATTCTAGTCTAAATAGAATCAAATACTAAATTTCACATATTTTACAATTTATTCAATTTAGTCCTTTAAACCGGGATAAACATAACTTTCAATTTAGGGCTTCGGATTAAAACCTGATTTCACTAAAACTCATTAGTGACCCTCAATTTTCTATTCCTATAAAAATTATGACATATTTGCATTTTACTCAATTTGGTCCTAATGTACGAAATTGACAATTAAGCTTTAAAATTTAGTCATTTTCATATACGAAGCTTAATTTCTAACATTTTCACACCAATTCATTCAATTATCAACAATGGAAACTTTCAAAAACTTTAACAGTTCTAAAAATTGGTACATGGGCTAGCTAAATCAGGCTCCCATGATTCAATTTCCATAAAAATCAAAGAGAAATGGCTATGAACTTACTTATAATTGATGGTAGAATATCAAAAAGGGTTTGAAAGTTTTTCTCCTGTGGAGGATGGTGTGAAGAGTTGAAGAAGATGATACTTATCATCTTTTTCCACTAACATTATATATATCCTAAGACTAATTTTAATTAAGCTTGACTAATTAGATTAATTATGATTAATTAAGCATAAACCTTTAATTAACTAAACTAATGACCTTTTTACATCATCATCCACTAACATCCATTTAAATTAGGTTTATTAGCTTTTGTAATGGGATGTTATTAGAAAGAGCTCAGTCACAATACTATAGTGGAATTACTTTATGACTAAATGAGTTTATAATTAATATGTGAAAAGCTAGAACTTAGTTATAAATCACTTGATTCCTAATTATATATATCCAATCGATCCCTTCGCTAGCTCGTAGAAACCATAAATGAATTGCATGTTGAATCAAATGAATAGAAATAGATAGAAATGATAAAGTTAGAGAATTGTGTTACATTTGGAAATGAATGTGGTTTCTCACTAAGTATAGAAATAATCTGAGAATTAATTTAAGTTTTTCGAATTATTATTTCATTAAATGTAGTTTGAAAATAGAATTAAATTAATTGGTCATTGTAAATCCATTGAATGTATAAATTAAATATATTTTCTCATAGATTCTTTTACGGTAAAGTTTCCATGATTTTAACAGAATTAGAATCGGGTTGAGGAAGTTATTTAATTGAAAAAAAATAATTTATTGAAATTACTTTAATAAATAATGTATATTTTAGTAAATAGAAAAACATGTACTGGTTAAAAGTTCAGAAAGCACATATAATATGACCCAATACATAAGAGGCCCAAATCTCTATTATAATACCTATGATGGGAGGCACACCCTATTAGCTGCCCCTCTCTCCTATTTCAATGAGGGGATTAGTTTTTATTTTATTTTATGAAGTATGCATTAAATGCATCCTACTAATTCAACTACGGTTTCACTTCCTCTCCCTATAAATAGATGGCACCGGTTGGGCTAAACATATAATAAGTTACACACAACTTTAAGAGAGAGAGAGAGATTTAATTTCTTACTAAAACTAAGAAAATTATTTCTGGTTTTGTTTTTGATTCGGAATTGTTCAAGCCCACACTCAAAGCAGTTCGTGGTATGAGAATAATGGAGAAGGTCGTCTGGTTGAAAGTCGGGAACGTCTAGGATCTCGCTCAAAGCACAAGTATTATTTTGGGAAAAAAATTATTGGTATAAATATCACAGTCCAACTCGATGTTCAAAATTTTATTTTTCCGCTATACAAGAAAATCATTTTTGAACTGGATTTTTTCCAACATAATTTTATACCAACTTCACATAATTCATTCTAATGTTATATTAAATTGGTATATTGAATCCATTTTCTTATATTTTCTAGTTTTCATTTTCTATTGTAAAGTTTTGCCCGATGGAAACCTAGTAAAACGAACTCAGATACACGGGTAAAGTACAGCACACTAGGTTTCTTGTCAGAGAAAAAAATTCACAAGGTTTCCAAATCAGGCTAAAAGTATACAAAGTTGCTCATCCAAGCTGAAATTGCACTAGGCCAGGTTACTCGTCCAAGCTAAACCTATACCAGGTTCTCTGTAGAGACATATATCACATATGACTCTATTGGCATGCTATTTGTATCCTATCCTTTTACTAAGTTCACATGGACATCAATTACACATATTTCATTACCAATCACTGTAAGATATCGTTTTCACGTATTTATACCTTATGATCATCCATATTCACGTTTACATATACTTTAAGCTTTCACATTTACCTGTCATAAACTGTATTTGATCACATTTGTATTTCATACCTTGAACAATGTACTTATTACACAAAAATCATTTATTTCATCAATTTCAATTTAAAACAATTAATATATATATCATATATAGATAAATTCACATTCAATTTCACAATTTCATCCCAATTCATCATCTGTAACACCCCAATACTCGACCCGATTGCTGGATTTGAGTTACAAGGTGTCACTCACATTGCTAAAGCAACTACAATCATTAAAATTTGATTTTGAGAGAATGAAAACATTTATACAAGTATCAAATGTGTATAAATAGATATTGAATCATTTTCGGGCTCAATTGAGCCTACAAAAGCTTTTTCGCTAAATCGAGGTTAGATTATGACCAAATTGTAAAGTTTTCAAGTTTCGAGTTGACGTCTTGACGTTGGGGGTTCCTCGTCGTGATGCAACATACTGTCTTGACTCGTCATGACGTTGGGAGTCCTTCGTCACAACGTGACTCTCTATCCAACCCTCATCATGACGTTGAAGAACCTACGTCGCGACATAGCCCCTGTTCTCCACAAGGTCCGATTTCATACATTGTTCAACAAGCATATATTAAATACATGGATGCCCTTAAGGCTAAAATTGCTCATTTACTATAAATTTAACCTGTTAACAACCATATACCAAAACATCAACATATCTTCCATGTATAATTACTGACTATTTCAACTATTTGCAATACTAATTCTCAATATGACCATTGAAACATTTGAAACAAATAGGACCTAGGTACATGCCATTTGACCAAAATGAGATAAGTTCAACAAACTTAGTATCATCAAAAATTGCCTACGGAGAAAACAAATCGTACACTAAGCAATAGAGCTTAGTGGTACTTTCATGATTCAAGAGATTAATAATTAGGATAAAACCATGGCATAAAGCATGTGAACTCAAATTGTAACTTACAAAAAAAGGTGTACATATCCCATTAGGTAAGCCAATTTGCATAACATTTCAAGATTATCATCAAAGTTATACTTTTGCTACTCATCTTTATATTTCATACATGAAAAGGGTATTATTTAAATCCATTTACCATGATCAATTCCTTTACTTATACTTACCGTTCAATTCGTTTCTGGAATCCACCGACTTGTCCACATTCATTTTGGCCCCTAGGGCTTGATTCCACTTGCTTTGCATAATAAGATATATACCTGTCAATTCAATTCATATACAAATATACTCAACTCTCAAACATCGTATTAATTCATTTCAGCATAAGTTAACAAACTTATTATTAATGACCTCCCTATTAACCTAACTCAGATGGATACATGGATCATCCAACCAACACACCAACTTGCACCGAAGTGCATCAACAGAATAATTGACCAAGAAAAACTGGCACCTAACATGTATACTAGCGCTCGAAGTGCATCCTGGTGCACAAATCACATACTGGCACACAAAGTGCATCCTGGCCCATAAGCGCATAAACTTGTACATAATCCAATCCTATGGCATGCTAATTATATCTAACTCAGCCCGACTAGTTCATAGGGTATTAACATTCAATTCATATTCCATATTCACAATTCATTATCAATCTATCATGTAACATAGCATATTTCAACACAATTTCATACCAATTATCACATATTAATTAATTATACCACTTTCTATTCTATTCAGTTTAGTATATGTTTCGATATACAATCTCAAACATAACAATTCAATCAAAACATTTCATATTATTGTAATTGGAATCATCTCAATAACTCATCAGTCAATAAAAATACATACAAAATAAAATAATTCTATCCTGAATAATAAAAGTACAAACCAAAGTTTTGAGTGTCACTTGTCGATGATTTTTGCTTTTCCTTTCCCTCTTGACGATTCAGTGCTGTTGATAGCTACGAATAATCATAAAACGTACCATATTATCAATTTCCAGTTTAAACATAACCAAATACTAAATTTTACATATTTTTCAATTTATTCAATTTAGTCCCTAAAACTAGGACAAACATAACTTTCAATTTAGGGCTTCGATTTAAAATTCAATTTCACTAAAACTCATTAGGGACCCTAAATTTTTTGTTCATATAAAAACGTCATGACAATTTTGCATTTTATTCAAATTGGACCCTATTGTACGAAAGTAACAATTAAGCTTTAGAATTTAGTCTTTTTCACATAATGAGCTTAATTTCTAACAAGTTCACACGAATTTCATTCAATTCTCAACAACTGAAACTTTAAAAAAACTTTAGCATTTTTACAAGTTGGTACATGGGCTAGCTAAATCAGGCTTCTATGATTCAATTTCCATAAAAATCAAAGAAGATGGCTAGGAACTTTTACTTGATGGCCGAACATCAAAAAAGGTTTTAAAGTTTTTCTCCCATGGAGGATGACATGAAGAGTTGAAGAAGATGATACTTATTGTCTTTTTCCACTAACATTCTATATACATACTGAGATTAATTTTAATTAAGCTTGATTAATTAAGCATAAACCTTTAATTAATAAACTAATGAACTTTTTACATCATCATCCACTAACATCCAATCAAAATAGGCTTATTAGCCATTTTAGTTCTTTAGATAATTGCTATTTGAGTCCCCAAGCCTTAATCTAATTAAAAATTTATAGCGATAAAACTTTTAAAATTTATTCACTAAGCCTTAATTACTCACAATTTTGGCGAAATCACTTAACAAAATTTCAATTCATCAATACAATAACTCCTTAAATATATATATTAAATATTTATATACCCGATTTACAAAAACGGGGTCCTGAAATTGTATTTTTCGACACCACTAGAAATTGGGTCGTTACGTCATCAACACACAATTAATTAATACCATATAACAAATTCAATCATACAAAATGACATGAAAATGTAGAGATTTAAATTGATCTCGAATCATAAAAGCACAAAACTGATATATCACATCACTCATTGACAACTCTCGCTTTTTGTTTCCCTCTCGACGACCTGACGTCGTCATTCGCTACGATCGATAATTCAATCAATAAAGCAATATCAAATTTTATTCAATCCACATTCAAATACAAAGTCTCACATATTTTGTATTTTATTTAATTTAGTCCTTGAACTCAGGATAAGCATAACTTTTAATTCCTAGGTTCGAATTAAAATCCGAATTCATATACTTTCATTAAGGACCTTATAATTTCTATTTATAACATAATTTTAATTTTAGGTTTTACATTTATTCAATTTGTTTCCTAATGTAACAAAGTTAACAAACAAGTTAAAATAATTTACAATGTAGTCCTTTTTATAATCTAAGCTTAAGATCTATCAATTTCAAGCCTAATTCATAAATTAATCATCAATGAAAAATTTTTAAAACTTTAACATTAGTACATGGGCTAGCTAAATCAAGCTCCCATGATCACAAATTTATAAAAATTACAAGAAAAAGATTTTATTTTTCTTACCTTATGGATGGTTGAATATCAAGCTAAAGGTTTAGGTTTTCTTCAACAAAAGAGACAGTGGGAAGAAGATGATGGCAATGCTTTCCATCTTTTCCCACATACTTTCTATTTATGCATTGAATTAACTTAATTAATCTAACTTTATTACCTCAAGCTTGGTTTAATTAATTTAAATTAACAATTATTTATTCATAATGAAATATTACACCATCATCCACCAACTCTCATTTAGGAATGGTTTAATTGCCATTTTGGGCCATTGGTTAATTGCTATGTAGGTTCTCAAGCCTTTTGTTAATTAAAACTCTATAGTGATTGGACTTTTACAATTTAGTATCCGAGCTTTAATTAACTAATTAATCAACTCATTTACTCGACCATTCTTCAATATATTTTTATAATAACGATGTAAATATTTTTATTTAATATTTATGGATTCAATTTACAGAAATAGGGTTTCAAAATCGTATTTTTTAACACCCTTATATTTTGGGTCATTACAGATCTCCCCCTTAAGAAATTTCGTCCCCGAAATTTTTACATAGAAAGAGGTAGGGATATTAAGATCTCATTTTCTCTGTCAGATCCTAGGTAGTTCTTTCACACTATGATTGTGCTATAGGCTATTTTACTCCCGAGCTAAGATTTTTATCAGTTCTTCTACATATGATAAATCGAGTTGAACTTTAATTGCTTCCGTCAATATATTATGAGAAGGGCTAGATCGATATTGTTGAAGCATAGATACATGAAACACATTGTGAACATTTTGCAACTCCAATGGTAGAGCTAAACACTAACCAATTGATCTAAATTCCTCAATAATCTCATATGATCCTATCCTCTTGGGGTTTAGCTTCCCATTGTGGCCCCAGTGTAAGATCATTAGCACGGAGAGACTTTCAAAAATATTTTATCACTCACGACATATTGAACATCTTTCTATTTCAGATTAGCATAAAATATTTTTTTGCCTATCTATGGCCGCTTTCAATCTGCCTTTGATTAGCTTTACTACATTTTCCACTTCCTGCATCAATTCAGATTCAATCATCTTTCTCTTGCTCAACTCTGACCAACATAAAGTTGTTTTCCACTGTTGACCATATAGATCTTATCAATTCAAATGCTTGATTTGAAACTATTATTATGAGCAAATTCAACTAAAGGAAAATAATGTTTTCATTTCTATTCAGGAACCGGAATAGGTTGAAACAACCTAGTAGGAACTTGATGTTCAACCTTTACTTACTGGCAAGCTTAATTGCTCTGCCAGCTTAGCATTTGTGGATTGTGCCTTTATTATTTGTCAATCATCACAAGTTTTATTTTCAATTTAGCTAACAAGATGACATCATTACCAATACTCAACTAGGCAAATAGTGCTTTCAGCTTAAAAGTTGACTTTTGACTTAAAGTTATCAATCACTACATTCATTTTTCCCAAGATGGTAATCAATTGTACAATTATAATATTTTAGCAAACCGATCCGACGAAGATGTCTCAGATTTAACTCTTTTTGGAAGAGGAGGTATTTGAGACTCTTATGATCTGTATAAATATGACACTTTTTATCATATATATATAGTGCCTTTAGATCTTTCTAGAACAAATTTTGTTGTACTATTTTATAGAGATGGGTGAGTTTTCTTGGGGTATTTCCAATGATGATGTATTTGATATGCTAATGGGTTGTTCTGACAATGAATACTTGGATCGCCCATTCGTTAGTGACTCATTTCATGATTATACTTGTCGCACTAAATCTTTTGACATAATCATGGAGGGACTCATTTTCCCCTTGATGGATGGTTATCAAATAAGTCGAGGACTGTTGGAGCAGCTTGTTGGCCAGAAAGTGGCTCATGAATTGTCCAGCTAATTACTCGAAAGAGTGAAGGGATTCCCGAGACAATCACATGTACCACTGTCGAGCTGTTTGCGAGAGAGTCATGGAGAAGGCTCTACATTTAAATTTATCGAATGTTCTAGCATGGTCATATAATTATTATACCAAGCTAAATGATCCTCCAAATACCTCGGTCTATTGTACACAAACTTTAAAATCATGAAGAATGTTGAGATATGGTTTTCTAAAACCTCGAGTGCCAACGATTCATTAGAGTAGTTCCAGACAGAATCGTTTGTTTTTACCCTTTTACTTCTTGCATCTTCTTGAAGGCCCTGAGCTGTTCTTCCATGGAGGTATTATTGTTACTCTGGGAATGTTGAGATATTTCTAGGAGGTCGACACTATTCCTACAAAGGTCCTCTAAATCATTACACTCGCACTCTCTATAGAAGGCGGATTGAAGTTCATCTTCTCGACGAGTTGGATTCTCCCGTCTTGGGACTTCTCGTGCAACCCCTAACTCAGTGATGAAATGCTCATTCTTGGCATTTCTTTGGTCAAGGATATGTTGCTGGTCCTTGAATCGATGTTTTTGTTGAGAAAACTGCTCTTCTAAATGTTGTAATTTCTCATTGGCTTCTAAGCTGTGAGGTTGAAGACTTTACATCTGTCGGTGAAAACCTTGGTTTAAGGGAGTGCAAGTCACAGTTGGTAGAGCATGCGTGGTTGTGAGACAAGTTATATCCTCTTACAAACAACGAATAATCTGGTCTAAGGGTCCTGGAGGGGACATACCAAGTTGCAGTTGAGGCACTGAAATAACTAGTAGAGCCATAGCAACTGGGGGGAATGGTTCATATTGGTGCAACAAGAGTGATAGGGTTGGTGCAACAAGGGTGAGGTTGAAGACCTTACGTCTGTTGGTGAAAATTTTGGTTTAAGGGAGTGAGAGTCACGATTGGTGGAGCAGGCATGGTTGTGAGACAAGTTATGTCCTCTTACAAACAACGAGTTATCTGGACTAAGGGTCTATGAGGGGACAGATCAGGTTGCAATTGAGGCACGGTGATAACTTGTAACACCCCTTACCCCTCTTCATTGCCAGATTAGGGTACGAGACGTTACTACACTCTTATACACTAATTCCGATACATATATTTCAATCATATGTAGAAATCATTCAAATATTCATACATTGTCCCTATTATAGGCTTACGAAGCCCAAAACTATCATTAATATTGGTTCTAGACTAAACTGGAAACTTTCTAACACTTAGAAAATTTTTCATCAAAACAAGGGTCACACGCCTGAGTGGCATATGACACGGCCGTGTGGGTAGACCGTGTGGTCCTCACACGCCCATGTCTCGACCCCGAGTCGAATTCCCGAGCATTTTTTTATGTCCCATGGCCAAGCCACATGCTCGTGCGGTGGCTGTGTCATCCACACGGCTGAGTCACACGACCTTATCTCTAATAATGTGGCCAACACTTAGGCTATTTTCCAAGCCCTTTTCGTGTTCTTAACTCTTTATACCAATATTTGATATATCGACCCATAACATACCCTTATCTATTCCTAACTTAACCACATCAAGTCATTCCCTCATGTATGTAATAAATAGGTTTACATAACCATAATTATTATAAACCACATCTCATGGCTATAAATAATAAAGCAATGTATGAGCCCAAACACTTAGCTAATTCACACTAAATCAAATTACCAATAACTAGACCTTTATACATGCCACTCACTTATAAATATTTAAGAATTGTCGATACCTTAATTTAACAAATTCATAGTGTGATGCTGTCTCTGACGATCTCCAACCCCGAGCCAATCCTAAAAGAATGAGAGAAACAGGAAAGTAGTGTAAGCTTTATAGCTTAGTAAGTTTGCATATAATAATAAACAATCTATTTAACAATACTATCCCATTCCTCAATAGATATGCTTAAGAAAATAGAATCATTATTCACATGATTTCACCTTTTACTCAAGTTCAGCTAAGGCTACTTTCCTGAGTCACAGTCACTAATTTAATTATTTCATAAGCTATAGAACTCAAAATTAAGTTTCGTAAATTTTCCCTACAATTAGACTCATATATCTTCTTGTCATAAAATTTCCATAATTTTTAGCTTAGCCAATTAGTATAGTTTATTCATTAAAGTTTCCCCTATTTCACTATTTGACAGTTCTGCCCTCTCTTCATGAAATCTCAGATATCTCATTGTATAAAATTCAAATAAAATTTTCGTTTGTTCCAAATAAAAATAGACTCACTAAGGATTCTAAGAATATAAACCATGCCCCATAACTATTTTTTTTTACAATTTATAATGATTTTTCCAAGTCAGAACAGGGGATCACGTAATCATTCTGAACCAGTTTCACAAGAATTTAAATATCACAGAATATGAAATTATTTTGTGTACACAGTTTCTTTTATATGAAAATAGACTCATTCAGATTTAATTTCATATCTTATTCAACTTCTAATTTGATATTCACCATTTTTGGTGATTTTTCAAAGTCACACAACTACTGTTGTCCAAAACTGTTTTGTTGTTAAATTTACTCTTTCATAATTTCACTTACTCCGTTTCATCTTACCGAAGGTTCGATCAAATATCGAGTACGTTGGTCATAAATTTTCACACTTATACCTACACTTATTCATCACATAATCATATTCAATTACACTTAGTCGTTACACGATCACATGTATTGTCACTTAGTAAATTTCCCGTTGAACTCATCGGAATAATAACATATACACGGTGGCCTACACATAGTACCACCCTTGTAGCCGAAACTATCTGGTGCACATAGTAGCCTACACTTAGTACTACACATGTGACCAAAACCATCACTTACACATAGTGGCCTGCACTTAGTACCACACATGTGATCAAAGCTATCGGGTACGCATAGTAGCCTGCACTTAGCACTACACATGCGACCTATCCGTCTGGTACACGTAGTAGCCTGCACTTAGTACTACACACGTGACCTAAAACCATCCCGTAGCTCTCTTGTACACATAGTGGCCTGCACTTAGTACCACACATGTGACCTAGCTACCTCATTCGTATCTTTTCTATTCCGAAGGTTCAACCGGGAATTCTCACTTTTCAACATTTTACCAATTCATCCATAATCAATCACAATTCATAATTTACACATATAAATGTATCAATCACAATGTTCACTTGCACATTATTATCACATGATTAAATCCTTTTCACATTCAATCACTTTTCATTATATCAATTCAATACCCGTTGAACCCTATGGAATACTAAAGGATACACTGAATAAGGCACCAAGTGCCACACTGTAATATAGCTGAAGCTATCACTGTAACGTAGCCGAAACTACTACTATATTGTAGTTGAAGCTACCACTGAATTGTAGCCGGAGCTACCACTGATCACTTATCACTTAAGTTTCCTAGGGTTCAATCGGGATTTTTCACACTTTTTAACATTTAGGCGACATTCACTTAATCATTTTTCTCATGATAACAATAATTCAAAATTTTCTCATAATATTCATAATCATAGAATTCACATTTAAGTACAATATTTCAATACACTTCCATGTACCATAGACATATTTTTAAATCAATTTAAAAACTTGGCACATTAGTCATTTAATTCAAAATAATTCAATAAATAAAACAATTCATTTTGCAAATATAAATTATAACATTATTGCATTTTTAATATCAGACCAACTTACTTCAAATGCCGAAACGACTAATTTCTCGACTTAGCTCAGAACTTCATTATTCCCCGATCTTTGTCCAAATTTCATGTTTTCTTAATCTAACATGTCAAATAACACTCATTTAACACATTTCATCAACAAACTAGTCAATTCAATTCACATATCAAATTTTGGCAAATTTACAATTTTGCCCCTAACTTTTCAAAAATTACACTTTTACCCTAGGCTCGTAAAATAATTTTTATTCAATTTTCATATGTTTTATGACATACTGAACATTTTTCTCTTCTATAGCAACTTTAAATTCTCACTAATTCACACACTTATGACCAATTTATAACTTTTACAATTTAACCCATTTTATACGATTTCATCGAAAATCATCTAATAAAACTCATTTCTCTAATCATAGACATACATAATCTACCATCATTCATCAAAATACACAATTATTCAACATGGGTCAATTTTTAAAATTAAACTCTAGCTCAAAATAATGGTAGAAATAGCTAAACTAAGTTACCGAGATTTCAAAAATACGATGAACATTAAAAACGGGACTCAAAAACAGTTACTATGAAGCTTGAAAAGCTTGAAACCCTTAGCCATGGAGTCTAGAAATTTTCGGCAGCAACTTGAAGAAGATAAGCGGATTTTTTTCTTGTATTTTGACTTTTTATTCATTTAAAACATTAAATGACTAAAATACCCTTAAGGCTTTTCTTTCAATTTTGTCCTATTCATGCCCATTTTTGTCCATCAAGTTATCCAATGGTCTAATTACCTTTTAAGGACCTCAAATTTTAAAAACATAACAATTAGACACCTCTAACATATAGAACTCAACTTTTGCAGTTTTTACAATTTAGTCATTTTAACTAAATTTAGTGCCCAAACGTTGAAATTTTCGAACGAAATTTTTACGAAATCTTTCCGTAAAATTGTAGACCATAAAAATATAATAAAGATAAAATTTTCCTCGTCGGATTTGTGGTCTCAAAACCACTGTTCCGACTAGACCCAAATTTGGGTTGTTGCATAACTAGTGGAGTCAGGGTAGTTGAGGGGAATAGTTCCTGTTGGTGCAACAAGAGTGATAGGGTTGGAAACCAGAGGATGCCTTAAAGTTTTCATCAACTGTTCTAAGGTGGGAAGAAGAATACTCGTGTACCGTAGAGGGGTTCTTGTGGGAGTAGAAGGAGAATGAGTCTAGGTAGAGTTGTTGCCTATGCTAGGTGGGAAGTTTCTAAGGCAGGTGGGATAGGGCTGTTAAGTGGAGTGGAGGAGTTGATTTGATTGGCTAGTTCGTTGGCTTGGTTGGTTTAGTCAGCATGGGTGCCACTTTGAGATTGTGAAGCCATATTGCATATGCTCACAACACAAATTGTTGATACAGTGACACAACATGGAATGGTGGTTGTTATGGATATCGATTCACCCAGTCAGGGTAGAGAGCTAAAGGTTATAGAGAGTGGAGGTGAAGATAGTATTCAAGTTGAGAGTTAAAGCATGGTCAACAGAACGTAGGCTTGGTATTCTTGGAGAGCCGATATTTTCTTCATCATTCCTAGAAGTATTTATAGGCAAGGGTCCAGTGTAAGATGATATTAACGTGTCGAACTTGCCATTCAGTCATCATTACGAAAATCGTGGGGGGATATCTTTGATGGGACAAGGATGTCTGTGACGGACATATCCTGTCATTCATCCTAACTTAAAGGAATAGGGTAGTTGAGCCAACGTGGTGTTTGGTGACCAACGACTTCATGTTCTTGATGAAGACTGATAAAACATAAAAATAGCACATTTTAATCCCACGCTTAGGATTTTTTGGATGTTTATTTATAGAATTTGGTTAATTCGATACTCCTATTTCTTTCAATTCAAGTTTCTATACTTAGGAGAGCATAGGGGAGCGAAAGGAACAGAAAATGGGCCAGAACCGGACAAAACGGGCCATCTTAAGGATCCACACGGCTAAATCCTGCACCACACGGGCTGAACACACGCCCATGCGCCAGCCCGTGTCGATCGAGAGCCATGCAAATTCCCACACGACCTGGGCCTCCTCACACGAGCTGAGCACACGCCCGTGTCCTTGCCGTACCCTGCTTTGATTTCACGCGGAAAAAGCCAAATTTTAGGGTTTATAAACCTTCTAAAGTCTATAAATACACATCAGAGGAAGACCTAAGAGAGCACGCAGAGTAGATCGAAGAAATTACTCGAAGGAAGTCGTCGGAATCATCTAGAAGGCAGATTCACTCCAAGATTGAAGATCTCCATCAAGTTCTTTAGAAGTTTTTGGGCTCTTTATGTCTTGTTGTTTTCTTAATTCTATGATGTTTTCCTTTTACGTTATGAACTAAACTCCCTAAATACCTAGGGAGGATGAAACCTAGATGAATCTTATTATTTAATAAATCTGAATTACGTGATAAATACTTGATCTTGTTCTTAATTATGTGTTCTTAATCCTTGTTTTGATGTTTTCAGGAATATTAATTCAAGTTTAATGTGCTTATTCAGTGGAGCAAAAGTTCCTGTTTAAGAGAAGATCCAACATAATTAAACGGGGTTGATTGCAATCCTAAAAATAGGACGACATAAATCTGCCAGATCAGAGTTAAATCTAATAAGGGAATTCATAGATCGAGTTAATGCGATGATATGGGTTTTAATTAGAAAGAGATTTCAATTAATCAACCTAGAGTCAGTTGTTCTGAGTCTTGAAAGAGATATTAACATAATTTAGGGATTTCTACGGATCAAGTCAAGCGAATAAATTATTTAATTCAGAGTTAGAATAATAAGTGAAGTCTAGGTGGATTTTTCCTTGGGTATTTTCTTTATTCATTCGATTCTTCCTTGGGTATTGTCTTTATTCATTCGATTATTCTCTTCACTCTCTGTCGTGTTCATAGTCATTTAGTTAATTAATTAGTTAGTTAATTTTAGATTAAAAATAAATCCCCTTAATTATTAGGCTAGATAATAAAAAGATAGTTATTACTAGTAATTTTAGTCCTTGAGGATACGATATTCCAGACTCACCATAACTATACTACTGTTCAATAGGCGCGCTTGCCTTTGTCGAAATATTAGTTAGTTTCGAGCCCATCAAGTTTTTGGCGTCGTTGCAGGGGACTAAGATATTAGGAACACTTAATTTTTATTACTTTAGCCATTTTTACTTTATTGCAATCTATTTTTATCTTATTGTTTCTTTTCTAATTTTTCTCTTTCTTTGCTTCTGGCAGTTTCTCTAGTTTATGACTAGAAGGAACCCGTCAGGACCTTTGCTTTTTGACAGTGAGATAGAAAGTACCGCTCGCAGAAATCGTAGGGAGATAAGGCGAAGTCTACAATACATAGAAGAAGAGCAAGATGATGAAACCAATATTACCGAGGAGATGGCTAATAATAATCCGCTACCTCCCGTGGTTGCCGAAAGTCCTGCTCCTCGTACTATGTATGACTATGCTAAGCCTAATTTAACTGGGGCTGAATCGAGTATTGTTAGACCTGCTATTGCTGCAAATAATTTTGAACTAAAACCTAACACTATTCAAATGATTCAACAGTTTGTTCAGTTTGATGGTTTGCAGGACGAAAACCCAAATACTCATTTAGCAAATTTTCTAGAATTCTGTGATACTTTCAAAATAAATGGCGTTTCTGATGATGCCGTTCACCTTCGGTTGTTTCCCTTCTCGTTGAGGAACAAATCTAAACAGTGGTTAAACTCGTTACCACGAGGATCAATCACTACATGGGAACAAATGACTGAAAAATTTTTAATTAAATATTTTCCACAGGCTAAAACGGCTAAGTTGAGAAATGATATTTCTTCTTTTGTGCAGATGGATTTAGAAACATTTTATGATGCATGGGAGAGATGCAACGATCTACTGAGAAGATGCCCTCACCATGAGTTACCATTATGGCTACAGGTTCAAACCTTTTACAATGGTGTGAACCCCTGATCGCTGAAATCAGAGCTTTAAAATTTATAAAACGAATGATCAAACCTGGAAACTAACTCTGACAACGATTAAAGGCAAGTGTACCTATCGAACAGTAGTATAGCTTAGGCAAGACCGGATTGTCGAACCCAAAGGAACTAAAAGTACTAATACCAACTTTCTTTTTATTATTTAGCCTAAAATAAAGTGAAGTTGCTTTAAATCTAAATTAACGACTACAAAGCTAAAGACGCAAAGACAAAAAGAACGAATTGGGAAATAACTAGAAGAAAAACTCAGTTGATCACGACGATACCCTCAGGAAGAATCCACCTAGACTTCACTTGTTATCTAACACTGAACCATACGATTTATTCACTTAGTTTGATCCGTAGAACTCCCTAGCGTATATTAAACCCTCTCTCGAGGCGAATAACGTCTAACCCTAGGTTAATTAGTGGAACTCTCATTCTCTTATAATAACCCCCTAGAATAGCAGTAAATCAATCTATGGATTCCCATATTAGGTTTCACCCTAATCCGGCAAAATCTAGTCACCCTATCTCTAGGCGTACGATCAACTCCGCTTAATTATGCTAGATCTACTCTTAAGCAGGGTCTATTCCTCCTCCACCTAAGCACATCAAACTTAAATCAATATCCGCGAAATATTAACTCAAGAATTAAGCACACATAATTAAGAGCAAACTAAGTATTTATCATATAATTTAGAAAACGATAACAAGATTCATCTAGGTTTCATCCCCTTCAGGTATCTGAGGGGTGTAGTTCATAACAAATAAAGAAAACATCTTAAGAGAAAAGATAAAACAAAACATAAGAAATCTCTAAAACTCCCTGAAGGAATTGAAGGATAGATCCGCCGTCTTGAGTAGAATTCTGACTTTTTGGGATGGATCAACTGGCTAACTTCGAGCGATTCCCTCAACTCTGACCTTTCCGGTTTGGCTCCTTGGCCTAGCTCGACGTCCTCGACAAAAGCCCTAGCAGAAGGCTTTTGCCGAACTCCCTTCTCAAGCTACCCCCTTGGTGTTTATATAGACTTTGTGATGCCTTGCTTGGCCCCTAAGTATCCTAATTTAAGTAGAATTCCTACTAGGGTGTTTGAATAGGCTTCGGAATGTGTTTCTTTACCTCCAAGTATCCTTTCCCGAATGAAATTGCTCTTTCCAGCGACAGGGACATGGCCATGGCACACGCCTGTGTGGATCGACTTCAGGCCATGTTCGGGTCTGTTTATGGAGGCACGGCCGTGTGAATCGTGGTCAGATCGTGTTTTAGCTGATCCATGAGGCACGACCGTGTGGCTTGAAGTCCAGGCCGTGTCGATTTCGTGAATTGGCTCATTTGGCCCGTTTTAAGCCCGTTTCTCATTCTTTTCATCCTCGGGTGCTTTCCTGGGTATAAGACATGAAAAGAAAATATTAAAAGCACCTTTTTACATAAATCGAGGCTTAAATCATCCAAAAGCATACTAAATGTGGGATTAAAATATGTTGCTTTTACGGTTTATCAACCCCTCAACTAGGTAATTGATTGATGCAGCTGTCAGTGGGACCCTAAATAACAAAACCCCTAAATTACATATTAACTTATCGTTTATTGAAGCTCTTTCGCATATGCCCAATTTAGTAAAATTTTTAAAAGAGTTTTTGACAAACAAATAGAAGTTAGACGATGTGTCGCATTTGGAGCTAAATGCAATGTCCTCAGCAATTTTATAGAATAAACTACCCCGCAAATTAAAAGATCCAGGGAGTTTTACGATTTCTTGCTTAATTAGTGGTTTATCTGTTGATAATGCTTTAGCTGATTTAGGGGCAAGTGTCAATGTTATGCCTTATAAAATGTTTAAATAGTTAGGTCTTGGGAAACCTAAACAAACTAGGATGAGCATTCAATTGACTGATAAAACCATTAGATTTCCTAGGGGTATAATTGAAGATGTGCTAGTCAAAATTGATAAATTCATATTCCCAGTAGACTTTGTTGTTTTAGACATGGATGAGGATAGCGACGTTCCTTTAATTTTAGGACGACCCTTTTTAGCAACTGCTGGGACCATTATTGATGTTGGTACAGGGGAATTAATACTTAGTGTAGGTGATGACATGATTAAACTCCACGCACGTGATTTTGTTAAAATATCTAGTGATCAAGATGATACAAGTCCTGTTAATGTAAGTGAACTTAATGTTCAACCTTCTTTGTAGGAAATCCCTCGGAAAAGGATGATAGAGCCATGGTCTAGCTCTCATATTGAGAACAGAACTGTTCATGAGGAACGAAGAGTCAAGATCGAGGAGCTAGATGAATGGCAAACATAGTTTAAGGAGAAATTGAAAGAACACGATCAACCAAAGCAGAGCCATGACGAGCCTAAAAATAAAACGAGTCAAATTAAGATTGGAGACCGAGTTCTACTGGATAATACAGATCTTCGTATTACCACTTCTGAACCTAATGGTACAACCCCTTTCACGGTACTTAATATTTTCCCATACAGTACAATCAAGGTAACTCATTCTAAATTTGGCACATTCAAGGTAAATAATACTCGTCTAAAACCTTATTTTAACAAAATTGATAGTAGGAATGAGGAGTTTCAACTCCTCGAACCACCATGATTATGAGAATGTAAGGTGAGTCAAGCTTAGACTCTAAATAAGCGCTTGTCGGGAGGCAACCCAAGCACTAACCTTACTAATTAGTTTATTTTCGCTTCATTGATGTTTTTAATACAGTTTTCCTAACCCACACAGCTTGGACACACGGGCGTGTCCTTGGCCGTGTGGATAAGAGGACTTAGTTTTTAAAATTCAAAGAAATCGATAGGGGGCTCCACGGACACGACACACGGTCATGTGTGATATTACACAGACGTGTCAAAATTCCACAGGGGCGTGTCCTAGGCCGTGTGAAAACTGGAGCTCAATTTTTCAAAATTCAAAATTATAAAACAAGTCAGGGGGCTCCACGGGCAGGCTTCACGACCGTGTGTGTGATCACACGGGCGTGTGAACTTCTACACGGGCATGGGATAAGTGAAGGGCTTCACACATGGCCGTGCAACGTAGCCGTGTGGACCATACGGCCTAGACACACGAGCGTGTCTAAGGCCGTGCGACAACTAACCTCTCAAAATCGCAACCAACACGGGCTAGGGAATAAGCCACACGGGCGTGTGACAAGGCCGTGTGACCCAACACGGGCTGTTACACGACCATATCGCTTATAAAACCCTCAAACCCTTCTTCTTTCTTCTCCTTTCCCCTTTCCAAATCCCCCCAAACCCTAGCCTCCCTAACCTTCGCCGCAACTCCAACCACTGGCGACCCCCTCCTTTTTCCCTTCTTGTTCTTTCCCTCATTTCCCTCCCAAAACCCCCCTCCATCCCACTTCCGGCCACCATAGATCCCCCTCTTCCCTTTTGCTTCACCCTCCCTTTTCCCTCATTCTTTCTTCCCTTTCCCTTCTCTTTCCACCACCGACCACTTCCCTTCCCTTTTTCCTTGCACCAGCCACCACCTTACGCTGCCGACCTTTCCTTGACCCGTCGCGCTCCACTCCGGTCATTATCATTGCCACCACTGGTTACTCTTTTCCCCCTTTTTTTTAATTCAAATTTATTTTTTATTTTTTTCTTTATTTTGTTTATTATTCTTATTCCATTTAGATTTTGCTTATGATTATGACTATTTTCCATTTTTGTTACTTATTCTAAGTAGGTTTATTTTCTATATTAGTATTTAAGGATCCTTTTATTTCATGTGTTAAGGGTACCATAAGTTACTATTTTTTATTGTTAATAATAAAAATATCTGCTCTTTGTTTAACTTTTAAATTCACTATGTTAGGAATATACTGTTATTTAGGACTATTTCGATATTACTTGTGGTGATGCTTGAATTATTTATTGCAAATTGTTTTTAGATACACCATGACTAATACTCGAGGGAAAACCGAAGTCACCGTTCCCGCTTCGAACAAGCAGAAGGGTCCCGGCACGGTCTCCCCGTGCACGACCACTTTACAGCAGATATCCACCACTTCCTCATAGACCAGTTCATGCAGGCTGCTTCATTGACTCAATTTCAAAAGGTTCAAGGTGCTACCGGAGTATTCTACCCCACCTTCAACTCTACCTAGTTCATTAGGCTTCTTTTCACGGATTCCATCCAAAATTCAGGAAGTTTCACTTCTCTCCCTATCTTATGATATTCTTTTTATATTGTCATTATCTATCTTTGTATATTGAGGACAATGTACATCTTAAGTGTGGGGAGGTTAATTATATCATTATCAGAAAATCTCTGAATTATGTCTTGTTCTTAAGTAAATTTTCTCATATTACTATTAGAATAAAATTTCTATTGACTTATGATTTTTATTGATATATTTTGGATTAAGTCATAGGTAATTGTGCAGTGATGGTTTAAACTTTAAAACATTAAAGAATCAAGCATGATAAGTCTATATTCAGAATTAAAATTTTATTAGGTTGTTTCCCTAAATTTAAATATTACTTTGAAGTTTGAAATTTGTAAGGTTGACATCAAAAACAATAAATTTTGTGAGACTTTGAGCCTTTTAGAGCATATATTTTTCTTGCTCACTTTATTGTTGGTTATGAGTGTATCAATATTGATTTGTTATTCTAGAACTTGCTTCGATTATGCATATCGAGACCCAACTTTTGATTTGATATACTGAGATGATAAAGGCACCTAGGTTTTAACCCACTTATTCCATTAAAAGCCTACCTTCATTATTAATCCCTAGTGAACCCATTTGAGCCTAATAAACTATTTCTTGACTCACCCATTAATATTAACCCAAAACCCAATTTTTGCTTCTCCTACTTTATTGACTCCCCTTTTGTCAAGATTTGATTTGATCAGTTGCCTAACTATATTCTTTATTCAATTGTTAAATTCGTCTTATTATACGTGATAAAAAAAGTGGAAATATATATTACTAGTTCTTTGAGCTTAAGCAGTTAATTTCACATTTTGAGAAGAAGCTCGTGTTATTTTTCAATTGTAATTATTCAGTATTAGTTTATTTTTTTAGTTAGGTAAGTTGTCAATTCAATCTCGATTCTAACCCTCTAATTCAGCTTTTATCTACACCTTAACCCAAGCCCTGTTACAACTCTTTTTAAGACCTTTTGATTTGTGTATCATCTCATTTTATAGTGGTGGTGAGTTGATTTTCATGCAAGCCTATGGTAATAGCTTTTCATGTTTGACTTTTGAGTGCTTAATTTGAACCTTAAACACTTTGAGTGATTTCAGTGAACCTTTAGTGAGGATGTCAGTTCTTATCAGTTTTGAATCAAAGGTAATTATTTAGATAAGGGGAAACACCTATGTTTTCGTGCTATAAAATTTGTGACTTTAATTGTTTGAATCTTTAAGATTCTTTTAGTTAAATTATCAATGTATGAATTATCTGTGAATTATGATAAGACATTATTGATGAGAATTATGAACTGAGGAAGTTTGATTTTGATTTTGAGTTGAGGATTTTGCTTGAGAACAAGCAAACGCTTAAGTGTGGGGATATTTGATAAACCATA
Organism: Gossypium australe; assembly: GCA_005393395.2. NCBI lineage: Eukaryota > Viridiplantae > Streptophyta > Magnoliopsida > Malvales > Malvaceae > Gossypium > Gossypium australe. The sequence continues at coordinate 8,841,013 of CM016620.1, forward strand.
AAAGTAACACATTTTAATCCCACGCTTAGCGTGTTTTTGGATGTTTATTTATAGAATTTGGTGAATTCGATGCTCCTAATTCTTTAAATTCATGTTTCTATACTTAGGAGAGCATAGAGGAGCGAAAGAAACGAAAAATGGGCCAAAACCGGACAAAACGGCCATCTTAAGGATCCACACGGCCAAACCCCGCACCACACGAGCTGAACACACACCCTTGTGCCAGCCCGTGTCGATAGAGAGCCATGCAAATTCCCACACGACCTGGGCCTCCTCACACGGGCTGAGCACACGCCCATGTCCCTGTCGTACCCTGCTTTGATTTCACATGGAAAAAGTTAAATTTTAGGGTTTCTGAGCCTTCTAAAGTCTATAAATACACATCAGAGGAAGACCTAAGAGAGCACGCAGAGTAGATCGAAGAAATTACTCGGAGGAAGCCGTCGGAATCATCTAGAAGGCGAATTCACTCCAAGATTGAAGATCTCCGTCAAGTTCTTTAGAAGTTTTTGGGCTCTTTATGTCTTGTTGTTTTCTTAATTCTATGATGTTTTCCTTTTACGTTATGAACTAAACTCCTTAAATACCTAGGGAGGATGAAACCTAGATGAATCTTATTATTTGATAAATCTGAATTACGTGATAAATACTTGATCTTGTTCTTAATTACGTGTTCTTAATCCTTGTTTTGATGTTTTCAGGAATATTAATTCAAGTTTAATGTGCTTATTCAGTGGAGCAAAAGTCCTTGTTTAAGAGAAGATCCAACATAATTAAGCGGAGTTGATTGCAATCCTAGAAATAGGAGACATAAATCTGCTGGATTAGAGTCAAATCTAATAAGGGAATCCATAGATCGAGTTAATACGATGATAGTGGTTTTAATTAGAAAGAGATTTCAATTAATCAACCTAGAGTCAGTTGTTCTTAGTCTTGAAAGAGATATTAACATAATTTAGGGATTTCTACGGATCAAGTCAAGCGAATAAATCATTTAATTCAGAGTTAGAATAATAAGTGAAGTCTAGGTGGATTCTTCCTTGGGTATTGTCTTTATTCATTCGATTCTCTTCACTCTCTGTCGCGTTCATAGTCATTTAGTTAATTAATTAGTTAGTTAATTTTAGATTAAAAATAAATCCCCTTAATTATTTAGCTAGGTAATAAAAAGATAGTTATTACTAGTAAGTTTAGTCATTGAGGATACAATATTCCGGACTCATCATAACTATACTACTGTTTGATAGGCGCGCTTGCCTTTGTCGAAATATTAGTTAGTTTCGAGCCCATCAAAGACTTTGAGACTTGGACAACGGATGGCCTATACTTGTCCAGATGATCATCTCAGAAAGAAAAACTCACAAGGACAAAGGGATGCAAAATGCAATTTATGCAAGTACAAAGGGGTGCAAATTACTTTACTTATAAAGGACGGCAATGGAAAGTTTATTTATTTATTTATTGACAAAAACGAAAAATTGAGATTGAATAAGTTTTTTAAGAAATTAATTTTAAATAATTTTTTAAACTAAAAGGATATATATCACTTTCATGTGAATTAAGTCATGGTAAGTCTTAATATCAATTCTTAGTTTAATATGAAATTCTAAACAATCCCAACACTTTATCCGTTATAAATATATTTATCTTTGATAAAACATTTAACTTTTATCATTTATATCAATTTCTTTTGTATTCTTCATGTTTATGGTTCCAATAATATCATTGTTAAAATTCAAATTAAGATATTTCTTTAAATAAATTAATATGCCTTATTAACATCTATTTATCTTTATATAATTTTTTAATAAATATATTTTTGACGTAATATTTTTCATATGTAATAAAATTTATATGCATCTCAAATTAATTATTAAAATATTAAATTTATATATAA